>CM076576.1:832489109-833089109 GCA_034641835.2 Pinus albicaulis
GCGGAAGGGACAGGGATGAGGTCCTAAAGGGGGGTCCAAACAAAACTACAAGAGGTGATTTGAAAGGAAGAAAAGCTAATTAAAAGAGATCTGAGGATGAGGCATCATATCTGAAAAAGGGAAGGCTGAAACTCTGAAAAATCAGACACCTGAAACAGCTAAAACTCTTCCACCAAAAGTGGAGGGTACTGAAGCCCTAGGGGGCTAGGTTCCCACTTAGATGAGCAAAAGCAGATCAGAAACAAGTCGAAACAGGCTGAGACAGAGGCTGGAAAACCCTGACAGAAGCTTCAGAAAAACCCAGAAAAAGTTCAGAAAAACAGCAGAAAAAAGTCCAGGTCGCGGTTTTTGACCAGTTTTTCGCTCTGGTCGCAGTTTTGGGGTTGTTTTCTGCGTCCTGAGGCTTGAGGTCGCAATTTTTGGGCCAAAAAGTGCGACCTGCACTTCCGGGACTCACGGCGGCAGATTTCAGAAAAAAATGTCGTCTCAGCTGCGGCTGATGTCGGTCACCTGCGCAATAGGGCCAGAAACACACGGAAGTTAGAAATTTTAATGTTTGAGGGCTTTATGAGGAAAAAACCACATGAAAAGAGGAAAAACAAAAATATGAAAAGAAACCCTAGGGTCTGAAGTAGCTGGATATGCAGGAATATGAAAAATGACAGCGGTCGTAAGTTAAAACCCGTGTGGAGTCGCCATTTGTTAGTATGAATTCTTCGTCGAAGTGTACGAAAAAGAACCACTTTAGCTACGCATAACTAATAGCCCTAACAACAATAGAGGCTGCCAAACATCTTCAGATCTGCGATTAGTAGTAAAAATACTGCAACAAACAGATCTATAAATGGAAAGACATTAAGCAGTAAAGTAAAGGGTTTGCTCCATGCATCCAACAGACAAGACAAGAACACGATTTTTTGAAATAATTTTATATTACAGGGCACCTGGGAGGAAAACAAGAAGGTGTATCCAGATCTCCTCAATGGGATGGGTTCTTTGTAGTCCTCAGCACTTCAGATCTAAGCTTTCTCTCTCTTGTAGGTGTATAAAACCCAATGCAGAAAATAGAGCTCAATGGGAGCAAATGATAGAAATGAGACCAAGTGTATAGATCCAGAGTGATCTAGTAGGCAACAAAAGGTGAAGAATGATGGGGAAAACCCTCCTATTTATAACAAAATATTGGGTCATTCTAGATCTTGGTGCATGATTAAAATAATGTTAAGCAAATCTAGATCCACCTTTTATGGAATATTTTATTATATTTGTTGGAGGGAAAGGGTCTTTGACTTGGGTCAAATCCCTTGATTAGTCAAAAATAAATAAATAAATGATTTATTTATCTTTTTAAGGAAGTGGTTCGAAGATAATCAAATAAATAATGATTTATTTAATTATTTGTGGGTGATTTGGTCATATTTAACAAAGAACATTATCTAAATAAGATTTAAAAAATTATTCCTAGAAATTAATAAGATAAATAAAGGTTTATCTAATTAATTTCTTTGATTTTGGGTTAAACATGACTGGGAATAATAATTAAATTATGGTTTAATTAATTATTCCATGAAGAAAATCAAACAAATTATAGATCCAGAGTGATCTAATAGGCAACAAAAGGTGAAGAATGATAGGGAGAACCCTCCTATTTATAACAAAATATTGGGTCATTCTAGATCTTGGTGCATGATTAAAATGATGTTAACCAAATCTAGATCCACCTTTTATGGAATATTTTATTATATTTGTTGGAGGGAAAGGGTCTTTGACTTGGGTCAAATCCCTTGATTAGTCAAAAATAAATAAATAAATGATTTATTTATCTTTTTAAGGAATTGATTGGAAGATAATCAAATAAATAATGATTTATTTAATTATTTGTGGGTGACTTGGTCATATTTAACAAGGAATATTATCTAAATAAGATTTAAATAATTATTCCTAGAAAATAATAAGATAAATAAAGGTGTATCTAATTAATTTCTTTGTTTTTGGGTTAAACATGACTGGGAATAATAATTAAATTATGGTTTAATTAATTATTCCATGAGGAAAATCAAACAAATATAGGTTTGTTTAATATTTCCTTTTGGGGTTTCCTGTTTTAACATAGTGAAAGTGGTTTTACTTAGGGTAAAACTGGTCTTACATGGTGTACTTGGGTCCATCTAATGATAATAAGTTAGATGACCAAAAAATGGTGTAACAATAGTGGGAGGAAGATTCCTTGGTGGAGGAAACCCTAATGAGTGGGACCCAAGTTGAGAAGGCTTCCATTTCTATATAAGGAGGTCAAGGAAGCCATATCAAGACATGTTATGTTATTGAATATTGAATTTGTGGTCTGCATGACTTTTGTGCTTTCTTCAATTGTTTAGTTGAGATTGCTATGCTGCATAGCACAAGGCATTCCTGTTTAGGAATTACTTCTCCTTTATTGAGAGGCCTCTTGAGGGAGTTTTCACTTCATTTCTCCACATTCACGCTTGAGGCCAAGTTACCTCCTTTAGCTACAATGTTATTTCTGTAGAGTATAACATTGTGTTGCAGGGTGTTGCAGTGGAGGGTTCACAACACCACTTCCAAAGCTTATTTTTAAGAGGAGGAAGCTCTCTTTCCTTTTGGAGATTAGTGAGGAATATTTTGGAGCTGATTTCACATCTTAGCACTTGGCCAACATATTTTCTTCCACCTATAGCGTAGTATCCCTCAGTGACTGCGTTATTTTTGTGATCATTTGCAGTGAGGGGTTATAGAGTTTATTTGGAGGGTGAGATCTTCAGTGTTAGGACCAACCTTTCACTTGGAAGATATATTGGAGGATTTTTATTCATCTTGTGTGGTATCTTTAGCCATCTCCATCCAGACATCGAATTGCAGCTGCTACTCAGCCCTAGGGCCGCACTCCGACATTTTTGCCTTTTTGTATATTTCAAGAAATCCTTTTCGGATTGTCTTGAAATTGTGTTTGGGAGTCTAGATCTTCTCTCCCAACATTGTATGAGCCCTAAATTTTCATATTTGTGTATTTAAACTTCCCAGTAGCAGTTATACTAAATAAAACTATATTTTCATAGCCTTGGGCATCATTTGTGTAGCAGTGGTCTTCATCTTTTATGTACATGTTCCTTGGAGGCTTGTTTTTCCTAGCTTGAGTGACTATTTCCTCAAGGATTTGTATACATTAGCTGCTATGAGATTAATATGATGGCTATTTGGATCTTCTTAAATTTTATGTGTTAATGTATCACTTCTCTTTCATTATTGTGCTCATATATTGTTGCTTCCCCATTTGGGAATATTACATTATATGTAGAACTATGGAAGAATTTGGGGGATTTTCTTTCTAAATTAGGTTGGGTCCCTGAGATTCCCCAAGGAATAATAATAATTGGTGCCTATGAGCTTTTGGAAATACTATTTTGAATTGTATTTAGAATATCTCTCCTACATTCCTCATCTGGGATATTTCGAAGGAAAAAAATAGGCAAATATTTAAAGGGGATATTGACTCAGTAGAATCAATATGGAATACTCCAGTTAATAATGTTAAAGAAAATATTCTTTCTCTAAAATGGCAAGCCCAATATTGGCAGATCTCACGTGGGGAAGTAAGATTAATGCAAGAGTTGTTTCCTGATTCATTTGAGGGGCATCCAAAATAAAATTTGATACAAAGAGGCACCTCAAACCCATGTATTTATAGCCCTCGTCCAACATCCTTTGTGAAATTTAATTTCAATGGAGGAGTTAAATAAAACCTAGGCCCTACAAGGTATGGTGGCATTTTTAGAGATCATACAAGAAGGCCAATGTTCATTTATTTAGGTACCATATGTATCAAGACAAATAATTCAATTGAGCTAGCAAGGTTAAAATTTGGACTAGAATATGCCCAGTCTCAAGGATACCAAAGTATTTAAGTGGAAGGAAATTCCTTGATCATTATCAATATGGTTTACAGACTACAAGCAGGAACCCACATCTAGAAAGTAACAAAAATTTAGAGACTAGAAACAATTCTAGAACAGGTAAGGCAAACAGTTACCACTATATTGACCCTTATTCAAACTTACATAAGTACAACATGCAATAATGTTGCACATATACTGACAAGAATTGAAAACTAAAAAGAAGTGGAGCAGAGAATTTTCTCTTCTCACTATTACGAATTACTTATATAAGATTACATTGGGAACATCAACAATAAATGAGTGTAGTGTAACTCGACTAAACTAGACTAACTGAAACTGAATTGTGACACTTGGACGGATGGTTTTGACACCTAGTAGGTGGTTGGGATTAGATTCTCTAACACTAACCTTTAATGACAACCACATAAAAATTTATTTAAGATACCTATTGGTCTATGTCTTAGTGAGGCTTACAATTTAAAAAAAAATCAACTATATTTAGTTTTCTTCTTCTCTTCTTCCAGATTATGTAGCCTCTAAATTGTTTCAGATGTTTATATTTGTTGTATCCTTGAGAAATATGTTTCTTTATTTTCTTGTTCAAGTCTTCTATTGTTCCAAGCTATCTAAGCCTGTCCTGGAATTCTTCAAGAAATGAATTGTATGTGGGCTACTGCCACATATTGTCTTCTAGTAATGTGCTTATCATCATCAATATGTTGCAACATAAGAGTAGAATAATATCTTATTTCTTCAAAACTCCAATGCATTAAAATTTCATTGACATGTTTGTTACACAAAATTTTGTCATTGTCCCTACAATCCCCATCTCACCCATTGGAGGGTCATTTTTGTGATCAATAAGTAGTGTCATGCCTTGTAAAGACCATCATTGTATCCCTTTAGATGAGAGTAATATTCCTTCAGTTGACAATTCCCGGAGCAGAGATTCAAAAACCTTTTTTTTTGCCTTGGCGTGAGTAGTCAGTTTTTCCCTCACACTGATGAGGAAGATTAACACTGGGCCCCGCACTAGTTGGTGCTCTGTCTTAGTTCGCCACCCACACCGAGTTGTTTATGGAATGTTTTTTAAAAATAGAGGCAGAGATTCCACTCCAATAAGTTCGAGGCTGAGTCATTGGGAGTGGTTGGACTGAATAACCACGGACTCCCTCCTTTAATTTATTGTTTCCACCTCTTATGGGAACCTCCTAAAGGATAGGCTTCCCTTCCACCTTTGTAGGGATCCTAACATCCTCCTTTTCCTCTATAAAAATAAGCTATCTCTCCTTGCATAAGCTAGTTGAACATGGAGAATTGAGTATAATATAGCTGAACTATTGAAGAGGTAGAATAAGAAGGAACTTCATTGAGAGAGCTTGATTCCATGCCCTCATCTTGTTTGAGTCCCCTGACGAGCATCTGAGATGCACTTTGGCTGAACCTCGCTGGACGAGACTGTGACATCAAAGAATTGGTTGTAACTCTTCCTTCTATTAATACATATACGTGACTATTGTTTGGCTCCCATTTTGTGTTATGTTAGATGTTTAATGCAATATGCTTAGCCCTCTTTAACTGGCTAGTGGTTATGAATGAAGTTATTATGTCATATGTTGTTCTCGCTTTTTGATTTATGTGCAGGTGTCCGAGCATGACTATAGAAGGATTGTGACTTTCCGAGGCAGGAGTGAGAGGCCACCACTATAGCCACGATGACAACATTCGATTCCAGGTAGATCGATATACCGTGTCCTCTTTTCATTCAGTAATTAGGAATTAACACTCTAGCATGTATCTTTGTTTCTAGACCCCCTCTAGGGCTAGAGGGATCATCTCTGTGCGCAGAGAGGATTTACCTACTTAACAAATTGGCGACCATACTGGGGATTCAGTGTGAGTTTGTTGTTTTCTCTTGTTGGGTCAACTCCGGTGATTGATTTTCTTATCTATATTTTTCTAGTTTTCTTGCTTATTTTATATCCTCTCTTTGGCTCCAGAGTGTCAAGATTGACCTCTGCTCATTGATTTTTGGTTTTTCCTTTTTCCCATAGTTATCGAGCTTGGCATGCTTTTCGTTTGAACAGTAGCGCCAATTGGTGCAAGTTTCCTTTTTTACAGTCGTGCCAACCCTTGTTTGGTGTATATTACAGCCTTATAGTCACGCCAAATCCTATAGGATTTGGTTTCACCTCCTTGATGAGTCTTTTGGTCAGTTGTGCTTGACTCTAGGTTATTGTTTGTGTGTAATTAGGCCTTTGGGACTATTTTGATTGTTGTAGGCTTGTTTTTATTAGTCATTTGTATATTTTCCTATTAGTGTAAATTAAGGCCTTTAGGGTTTCTAAGTGTCTTGGTGCACTGAGCCTTCTGTTTGGAAATCAATTCTTTTTTATTATTGTCAGTCTCATTCTCGAGTGGATTGCACTAAGTTTTCTTGATCCTTTTGAGCGTTTTCTTTGATTGAATGATCATTTCTTTTTTAGATTGATTCTTCTCCTTGTTGCTCCAAGCATAGATTACATTGCTTGCTTTGGGCCATTTTGAAAACTTTCTTTTGGTTTGGAAGATTGCAGCATTAGTTTGAGTGCTTTCTTATGTTTGTTTTGCATTTGATTGAGTCATTCAATTTCAATTCTTACATTCCCAATACTCAAGCTAGTGTTTGTTTTCATTTTTCATATAATTAGTGCATTATGTACTTCTTTTCATTGAAAAATTAAAAAAATAACATATTTTTCATTATTTCCTTTGTATCGAAAGTGAAAAATTCTTGTGCATAACTAGTGGTTGATAGTCTAGGAACGAGTTTTTTTCATTTCCGTTTGATTGTGTTACATGCATTCGTGGATTTATTCGCATACTTTCATTGTTTGCTATTGTTTGAAAGATCTCTATCCTTCTCCTAACTAGCATTCATTGAATGAAAGATGATGTTCATTTGCATATCGTTTGCATTTAGGAAATTTGAGATCCAAATTCGATAGGGCCTTGAAACTGAAACATAATCCAAGATCAACTTTAAAATTCACTTAATTAACCTAAGGAAGCATTGGAACCTAACGCAAAAATTTTAGTGTTCTAGGCTAGAGACATGTTCCAGTGTCTTAAAACCTAGTAGATGTCATTCACCATCTGGCTTTAGACAACACTAGTACAGACTTGTGCTTCCCGTACCGTCGAGTATATAAAGGGAGACCCCTCGAGGATGCAATCCTTTTATATATAGGAAGCCGAGTCTACTGCCTTGTAACCGTGATACATTGAACACAACATTTGGGGAGATTGCCTGCACATACGTTAAGTCCTTGGTAATTTATTTTTCATTTGATCACCAAGGTGTATATGGCAGTTCAGAAAAACCTGTTACACCCTCTTTCCTAGAGTACCTGAGTGGTCATTTTTATATTTTCATGACTCTTTAAAAAGAGAAGAGATCGTCGAGCACTTGTCCTTTCACGCTCATTTAAAATTAAAAGTGACTATAGTCATCTTTTTCCTCTTTCTCGACTCTTAAAACATGAAACAACAAAATCTGGTTCCAGTGTCATAAAATTAATCACCTATGATCACATGCCCTTTAAAAGTTTTACTGCTTGGCTTGTTGTTATTTTCCTTAGTTTTTTTATCTTGGAAGCCTTGGATTCATTATCTTTTTTCCTTTCTGTTTTGATATACAATCACAGTGGAAGAACCACCAGTTTCTTCATCCTCACTACCTCCTAGTGGTAGTTCTTTTCCAGACGTTTCTTTTGAAACCCCTCAGTCCACTAGGTCTGCCAAGTTTTCACAGCCTATTCTCCCATTTGTCTTGCCTCTTGCTACTCGATCTCCCCCTGAAGAGCCAGTTGAATTCAATTGGCCTCCTTCTAGTGCTTGGTCTAGTTTTGGGGACAAACTTTAGCTCAGCAGGGCTCTGCCTCTGGTCCACGGGGACAACCTTATAGTCCACAAGGCCAACCTTCACAAGGTCAACCTTTGGTCCAACATGGTCAACCCTACGGTCTGTCTAGTCAACCTTAGAATCAACTAGGACTATCTTATGCGCTTGGCGGGAAAATTTATCCGTCATAGGGAAAAACTTTGGCACCACAACCGCTGCCACACGTTTCGTATGGCGAAAAATTTGTGCCACAAGGACAACCCTACACTCCTCCTTTGGGTCAACCTGGTTATTAGGGAAAACCTGGTCCATCGGAACCATCGAGCCACCCTTTCCCACAAGGGAAACTTGGTGGCCCCCAGTACTTGGTTCAACCAGCTCCTCAGACGGTTCCATTGTTTCAGCAGCCATTTCTACCCGTTTACAGTCAACTAGGTTTACCCGCTCAACGTGCTTAGCAAGGTCCACCTTGACAACCACAAGGTACTTATTACCCTCAAGGTTCATATCAGCTGATATAAAGTGCACCCCAAGTTTCTTACCCTCAAAATCAACCTGTCTATAATCAACCTCAAATCCATGCTTACATTCCACTGCAGACTCCAGACGCTGCTCAGTAGGGACCTCAATGGTCTACTCTGACTTAGTATCCTGGTCCTCAACCCCAGTGATCCGAATCCTCTAGGACAGAATGTATGGGGACAGAATTCCTCTCGGACTCGGTGGAATGTGAACAATGGTCCTTATTAGAGACCTTTGATGACTTTCAATACTCAATTACTATTTCTTGCTATGTTGGAATTACCTGATTTGTGAAAGTTAACGAACGATGCCATTCTTCATAACCCATATTGGCCTCCGGTTCTGACCAAGATTCGTGGTGATTGTCCTAAATTTGAGGGAAAGTCTGGAAAAGACCCCCAAGCGCATGTTATGACCTACCATTTGTGGTGTTCCTCTAACCCTTGGGTTGACGATTCTATTCGACTCTGTCTTTTCCAGCGAACTCTTACTGGTGCCGTAGCAAAATGGTACATTGAGCTATCTCGTGGCATCTTCCAAGACTTCAATTATTTAGCCATGGAATTCCTTACGCATTTTCAGTTACCAGTCTGTTATGAGACTGAGACACACCTCCTCACTTCATTGGAACAAGACCGAGCTACTCATATCTCAGATCATATTCATGAGTGGCGATGTCATCGTCGCATGATCAAATTTGAAATTCTTGATCAGATTCTGACTCATTGGTTCACCACCTCATTTTTCAATCAGATTGAAAAATACATAGCTATGGGGGCATGTGTAACCAAGGAACAAGCCATTTCTTACACCCAGTACCTTGATCTTGTCTACTCTTAGTCTGGTGCATTGTATGATATCTTGCCTGATGCTCCCCGACCTGGAACTTCTAAACCACCAGTGACTCCATCCGTCAATGGTATGATTGGTTCTGTGTCTTAGACTTCTCAGGAGTCTTCTTATTCAAACTCTCGGAAGCCGAAGTATACTTCTTCCACTAATGTTGCTTCTCATTCCACCTCGAATTCTCGTAAGCCCGTAGAAGTTAATCTTGTTAAGGGAAATCCGGTGGATAATGCTTCTAAAGGTAAAAAGAAGGGTAAAGGTAAGGCCAAAGCCGATGCCCCGAAATAGGATTCTCAGAAACCTCATGGTGGCGATGGTTCTCAATGTAAGACGAAGTACCGTTGTTTGATTTGTGATGAAGAGCACTTCACTAAGGACTATTCTAGATGGTCCAAATTGAGCCAGTTGCTCAAAGGCACCCAGGGAACTCCGACCATTCTTAAGGAACCCTTCCCATCTCAGTAAACCCAAATGGTAGAGAAACCTCAGTCCTCTGCCCCATTTGGCTCTTAGGTCTTCATGATGAACGGTTCTGCAGCCGTTTCTATTGCTACTCAATTGAAATATTATACTAGATCGCGTCAGGCAATGGAGAAGGAGATTGCTGATGGTCCTCCTCCTCCACCTCTTTCCAGCCCACATGAATCTGTTGTATGACCACCATCCAAAGGTGTACTCCGCAAGTATTCTTATAATCCAAATGCCTGTGCCGCTCACCATTACAATATTGTTGAGGATTTGGCTCAGGCGCCATCCGTGATGTCCGCATTAGAAGTACTTCATAGTTATCTATCTCAATGAAAGGCTTTGTTATCTACGATTGGCGGGATTGATCCTGCTGATATTAGCCTTTTTGCTTTCAATTTAGATAATTTTGTTCCATGACTTCTGCATCAGATTGCACTCATTATCCAGGTTGTTATTAATGGTCTCGACATCCATCGAGTAGTTGTGGACGAGGATGCATCAACCTGTTTCATGTCATCTTCTTGCTGGAAAGCTATTGATTCTCCAGCCCTGATTTCATCACCAAATTCCCTAGAAGCATTTGATGGAAGGGAATCAAAGCCCTTAGGTGTTCTCTCTAGTTTACCAATTACTTTGAAAGGGAAGATAGTCAATGTCGATGTCGAAGTCATTTGTTGTGTAACCAGCTCCAAAAATAGAAGAAAAGAGATATCAACGCCTTATAAATGAGCCACTTCGAGGGGGCAACCTCCAATACATTACATAAATGAATAATTCTTGGATGATACAATTTACAAAACATCCTTTCTATATATAGGATTCCATGTGGCCATAATGTAATCATAGTGGGCCACAATGTAATCCTAGCTAACCTAACAGTAATAATTTAAGGACACAATAATAAACAAATGGGGGTTACAAGGGTACAATAATAACAATAAGGGGGTTACAGTAATAAAAATAAGGGACTATACTGGTAATATAGGGACCTAACATGCCCCTCTCCTTCAAAAAAGTGTTGTCCTCAACGCTTCAGTAGCTCTGGGTGCTTCTGTATAAACTTTTCATCCTCCCATGTAGAATCTTCAGTGGGTAAGTTCTTCCACTTGATGAGATACTTTGAAATTGATCAATTCCGTAGCTGTCGAGTTCTTGTTTCCATGACCGCTTCAAGTTCCAATATGACTTTTCCTTTCTCATCAAGTTCTGACAATATTGTTTGAACTGGAATATTTTCACCTATAACCTTTTTTAAGCATGAAACATGGAAAATTGGATGCACTCACGAAGAAGCAGGAAGCTCCAATTTGTATGCCATAGTACCAATATTTTGCAACACCTTTTAAGGACCATAGTACTTTGGCGATAATTTATTATCCTTCTTAGCTTGCTTGAGGGACATTTGTTTGTATGGTTGTAGCCGCAAAAATACCCAATCTGCTACATCAAAACTTCTCTCGCTGTGATGTTTATTTTCCTGTTGTTTCATTCGATTTTGTGCCAAATTTAGGTTATCCTTTAAGAGTTGGAGAACTTCTTGCTGATGCTTGATGTGATCTTCCACTGCTTGAACCTTCGAATTTTTCCTTAAAGATGATTTGATAGATGGTGGATGATATCCATAAAGTGACATAAATGGGGTCATCTTTGCTGCAGTATGGAAGGAAGTGTTATACCACCATTCAGTGAGAGGTAACCACTTGACCCATTGTGCTTGTTTATCAGATAAAAAACAACGAAGATATCCTTCCAATAATTTATTTAGTATCTCAGTTTGACCATCAGATTGAGGATGATAAGATGATCTATGAGCTAATTGATTACCCAAACAATAAAATAACTCCGTCCAAAAATTTCTAGTAAAAATGGGATCTCTGTCACTCAAAATAACCCTTGGGCTTCCATGTAACTTTTGAATTCTGTCCATAAATTTAGTAGCAACTGTACTTGCTTTAAATGGATGAGATAATTCACAAAAGTGTGCATACTTGGTAAGTCTATCAACTACCACCATGATGACACTCTTTCCTTCGGACTTAGGTAAACCTGTGATAAAATCCATTGAAATCTCCTCCCAACGTTGACTTGGAATGGATAAAGGTTGTAGAAGTCCGGGGGTCTTAATTGTCTCCACTTTATTCTGCTGGCAAACCAAACATTCCGCCACAAACTTTTGAATATCAGATTTAAGGCCATCCCAAAAAAAAAATTTCTTCACCCTGTGGTAAGTTTTTAAAAATCCTGAGTGTCCTCCTAAAGGAGAAGTGTGCAATTCCATAAGAATCTTTTGTTTTAGTTGGGAATTCTTACAAAGATATAAGCGATCTTTGTACCATAAGGAATCATTTTTCCAACTAAATGTATTAGATGTACTAGGATATTGTTGCAACTTTTGAATGAGTGCCCATACATCTTTGTCCTTCTTCCATTCATCTCTTGCTTCAGTTATCCAATCTGGTTGGATAATATAAATGGCACAAAGAAATGCTTCCACCTCTTCATTCTTTCTTGAGAGTGCATCTGCAACAACATTAAACTTTCCTTTTTTGTAGATTATTTCAAAGTCATAACCCAACATCTTTGTGACCAATTTTTGCTGCTCTTCTGAAGATAGTCTTTGTTCCAAAAAAGTGTTTAAGACTATCATGATCAGTTTTTACCTTGAAGTGTCTTCCCATTAGGTAAGTTCGCCATTTCTTTAGTGCATGTAGTATTGCTAACATTTCCTTCTCATAAATAGGTTTCTGTAAATGCTTTCCTTTGATTGGACGACTTTCAAAAGCAATGGGTCTTCCTTCCTGCATTAAAACTGCACCAATTCCATTTCCTGAGGCATCACATTCCACAATAAAGGTTTTTGTGAAGTCTGGCGTAGCTAAGACCGGTGCTAGGCACATTGCCTCTTTAAGATGTTCAAAGTCCTTAGTTGCTTCAGGAGTCCATGAAAATGCATCTTTCTTCAATAATGTTGTTAGAGGTGCTGCTATTCTCCCATAATTCTTAACAAACTTGCGATAATACCTGTTAACCCGAGAAATCCTCGCAACTGCTTTATGGTTGTGGGAACTTTCCATTCCTTAATGGCTTTAATTTTGTTAGGGTCCACTTTAACACCCTCGTGAGATATAATATGACCCAGATATTCCACCTCTTGTACTCCAAAGAAACATTTGGACTTTTTTGCATATAATTGTTTCTCCTGCAATAGTTTGAGCACCCTGTCAACATGTTCAACATGATCCTTCCAAGACATACTGTAGATTAGTATATCATCAAAAAATACTAGCACAAATTTTCTAAGGAAGGGTTTGAAAATGGAATTCATCAACCCTTGAAATGTAGAAGGCGCATTGGTAAGACCAAAAGGCATGACCAAAAATTCATAATGACCCTCATGAGTTCGAAATGTTGTTTTTGGAATATCTTCAGTCTTCATTCTAATTTGATGATATCCTGAATGAAGATCCAACTTGGTAAAATAAATTGCTCCATGTAATTCTTCCAATAATTCATCAATAACAGGAATGGGAAATTTATCTTTAATGGTGAGCTTATTGAGCTCCCTATAATCTGGAAACATTCACCATGATCCATCCTTATTGTTTACCAATACTACAGGAGCAGAGAAAGAACTATGAGTAGGTTTAATTATACCCACCTCTAAAATTTCTACAATCATACGTTCAATTTCGCTCTTTTGGACGTAAGGATATCTATAAGTCCTGATGTTTGGAGGAATACTTCATGGAATCAAATGAATAGCATGATCATGATCACGAATAGGTGGGAGTCCTTTGGGAGTTTCAAAAACCTTGGAATGATTGTCCAAGACTTGTTGGATATCTACAGAAATAGATGATTTTGATGTTGGAACTTCTAGTGAGCATAATTGTGCAATTACACCTCATTGTTCTTTATTTAGAAGCTTTGTCATGACGTTAGAGCTTATTCTCTTTCCTGGCTTCCCTGCAATACCCCGTAATTCGACTTCCTTTCCTTCTGAAAAAAAATTCAAGAAAAGTTCTTGAAAATTAAAAGCTGCCATCCCCAAAGATTGTAACCATTGTACTCCTAGTACAACATCAACACCTCCCATAGGAATGGAAGGCATTGGAATAGTCAACACATATTCCCCCATGGTTAAGTTGATATTATGGCATTTTCCAGAGCAATTTATAGTTCCTCCATTTTCCACCATCACTTGACATTCTAGTGCTGAGTATAGGAAACAATTTAATTCCTTGGTTACCTTACAATGAATAAAATTATGGGTGCTACCTGAATCAATCAGCACTATTACCTTTTTCTTCTTGATATGTCCTTCTATCTTGAGAGTTTGAGGAGTGGCAATTCCTGCCAGTGCATTACATGATATGGTCGGATTCATTTCTTCCTCTTTTAGGGCTGGTTCCTGGTGTATATCCTCTTCTTGTTCATTTTCTTCTTCCTCTTCACAATCTATGTAAAATAATTTCTTCTCATCACACTTATGACCTTTATTGTATTTTCTATCACAACTGTAGCAAAGCCATTTTTCTCTTTTTTCTTCCAATTTTTGTGGTATCATCCTTGTAGGTTGTGGAAATCTAGGCGTAGAAACACTTCCTTCTTTATAGAAGTGAGTGGTAGGCTTCCTTGTCGTCGTAATTTTACATTCAATTTTTCTTGCCAACTTGAATGCCTTCTCCAATGAATCAGGTTCCAAAATGTGAACTTCATGTTGGATGTTATCCTTTAAAGTGCCTGTGAAGAGATCAATTCTGTGTTCCTCTGGAATATCAGTTACCCTTATATTCAATTTTTGGAAGTCCTCAATGTGCTCCCCCACTAAACCCTTTTGTTTGAGATTTATCAATTGGCTAAAGAAAGTGTTGCTCTTTATATCCTCATCGTGTGCTATCATTTCCTCCGTAAAAATTCACCAAGTGACAATTTTTTTACGGGAGCAAAGCCATCGATACCATACAAATGCATTTTGTTCTAAATGTAAAGTTGCAATGCGTACCTTTTGTGTGTTTTGCACATTATGGAGATCAAAATATTGCTCCATCTGCAGTATACATGTTACAGGATCCTTTCCATCAAACTTCCTCATATCCATTTTTGGAATATGGTGGTTATTCCTGCCAACATTAGACTTTATGAAATCATGATTAACATTTATTTTGTTCTCATCATGAGTTTCCTCTACTATATTTTCACCATTACGAAACATTTCTTGTATCAACTTTCTCAAACCTTCTATGTTTTCTTTTAGATCATTCTTCATGTTTTCCATTTTAGATTCCATGCCAGCTTCCATGTCATCTATATTAGATTCCAAATCTTTCTTCAAACCATCCATATTATTCTTCACACCATCCATCTTTGCTTCCATGCCTTTCTTCAAAACTTCCATTTCATTTTTTGCTGCTCTTTGCGAGAGCAAAATTCGGTGCACTTGCTCTTGTAATTTTGATAGATCATGTTGCAATTCTTCATCTTCATGAGTCATAGTAGAGCCTTCTGAAGGCTTAATGGGTGTTGAATTATTTTTACGAGGAATTTTTTAGAACCCAATACTGATCTCTATTCTACAATATGCCCTTGGAATCAATTCAAATTGATTTTTCAAACAAGACTTATGCAATTCGGAAAACAATACACACCTTTTTCTTTCTTTTGAGGAGCTCGATATTGAAATTTTATTATCTCTGTTATTTCAGCTCTTCAATATCTTAAATTCAGCACTAAATTATCCCTCCGAATTCTCTTTTGAATGCCACAGGTCTGACCTGATTTGGATTCTCCAAGACAAAGTTATGTCCAATATCTGACAATGACCTAATTATGGTCTGGTTCAGTAGAGTGAACTTGTATGACTTGCCACGTGTCACTATTCATCCTTCACCTTTGAAATTAATAACTGAGAAACTACAGTCCGTTTGATTGCGATAAAATTTTACGGCACTCCAATCCGATGCTCATAGAGAGAGTTATTGAACTTTTCCCACGATCACCTCTTTGAGATGAAATTCGGGAGCCTGAAATATCACCACCTTCCACAGATCATATCTCCAAAAATATTGTGAATAAAGCTCTGAATTTTTTTGACGAGTTTCCTCAGGATTTCAGCTTCGCACCCTAAAAATTTTAGATTCTGAACCTTCGTAGAAAAAACATTATAGCGCAAATGCCATGATGACCTATTTAGGAGCTTGAAAAAAGACCTAACTTCCACAGATCATATCTTCGAAAATATTGCAAACCAAGCTCTGAACATTTTTAGAAAATATTTCTCAGGATTTCAGCTTTGCACCCTAAAAATTTTAGCTTCTGAAACTTCGTAGAAAAAACGTTATAGGGAAAAATTCCACGATGACTTGTTTGGAGCAGCGAAACCCTAGAATTCAAAGCTCTGGTACCAAATGTTGTGTAACCAGCTCCAAAAATAGAAGAAAAGAGATATCAACACCTTATAAATGAGCCACTTCGAGGGGGCAACCTCCAATACATTACATAAATGAACAATTCTTGGATGATACAATTTACAAAACCTCCTTTCTATATATAGGATTCCATGTGGCCATAATGTAATCCTATTGGGCCACAATGTAATCCTAGCCGACCTAACAATAATAATTTAAGGGCACAATAATAACAAAATGGGGTTTACAAGGGTACAATAATAACAATAAGGGGGTTACACTAATAAAAATAAGGGACTATACTGGTAATATAGGGACCTAACATCGTTGATGCTAAACTCAATTATATTCTTCTCCTTAGTCGTAGTTGGACTCACGCCATGTTATGTGTTCCATCCACTCTCTTTCTTGTTCTGAAATTTCTGCACAAAGGAAAGATTATTACTGATGATCAATTGTCCTTCTTCACTTATTCTTCTAAGAATAATGTTCTGTATGTGGATCAGATTCCTACTCCCTACGAGAGCATAGGGCCGGGTCTTTTAAGGATCCTGCCCTCATGGGTATTTTTTCTCTTCCTCCACCAAAAATTGTTCAAATAAATATGATCTCTTGGTTTGATGAGCCATGGATTATTCCTTCACCTGAACAGATCGATTCCTTTGGAGATTCGATGTTGTTGAGCCTAATTGAGAATGACTATTGTGAACTCATTGTGGCTTCAGAAACTCCGTCCTCTGTTCATGCTCCTTTGAGCATGTCTCTTGACATTTATTCTCAACCCCCCTGGCTTGGCAATTCAGATTCGCCTGATCCTTTGAAAGAAGTATTTCCCTCCGATGAATCCATCATGGAAACTATGTCTCTTGAGGATCTTTCGTGGGACGATGGTAATCATCGTTTGTCATTCATGCCTGGCCTCTGGGCCATGTCTACTTGTCTTGAGTGTTTCACATCTCAGGTTTCTTCTCCTCCACTTCAAATGCCTATTCTGACACATGACGTCTTTACGGAAGGTAACTTGCGTAATATTACATAGAAGATTCCTATTGACATTTCCGTTAAACCAGGAATCGTTGAGAACATCCATATCAGGGTCACTTGTTCTTCCGATGAAGTACAAGTTTACAATAGACTTTTCCGAAAATTCCGTGATGTCTTTGCATGGTCCTACGAAGAAATGCCCGAAATTGATCCTAGTATAGTGGTGCATGAAATACCTACGTACCTTGGTTCGAAACCTGTTCACCAGTGTCTTCGTCCTGTGCACCCTAGAAAAGCTGCTACCATTAAAGGTGAAGTTGAAAAGCTTCTCATAGCTGGTTTTATCTATCCAATTCCTTTGACATAATGGGTCTCTAATATAGTTCCTGTAGATAAGAAATAGGGAACCATTTGGGTCTGCATTGATTATCATGATGTTAATCGGGCTTGTCCCAAGGATAATTATCCTACTCCCTTCATCGATCAAATCATTGACGACTGTGTCGAGAGTGAGATTTTTCCCCTCATGGACAGTTTTTTAGGTTATAATCAGATTAAAATTCTCCCGACTGATCAAAATAAGACTACCTTCATCTGTCCCTGGGGTAATTTTGCATATAAGAAGCTCCCTTTTGGCTTAAAGGATGCTAGGGCCACATTTCAGTGAGCGATGTCATATGATTTTCATGATATTCGTCATATCATTCAGCCTTATCTAGATGAACTTCCTACTCGTTCAACTAAGCGTATGGACCATCCTAACCATCTTCATGATATTTTTCTTTGATGTCGTCATTACAACATTCGCCTTAATCCACACAAGTGTGTCTTCTGCGTTGATTCCAATAGACTCTTGGGGTTTATCATGTCCAAAGATGGAATTCGCCTCGATCCACTCAAGGTTGAGACTATTATCAATATCCCCTCTCCCTCCTCATTGCATCAGTTGCAAAGTTTGCAAGGGAAGGATAATTTTATACGTCATTTTACACCTAACTATGTAGAAGTGGCTAAAGGATTCACATGATTATTAAAGCATGGCATACCATTTTGTTGGGATGAGATTACTCAGAAGTATTTTGAGGCATCCTGCAAACTATCATCGTGATTTTTCCCTCCATTTAGCTAATGCTTTCAGCACGATTTCCATGGTTCTAGTACAACAAGATGATGACGGTAACAATCATATTATCTATTAGTTATCTCGTAACCTTCTTGATCCTGAGACACGCTATGCACATTTCGAGAAGTTAGCGTTCACTGCGGTTCAAGTAGTTCATTTTTTTCATCATTATATTATTTTGCATACTGTGACTGTGATTTCTTATTGCAACCCTATGACCTATATATTGTCTCGAAAATTGCTCGGGGGCAAATACTTGAAGTGGATTGTCATCCTCCAAAAGTTCGATTTGGAATTTCCTTCTGCCAAGTAGAGGAAACCATTAGTCTTTGTTGATTTGATCTGGTCCCTCTCTTCATACTCAACTCCCTCTCGTTCTGAGGAATGCATTCCAGACGATACACTTTTCTTGATTAGCACCCTCTATCCTTGGTATGATGATATCATCGTCTATCTCTAGACTACTACTTTATGATTTGAGTTGACGAAGGATGCCTGCCGACGCATCCGACATCAGTCACAACTTTATCGTATAGTCAGAGATATGCTCTATCGTGTCAGAGTGGATTCCACACTCCGCCGATGTTTGACTCTTGAGGAAGCTGAGAAAGCCCTAAATGATTTTCACAGTGGCACCTGTGGCAGTCACATGTTTGGTTATGCCACTGCACAAAATATTCTTCGTGTTGGTTATTTATGGCCTTCTATCTTCAAGGACTGCATTGTCACAGTTCGTAAATGTCATGATTGCCAGATCTATCAACGCAAGATGCATGTGCTACCTGTACCTCTTCATCCTATCATTACCGTTGGTACCTTTGTGAAGTGGGGCATCGATTTTATGATGTGTAACACTCACTCAGTCGGGAAGCATGCTTATATTACCGTAGTCATGGACTACTTCACCAAATGGGCCGAAGTAATGCCTACACTTTCAGCTGACGATAAGAAAACTGCTCAATTCATATTCAATCACATCATTGCTAGGTTTGGTGCCCCTTAGGCCATCGTTACCGATCATGGTTCTCATTTTCGCCATTATATGGTGGCGGAGTTGACTTCTAAGTTGGGTCTGCATCACGATAGCTCAATGCTGTAATATCCCCAGGCCAATGGCCAGGTTGAAGCTGTGAACAAAGTTCTTGTTACCATGCTTCAACGTACAATTCGGATCCAAAAATCCAATTGGCATCTCCTTATTATGATTTTAGAAACATTTGGGCATTGGGAGGTGTAGTTAGGTACAGGCCACAAAGTCATCTTTCAATTGGTTTATGGTCTGGAAGCTACTCCTCCCATTGAGTGTGAAATACCTTCGCTCAAGTCCATTGTTAGGTATTCTTTGTTCAGCACTCAGAAAATATATGTTCTTGAAAATTCACACAGAAACCCCATGACTTTGCCTCTAGTTATCGGCACAAAAAAGCGCCTCCTAAGCACTGTTTTGACCAATGCTTTTGACCAATCAGTTTCCCCTCATTCCTTCGTTAATGGAAACCTCATCCCCCTGTATAACCAAGCCCATGATAAGCCAGGGGCAGGCAAATTTCAACCCATGTGGCATGGGCCCTACATTATTAAACGTGTGTTGTAGAATGGGGCCTATGAGCTCATTGATTATGAAGGTCATCCTCTAGAACAACCGAGAAATGGGTTGTATCTCAAAAAATATTATGCATGAGTCATTCATGCATGATTTGTGTACATAGGTGTTATTTTCATTTTTTGTACATGTTTTTATTTGGTGTACTTTGTGAGCATTTTCCTACTTATTGGGTCTTGCTTATTTGTGCAGATGTCTATTACCCCTTATGTCGGTTTTGCGGATGGTGCTTCTCGCAGTACCAGGAATTTGTCTTCAACAGCCTGGGTAATTTATGATCCTGCTGGTGAGTTGATAGATCTGCAAGGTATTTTTCTAGGACAAAATACAAAAAATGTTGCTAAATATAGTGTTTTCCTTGAACTATTAATCGAGGAAATCAGCCTCGACATACGCAAATTACTTGTAAATATAGATTCACATCTTGTTGTTCTGAAACTCAATGGTCATTATTCGGTTAGAAACCCATGCATTCTGAGATTGTATTCATGTGTTCATTTTTTGGAAATAAATTTTGATTTCATCACATATCAACATATTCCTAGATGAATTAATGCATTAACTAATACAATGGCTAACATTGTGTTATATAGAAATTTGCGTAATTTGTACAATCATCATCATATGTAAAATATCCATGTAGGAAAATAGATGTATATATATATATATATATATATATCGGATTTTTGCATCAGTGTGTATCATACATTCAAAAAATATGTGTGTTTATGTTACAGCCTGAGACACCATGTATCTCAAAATATGCAGATATAAAACCTAGGTGTCTAATCGGCGTGATGCTCATGGTAGCATGCCACTGCCCATACGAGCCACATTAGTAAGCGGTGAATGCAACTTGGCACCCTTACAATGTGTCTCTAGTAGGTACAAGGAACATCGTCAAATCATGCATAGTCAGGGACTCCACATGTGATGCCCTCTAGGTTGTGTAGGATCTCCTCCTCCTCACCTCCCTCGCCATGAGGGTTGAAATCATGAGGGATTCGCCTCACTATCGGAGACATGCCTGCGGGTCTCTCTGGGCCAACATCTGAAAGTGCATGGATTTAATGTTATAAGGTGCATAATTAAAAAAATCATAACACTCATGAAAATTAAAAAATGAGTCTTACCCAAATCTTCATCCCAATCCTCTCCCTCTGGGAGTGGGAGGTCTGGATCACCAGTAAAATCTGTACCAGAGTAGGGGCAGTCCTCCACGCTAATCAACTATCGGTGATGCCAATTAAATAACTATGGTCTTCGGGACATCCGTTGACCGCCCCCGTGCCCTTGGCATTAGAGCTACCCATAGGGCCATCCATGGTTCCCTTGCTAGTGCTGCTGGGACTATGACCTCTTGACACTGAAATATTGGTAGTCGTTCCAAGAAGAACGATACCAAGATAGACCCATAACCAAATTTCTTCAATTTTGTCTTCTTGAACCTTTTTAGTTGGCATTTCATGTTGATTGTCATGGCCTCTGCCCATTTGTAGATGGTCGGTGTCAAGCAGTCTATAGCAAGAAGCAACTATGTCTTTATTGCTTCGTGCAGTGCTTGTGATTCTGCAGCTCGTGTGATAGTATGTAGCACTACTATTAGTGCCAAGTCTGGGATAGTTTGGGTATCGACTTTTCCACTGCCTTATCCCTTCCATGCCCCTGGACATACCCTGTCAATCACGATGGACATGATCTCCATGCAAGGCCAGGTGCCATTTAGGATTGGTGCTGCTCCCCTCTGCGATAATCCTATTATGAAGTAGACATCAGAAACTTCAATCTCAAGTTCCTGATCTCGAAGGATGAAATTTTCCTGATTCTCATCCCATATGTTGATCAAATACTATAGCATCTCTGGTTGAGCTTGGAGACACGATGTCAAGCAGAACTTCTTCAGTCCACAGTCTCTGAGAGCTTCCATGCATCTCTCATTTTCCATGGCAAGCTCGTCCTCTTCGCTATGTTCCCATTCTTTCCATTCGATTACCATTTTGCCACTTTCTACCTGAAAAAATGCTCATATGGATAGTATTAGTTATTTTAGAAACTTGTATTTGTAAAAAAATGGGTCTTTAACTTGCATTTTTTCAGAAAAAATGGTTTGCGTGGTTGGCATGCCCTAGTTTAAAAAAATGGGCGATTATCGCAAGTCCGTGCCTGAAACTCATGCCAACCATCGTGACCAAATTCACTCCTTTTCAATTGGTTTATGGTCTGGAAGCTACTCCTCCCATTGAGTGTGAAATACCTTCGCTCAAGTCTGCTGTTGAATTACTACTGAACACTTCGCCAAAAGAAGAGCATATCCTTTACTTAGAAAGGTTAGATGAAACCCGCAGCTTTGCTGCTCTGGTTATCGAAGCACAAAAAAAGCGGGTCAAAGCTCATTTTGACCAATCAGTTTCCCCTCATTCCATCGTTGAAGGAGACCTCGTCCCCCTGTACAACCAAGCCCATGATAAGCTAGGGGCAGGAAAATTTCAACCCATGTGGCATGGGCCCTACATTATTAAACGTGTGTTGTAGAATGGGGCCTATGAGCTCATTGATTATGAAGGTCATCCTCTAGAACAACCGAGAAATGGGTTGTATCTCAAAAAATATTATGCATGAGTCATTCATGCATGATTTGTGTACATAGGTGTTATTTTCATTTTTTGTACATGTTTTGATTTGGTGTACTTTGTGAGCATTTTCCTACTTATTGGGTCTTACTTATTTGTGCAGATGTCTATTACCCCTTATGTCGGTTTCGCGGATGGTGCTTCTCGCAGTACTAGTAATTTGTCTTCAACAGCCTGGGTAATTTATGATCCTGCTGGTGAGTTGATAGATCAGCAAGGTATTTTTCTAGGATAGAATAAAAAAAATGTCATTGAATATAGTGTTTTTCTTGAACTATTAATCGACGAAATCAACCTCGACATACGCACATTGCTTGTAAATCTAGATTCACAGCTTGTTGTTCTGCAACTCAACGGTCATTATTCAGTTAGAAACCCATGCATTCTGAGATTGTATTCATGTGTTCATTTGTTGGAAAGAAATTTTTATTTCATCACATTTCAACATATTCCTAGATGAATTAATGCATTAACTAATACAGTGGCTAACATTGTGTTATATAGACATTTGCGTAATTTGTAAAATCATCATCATATGTAAAATATCCATGTAGGAATATATATATATATATATATATATATATATATATATATATATATCAGATGTTTGCATTAGTGTGTATCATACATTCAAAAAATATGTGTGTTTATGTTACAGCCTGAGACACCATATCTCTCAAAATATGCAGATATAAAACCTAGGTGTCTAATCATCATGAGCTCATGGTATCATGTCACTGCCCATACGAGCCACATTAGTAAGCGGTGAATGCGGCTTGGACCCCCTACAATGTGTCTCTATTAGGCACAAGGAACATCGTCAAATCGTGCATAGTCAGGGACTCCATGTGTGATTCCCTCTAGGTTGTGTAGGATCTCCTCCTCCTCTCCTCCCTCGCCATGAGGGTCGAAATCGCGAGGGATTCACCTCATTATCGGAGACATGCCTGCAGGTCTCTCTGGGCCAACATCTGCAGGTGCATGGATTTAATGTTATAAGGTGCATAATCAAAAAAAATCATAACACTCATGAAAATTAAAAAATGAGTCTTACCCAAATCTTCATCCCAATCCTCTCCCTCTGGGAGTGGGAGGTTTGGATCACCAGTAAAATCTGTACCAGAGTAGGGGCAATCCTCCACGCTGATCAAATATCGGTGATGCCAATTAAATAACTATGGTCTCGAGGACATCCGTTGACCGCCCCCGTGCCCTTGGCATTAGAGCTACCCATAGGGCCATCCGTGGTTCTCTTGCTAGTGGTTTTGGGACTATGACCTCTTGACACTGAAATATTGGTATTCGTTCCAAGAAGAACGATACCAGGATAGACCCATAACCAAATTTCTTCAATTTTGTCTTCTTGAACATTTTTAGTTGGCATTTCATGTTGATTGTCACAGCCTCTGCCCATTTGTAGATGCTCGGTGTTAAGTAGTCTATAGCAAGAAGCAACTATGTCTTTGTTGCTTCGTGTGGTGCTTGTGATCCCACAACTTGTGTGATAGTATGTAGCACTACTATTAGTGCCAAGTCTGGGATAGTCTAGGTACCGACTTTCCCACTTTCTGATCCCTTCCGTGCCCCTGGACATACCCTGTCAATCACCATGGACATGATTTCCATGCAAGGCTGGGTGCCATTTAGGATTGGTGATGCTCCCCTCTACGATAATCATATTACGAAGTAGACATCAGAAACTTCAATCTCAAGTTCCTGATCTCGAAGGATGAACTTTTCCTGATTCTCATCCCATGTGTTGATAAAATAGTATAGCAGCTCCGGTTGAGCTCGGAGACACGATGTCAAGCAGAACTTCTTCAGTCCACAGTCTCTGAGAGCTTCCATGCATCTCTCATTTTCCATGGCAATATCGTCCTCTTCGCTATGTTCCCATTCTTTCCATTCGATTACCATTTTGCCACTTTCTACCTGCAAACATGTTCATATGGATAGTATTAGCTATTTTAGAAACTTGGATTTGTAAAAAAATGGGTCTTTAACTTGCATCTTTTAAGAAAAAATGGTTTGCGTGGTTGGCACGCCCTAGTTCAAAAAAATGGGCGATTATCGCGAGTCCGTGCCTGAAACTCACGCCAACCGTTGTGCCCGAAAATTTACATTTCCTCCCCCATAACTCAAAATTGAGGGTTGCAGGCAGTAAAAGAGGACTTAAAATGCAGGGATAGATATCAACTCTTGCCTGGAACTGACGGATTCAAGATTGGTCTGTCGGATCGTCCACTATCATCGCCACAAAATTGCAGTGTCAAATGGGTAACTATTTCTCCACAAGAGGAAAAAAGAGTGAAAAGTAATTATTTTTACCATTTTTGGTATTTTATAACTTTTCACAACCCTAATTAGGTTTAGAGAATTATTTTTCGATTATTTTATTATATTTTTTTCTAGAAATGGGTTTTACACGTGTCTCTTGTGCAGCAACAGGTTTTCAAGCCATGTGATGAAGTAACAAGTTATATTTTATACATTTTTGGACTCGGTAAAAACATGAAAAAGTCACTACTGGAGTCATCTTTTAGCTCTTTTCTGACTCTCTAAAATTGAAAAGATTGTCGAGGCTCTTTTTGTTTTGAACTCGTTAAATGGATGCGAAACGATATTTACCCAGTATATGTTTACCCCATTTTCGGGCTGGGATGGATTATTTACGAAAAAGGAATACCTTAGCCTATCGCGACTAAGAGATTCTTTCAGATATTGTTTTTCTATCTTTTCGGATCTAGGAGACTACTTACGAAAAGGGTCATGCAAGAGTTTTATTTTCTGTATTCTTTTCAAAATCTCTAAACATGAAAATATGCCGAGTTCTCCCTTTGTCAGACTCGTTAAACCCTAATGACATCAGACTTTGTCACCATGAAGTTACTCAAGTTCCTCCTTCCTAGGGCTCATAAAATGTACTAGGTTGGATTTTTTCGAAGGAAAAACTTACAGCACAAGCATATGCTATCCCCTTCAAGCTTGTTTTCAAAAATAATTGGGGTACTCACCATAAATGGTGGGGGAAAATGGAACTAGTTTCTAGTTATGTTGGCAGTATGTCGCTTTTGAAAATGGCACTTGTTTGCATTCATGTCAGGTTGGGGGCATCTCATTTTCGTCACTTTTTCCTCCATGGGTTTGGGTAATCTCTTTTGACCTCTCATCTGCTCTTTGCCACGTCATCATGACCTCAGATCCTTTGATGTCAAATACTTCCAAATCTAGTGTCGTGTCACTAATATGTTCAAGAGAAGTTTTTCTCTGTAGTTTTCAACCTCCCTCTGATTCTCTACTGGTCCTCATTCACTATCATCAAGTTCCTCTGTCTCATGTAAATGATGTGGGAAACATTATGGTCCACCTTCGATTAGGTCACCTCTTGTCGACTTCAGCTCATTATCTAGGAATTTGATCTAGAGACTCCCTTTTGGTACCTTGGATCTTTCATGCCTTAATTGCAGGTTCTTCACATTCTACACAAGGTCCACCTCATTGGAATTCGATCGAGTGATTCTGCGGGTGTTCGATGCCAGATCACTATTCAGATTCCGTGGATTTTACCGGTTGTACCTTGAGATCCATTGTCATTATTGGTGGTTTCTTTCGTGCCTGTCAACAACTTTCATCATTGGCTAGTAATCAAGTTATTTTCTTACATGTTCGACTTCAGCTCATATATTTGCATCCTTGAATTTGTACTTTTTCAGGTCGAGATGGAGCACAAGACCTTGGGTTTTGTCTGAGAAAATCCAGGCTGTAGATTCTTGTGGATTATCATGACTTATTACATGCCTCTTTTGATTGGATGGCCGTGACCATACTTGAGTCTATTTTTTGATCCTTATTGCTGGATGGCTACGTCCATACCTCGTATCTTAGCTTTTATGTACTCTATTATGGATGGTTGCAGCCATACCACATGTTCATGTATTGGAGATATTAGTTATATTTGTAATTATAGGCTTTCTGACAGCAGTGTTTGGTTCGAGCGCGTTATCATAAAGCATTTCGCCCCTCCCTCTCCCTTAGACCTCATGCTTTAGGAGGCATCTGTTACACATCATTTTGTCACTATCCCTGCAATACCCATCTCACCCATTCGAGGGTCATTTCTGTGATAAATAAGCAGTGCCATGCCTTGAAAATACCATCATTGTATCCCTTTACATGAGAGTAATATTCCTTCTGTTGACAATTCCCTGAGCAGAGATTCAAAAAACCTTATTTTTTCCTTGGCGCCAATAGTCAGTTCTTCCCTCACGCCGATGAGGAGGATTAACACTGGGCCCTGCGCCAGTTGGCACTTTGTCTCAGTTCGCCACCCACACTGAGTTTTTTATGGATTTTTAAAAAAAAATAGAGGCGGACATTCCACTCCAACAACTTCGAGGATGAGTCATTGGGAGTGGTTGAACTACATAACCACGGACTCCCTCCTTTAGTTTATGGTTTCTGCCTCTTATGGGAACCTCCTAAAGGATAGGCCTCACTTCCACCTTTATAGGGATCCTAACCTCTGCCTTTTCCTCTATAAAAAGAATCTATCTCTCCTTGCATAAGCTAGATAAACATGGAGAATTGAGTATACTATAGCTAAACTATTGAAGAGATAGAATAAGAAGGAACTTCGTTGAGAGAGCTTGAGTCCATGCCCTCATCCTGTCTGAATCTCTTGATGAGCATATGAGACGTGCTTCGGCTGAATCCCGCTGGAGGAGACTGCACCGTCAAAGCATTAGTTGTAACTCTTCCTTCTATCAATACATATACGTGACTTTTTTTTGGTTCCCATGTTGTGTTATGTTAGATGTTTAATGCAATATGCTTAGCCCACTTTCACTGGCTAGTGGTTATGAATGAATTTATTATGTCGTATAGTGTTCTCGTTTGTTGATCTATGTGCAGGTATCTGAGCATGACTGCAAAAGGATTATGACTTGCTGAGGTAGGAGCTAGAGGTCACCACCACTACAACCACGACGACAACATTGGATTCTAGGTAGGTCAATCTACCGTGTCCTCTTTTCATTCAGTAATTAGGAATCAACACTCTAGCATGTCTCTGTTTCTAGACCCAGTTTAGGGCTAGAGGGATCGTCTCTGTCCATAGAGAGGATTTACCTGCTTAACAATGTTCATCATGCATGTCATCTTAAACATTTTTATCTACATATTTTGCGTAGATATCATCCAGACATGATGTTGCAAGCCATGTTTCAATAAACTTTAACTCTTGTTCATAACCAATCTGTGTACTTGCACACTTGAAATCAATGTTAGAATTAGAAATATTTGCAGAGAGCGCTTTCTCCTATTGCACTTCCTATGACTTTGAGCTCTCTTTGTGGGCTTCTTTCTCTTCTTCTACCTCTGTCTCTGTTTCCTTCTGCTATGCAATGAAAGATTTCTCCTGTTGTGTTTCCTTATCTTCTTCTTCCTCTATCTCTGTTTCTGCTTTCCCTTTGCAGACTTCTTTCTTTGCATCTGTCATCTCTATTTCTTCTTCATTAACCTGTTATGCTATAAATAGGTTGTCTTCCACAGACTCAAGTGGGATTATCTCACCAAATTGCATCATGCTAATATGATGTTTTTGTTGCTTCATCTGCAAAAAATAATTATTAGAAAAAAATTCTTTATCAAAGTTTACATCAATAAGCTATGTTGCTGGATTCAGCATATCATCATCATCAATATTTTTTGATGGAATCACCAAGTTGTCATCAATAAGTTGTGTTGCTAGATTCATCAAAGCTTCGTCAGCAAGCTCTGTTGCTGAAATCAGCAAATCTTCATTAGCAAGCTATGTTGTTGGTATCATCAAAATTTTGTCAGCCAGCTCTATTTCTGGATTCATCATATCTTCGTCAGTAAGATTTATTGTTGGATTCATCATATCTTCATCCACTTGTAGCTATGTATAGTGGGGTTCACAAGCATCTTTGTGCTCTCTCTCTGTTGCTTCTACACCTTCTTCGCATACATCATCCACTTGTTAGTAAACATAGTGGGATTCAACAAAATTTCCATCTCATTGTAGATCTATTGCTACAGATCCACCTTCATATTCAACTTCAATACTCTACCTTGCACCAAAACACCTCTCAAGGGTATCCCATGCCTCCTTCGATGTCTTGGAATCTGAGATCAGAGGGAGAATGACGTCATTGATAGATTCTTTTATGCATTTTAATGCATAGGCGTCTTTTTGCCTCTTTATTTCCAGATCTAAAAAGGTCTCAAACATATTTTTTTAATGATTTTCATAAATATTTTGTAGTAGCTTATTCATTTCTCTTCCACAAACACATGATTCTACATATGCATCAAATACCTTTCTTCTAAAAATTTCCTTTCCTCAAAAAATATCTTTCTATAGATTCACTTTCATAAGGCTCTCAAAATTTTAAGTTTTTTTTTTTTTTTTTTAACTCCAAAATATTCATGCCATAAAAGGTTAAAATACCTTTCTTTTACGAGACCCTTTTTCCTTTTCTAACCTTTACCAATTTAAAGTTAAAAAAAAAAACAACTTTTTCTATGGCCTTCTTACCTTTTAAATGAATTCATATAAAGCTTTTTAAAATCCCCCTTTCAAAATACTTTGAATAAGTTTACCTTCATGCATCACATGGATTACATTAATGAAAAAAAATACCTTAACGCACATGCTTGAAGCCAAACCCGCGTGGGTTTGAAACCCGAGAAGTGACCCTGGACTAACATGCTTCTTTAATCTTCTCACCCGCGTTAATAACGCTGAGCTTCTACTAAAATAATGCGTTATTCTGGATGCACATCAAAAAATATCAGTTTTTTTTTTTCGAATTGGCTTTGTTCAATTTGTTTTGGATGTGCCTTCATTGGCTTCACCTATATTTTTTTTCTGCTTCTTCTTCTCAGGAGGCATCTTTCAATTTCTTCAAACTTGTGTTGCTCTCTGAATGAGTCTTATGCAGACTCGCGCCTTCTCTCTGCTGCTCCAACTTGGCTCTGTTGTTGCTCTCTCTAGAGTCTTATGCAAACTAGCTCTGATACCATGACAAGAATTGAAAACTCAAAAGAAGTGGAGCAGAGGATTTTCTCTTCTCATTATTACGAATTAGTTATATAAGATTACATTGGGAACATCAACAATAAATGAGTGTAGTGTAACTCGACTAAACTGGACTAACTGAAATTGAACTATGACACTTAGACGGATGGTTTTGACACCTAGCAGGTGGTTGGGATTATATTCTCTAACATATACAAGAAAAATATGGGTGTTTAGAGGAGTCTACATCGTTTACAAAGACAAGGAACAAAGACTTAATTAATCCTATTAAGAAAGCTTACTAGAAAATCGTACAAGTAGATGGCCCAGACTCAGATTCGTGTGATTAAAGGAGAGAAGGGGGGGGGGGGGAGAGTATTCCACTATTCGATTTCACCAATAGGCAGGGGGACTTGGAAACAAACCCCTCGCAAGTGTCCAAATAGAACCTTGGGATAATAAAAAGCCTTGAATTAATGAACAAGCCTAAAACATTACAGGATGGGGCTTGAAAAGATAAGAGGTGGATTGTAAATTCATGGTTGAAGCATGCAACAATGTGCAAGGGGCATATGGTGCTGAATATATTTTTTTAGGATGAGGAAATGGCCATCAAATTCATGGTGAAAATACTGCACTAGCTTAGATGATGAAAAATTTAGGTAATAAAAGGCTTGGATCCTGAGAGAGGGTGGTTAATTATATGTGGAAAATTTCTATCAATGTATATGGTTTATGTAGTATATTAGATTTCATTAATTGTAAGAAGTCCTTTAGGGATGAGTCAAGCAGAGCTCAGAGGCATTCAACAATTCCATTCAAGGGTAATTATAGAATGAAGGAGCTTGAATCCAAGTTGAAGACTAAGAGAATCAATGAGAGGTTTAGAATAGGTTTCGAAAATACTAAGACACCCAATATATCAATCCAATATGGAAGGGATTTCGAGTTGCACTAGGTAAAGGTCCAAATTTCTTCCCTGTGCATAGCTCAACAAGTGAAAAATATGAAACAAGGGATGAGGTTGTTGTGGCTTGGGAGTAAAGAGTGAAAATATTTCACGTTATATCCAAGTAATCTCTTCTCAAATTTATGGTCCTATGTTGTGAAGGGTCTTTTATATCATTCTTGTGATATAAGCTGACAATATCCTTTTCCATTTGTTGGTACTTTGAGTGGTCATGGTAATTCCCTTTTAGAGGCTATTGTTGTTTTTGTTTTTTTATTTTATTTTTATGAGTGAGAATTAGAGTTTTGAGGAAACTCTTATTTGTAACTGGTTGTACTTTTACCTTGTGAGGAGGAGGAAGGAGGCCTGCTCTATGATAGTTAAATTACTATCTAACCCTGTTACCAGCCTAGTATATCTATGGGGTTTTCTACTCTCTACATCAAGGTGTAGTAAGTTTAGGAAGTGTTGAAATACTAGTTGTGGGAGTAGGGAAAAAGAAAGAACCTTTTCTAGGTGTGAGGTTAAGAAGAAAACTCTTGTCAAGAGTTGGAAAGGTAGAGATGTGACTCCCTGTTGGTTGTTACCTATGTGGAAAGGTGGTTGGACCTTGTGTCCATAATCATATGTTTGGATATATGTTCGATTAAGGAATTACCATACATAACATTGAGGCTCTCATGAGAAGGTAAACTTCGAGGATAAATGGTATAGTGGAGCATAGGGAATATGGGTGCTCCTATCATCTTAGAATTGTGTGCAACCTAACAACAAGTATATCACAGAAGACATTGGATACATTTTTTATCCGGGGATAGGAGGAATTCTAAAAATACCATGTCGAGAGAGAGAGGAAAGCCTCAGAGAGGAGCATCCTACTATGAATAAATAGGTTTTCGCGATAGTTCATGCCTTCAGAATAGAGCTAAAGGTTTTGTAACTAGGTACCATGAACAATTTCCTACACATGCTCAAGAGGAGTTGTCGAGATTGGAAAGAGATACCTCCTCACAAAGAATTTCTCTATCTGATGTAAGAGTTAAAGAACAATGGGAAGTTTTCATTCCAAATACAGGGAAGGCATGGAGTAGAGTGAATGAGTACATGCATGCAATCAATGTTTATTGGCAAATGAAATGTCTTCTGGGAAGGGCACTCCTAGACAATTAGGAAGTAAGGAGGGACTTATTTCAAATGTCGAACCATATGCATGACTACCTTAGGAAATATGATTGTAGATTGGAAACAATGGAAAAGGGGAAGATTGAAAGACACATTGGTCTTCCAAAAACATCCCCTAGGCCCCTAGCTACCCTAGCAGATCCTATTCCTATTGATGGTTAATATTTTGTTCCTAATCCATGAGTATACGATGTATAGTTATGATGTTTTTGGAGTGTCTTATGTTTATGTTTATGTTGATGATAGACATGTTAAATTTCTTGTTACTTAAATGTTTAAGTCCAATTATGTTAGATATTGGCATTCATTCATGGCTCTTTGAAGGGCCCATTTTTTGTTATGGTCTGATCTCCCAGGCAAGAGATTGGAAGGATATATGAACCTTTTTATATAACTCTTTTATTTTTTCATAAAAAATTTCACCTTAAACAAAAAATATAAGGAAATTAAGGCATAACCACTTTGGAAATAAATTTGAACCTTTGATTTGTGTCCCTAGCATTCACCTAATAACTATTGATACTCAAATTAATATTGTGGAAGAATTATTCCAAAATAAACATGCATATCAACATAAATATTCTAGAATATTCCATGGAGGTTAAATTTCTAGTAGGATGATGGTAGGGATATAAAATCCATGGAATATTCTAGAATATTCACAATAGTATAGACAAATCAATGGTTGATATTTATCTCCATAGGGGTTATACCCTTTTTATTCTTTCAATTAAATTGAATAATTAGAAAAAATGTCATATGAAGAAGTGCCATCTAAAGTGAGCATGAATTTTTGGGCATCCGATAAGCCATGGTATTGTTGCTATTGTAACAAAACTATTTACAAATTAAAAATCTCCATGATAGCGGGGGTAAATTTTAATGGTTAACAATCTTTTTCCATATATTTTTAAATGTATATATGCTTAACTCATATATTAATTCTTTTTATAATTAATAATAATTGTAGTAATTTAAAATAAAGTTATAATTTAGTTAGTTTTCACGACTTTTTAATTTTATTAGCTTGATGCTTATTAACATTTGTGAGCCATTTAATTTATATGGATGTGTTAGGTGATAATTAAATTAAAATTATGGATGCCCTAACATGTCTATTAATGTAATTACCTCTCTCTCTCTCTCTCTCTCTATATATATATATATATATATATATATATATATATTAAACATTAAAACAAAAATATTTTATTACTTTTATTTTACAATAATTTTTTTTTTTTGTCAAGTTGTTTGTGATCCTCCAAGCGGCTTGAGGAGCCATGACCTAGGGGCATCTAAGCCATCAAAATCATCCGGGGATTGCACCTGGCCTGGGCCATGCCAGCTCTTAGCTGATTGGATTTATAGCATGTCTCCTCCCCCTACCATAGAGCACAACCACCCACAAGGTCTGATACTGAGTAGCCTTGCTGACTAGGCCCATCCTGAACCAATTATAATAGTAAGATTTAACTACAAAATAATTTCTTAACTTTACTTGATTAGCTATTTAACTTATGATAATTAATTTGTTGATAATATCATTATTATATTGAATTATATTGGTGCTATTTATTAACAACATTATCTGTATGGAGCATGTTATAAGTATTATAGATCCATTATGGAGTATGTTATAAGTATTATACACCTTTTATGGTTTTAAAAAATTATTATTAAAATAATCATTTAATTTCTTTTCTTCAACCGAAAAACAGGAACAAAATTACATTTCAAGTGGGGAGGAAAATTCGGAAAAGTCCAGTTTTCGTTCTCCAAAAATATTAGTGGCGTCGCGTGAGAGGGGTTAGGTGAACTTCCTTGATCATGATCATATCCGCATCCCTATATCACCATAAACGTTACTCTTATTGTGATAAAATAATTATACTTCATCCATATATTTGATTGGCTGGTTATTTGATATCTGATGTGAAGCTTATTGGATATATTCTCAATGTTGCCGACTGAGAATTATCTAAGACCATTATCTTAATTATTTTAATAAATTAAATTATATTATTTAAATCAATTAAATAGTCGGTAAATATTTATACACATTAATATATAATAAATATTAAAACATATATATATATATATTTTTTCCGTTCAAAAGTTTTATTATATTTTTATTCTAAAAGATACATCAGGTCATCTATACAACTTATCATCACAGGGTTTAAAAAACACAGGTACAGATTTATACATTAAAAAAAAGTCTAGAAGAGAGCCAAGAAAATTGGTGTCTGTGGTTATTGTCGTCACAAAAATGGAAAAAAGACGAGTTGCAAAGAAACACATCAAGTAGGGGGATTAGGAGGAAATACTTGAGGTGCAGTGAAGAGCCTTGCATGATTGTGAATATGATAATCAATGTGTTCCACTTGAATTTCTAGAGCTCGGAGGTGGTCGTGGGAGGGTTGAAGCTGACGCCAAAGAATTTCTAGAGCATCCAAAGTCTCGTTCTGTAGGTGTTGGAGGTCGTTGATATATGCAATAAGCTCATTTCGCTCCTCATACCTTTGTTCCCGCATATTATCCAAATTGAGTTGATATGTTGCAGTTGGGTTGCTATCATGTCCAATATTAAAAGATATATTAATTTATAGTATCAAAACAATTATTATTCATAAAAAATTTAATATATATATTTTATTATGAAGATTTATTATTTATAAATAGGTTTTGTTATATTTTAATGACCCAATACCATGGCTTATTAATATCACATTCCATAAAAATCATAACTCATTTCATATTATCGGTAGGGTCCACTTAATATTTATTGATAATTAAATTAAATTATGAATGCCCTATTTCAAATTAGACATGTCTATTAACATAATTATTCATTTACTATCCTTAAAAAAATCATTGTTAAAATGATCATCATAACTAAACATATATACATAAAAAAAAAAAATTGGAACTTTATTATGTTAGTTATTTGATTTATGATAATTGCTACATTGATAATGTCATTACTATATTGAATTATATTGATGTTATATATTAATAACATTATTAATTTGACTTGAATTTTTTTAGAGTTTAAGTATTATTGATTCATTCCACTTTGGAGAATGCCTTAAAATTGCTTTTACTTGGCTAAGAGTTCATCTTCCTTGGATAAGCACGTTAATAACACGAGACTCAGAGACATTTGGAACAAGATAAACTAATATTTTTGGAGGCATATAGGGAATCAACACATCAACTAGGCTACATAGGGCTGACATCAATTCCAACATGAGCTAGTTGCCATCATGAATCAATACCAACATCAGCTAGCTGGAATCATGCACACCACAATGCCAAAAAAGGGGAAGGGATAACTTGTTGGTGTTGTTGCTAGCTTTTTGTGGATCTTTGATGGCAATTATGGTTTTCATAATATTATCTTTCTATAGTTTAGAGAGTTATATATTTTACAAATTTTGTGATTAATTTGTTCGCATGTACTTTTTTTCTTTTATATATGTATAAAGTATCATGCTATCCAAAACGATGTAATTCCAAATCTGATTTTTAATCTTGTGTTGTCTTCATGATTAATTAATTTCCAAATTTATTGTTCATGCTAATTTGATATATCATAGGGTGAAAATTATTAATTGATTTAATATGGAAAGTGAAGTTAAGAAATATATTGATATTACATATTTAATGTGTTGAACGTGATAGTTTTCCATGATCATAAACTACATATATCACTAGGAAAATGCATAATTTAAATTACTTAAAAAATGAAGCCAAAAACCTTCAACACTAAAACATGTTAGAGTGTTCACTTCAACAAAGGTGATATTGAATTATCACAATGTACATGCAAATTAAACCTAGAAATCCAATACTCAAACATCAAATAAAAAAACATTTCAATTTGTGAAACAAGTTTGATGAAATACAGACACACAAAATTGTCTCAAATGCATGTTTTCAATATAATGGTGTAACATACCCAATATACAAAATGACACCTCATTCCAAAATGTGGAATTACGGCATATGGTCTCTTATATAGAAAATGGATTTGATGTACAAATGGCATCTCATACCCAATCATGTAAGTATGGCATATGATGTTGTATATACAAGACAACTCTCATTGGTCACTCATTGACCACTTCTATGCTCACCCCTATCATTTTCATCTTGAATCTTATATTTCTCCTCTTACTAGAAGAAATTTCTTGACCTTTTTTCTATTGCGGCGTGGTTCATCTCTTTTGGAACTGTAAAAAGAAAAAACAATATCATTATACTTTTTTCTATAATAAATTATCAAAATTAAAAACTAATGCCTTATAATTCAAGCCCTAAAAACTCACTATAGATGATATAATTAGTCACAATGGTGTAAAAATCCTCTGCAACCCCAACCCTCTCAACTAAAGCACCCTACAATCGTTACAAGATTCAAAGCATATATATACATTTTTTAAATCCTAGAATAAATTCAAGTCATCATAAATAAATAAATAAATCATTAATGAATGATATCATGTGAATGATTTTACAATGACCGAGATTTATTAGCTCATGGAGTAGTTGGTTGCACAACTCACTCAAAGGAAACATCTATTTTTTCATCAACTACACTTCTAGGTTGATGGATCAGGGACTGCATAGGGCCTATCTGGAGAAATTACCAGGGATTTAATAACAATAGAAAAAGAGGAGGGAGGGGGATGTTGAATGGTCTATGAATGTAGCCTTTGTGAGTGGATGGGATGATAAAGAGGGTAAATTTGGGTGATGATAAACACCCATGGGTTGAAGTAATGATGGAAGTTCCTAATGGAAGTAAGATGAATAGAAAAAAATGGGGACAACTGATGGGGAAATAATGGATGGTAGGGAATGATATGTAGGTGACAGACTGGAAAACTGGGTAAATGAAGGAACATCTATACAAATTTGTAATATTTTAATTATTTAACCAAAATAGATAATGAAATAAACACTTAAAAATAATAATTTGACACATGATACCTAGGAAGGGGATGATATGTGTGCCCAAGGTGGGCCTAGCTCCTCATCCAATGCCATTGCAATTTTTGAAAATACTAAACGAGCACTAAAATTATACCTCAACTAAAATAATCTATAATATTGGCTAAAAATATATAATATTTTTTGAAAGGATGGATAGATTTCATTCAACATGCTTAATTATGTTGTATACTAAATGAGAAAGCAACATTCACTACAATATTAGTGGTTGAAACTAGCACTGACACATCTATAGACGTGGCGGGAGTGTTATAAACACATAAAAAATTCAAACAACATACAATTAAAGGTATAAGGAAAATGTGTACGCACACATACACACAACATCAAATATGATAAATATAATAACCTCGTCCATAAAGTTCATCTACCTACTTCACTCCATCTTCCCATAGAAATTTTTTCCATAGCTGGTACATCTATGAGACTCAAATGAGCCTCCATGTGGCCTGTGGTGGTCAAAATATGGTATAGATTCATAAGGTCCACCCATTCATGCAACATTAGTTACTCATGGCTTTTATAACAAAAATTCTACCAAGTTATGATGTTGTACTAGGGTGGGAGTGAATGTGGTTATTACTGTTTGGGTCTTAATAATGCTATCCATGACTAGAGGATGTTGAGTAGGGTAGTTAGGCCTTTTCTGAGTGGGTTGTTCCTAACATTTTTTTATCTTGCATAGATGGCGACCCACCCCCTAGAATTCTCCCATGTCAAAGTAGCTTACATGGAGCCCTAGCCTAAAATATTCTTATGACTTCCTTAACGAATTTAGTGATACCTCCCTATTATTACCGAGAATTTTATCAAATACCATAAACCACCTATCAATTCAATGATTTCAAAATCATTGGTAAGTGCACTAGTCCATATAGATACATTTTTTGTTGACTAAAGGTTGATTGTTTCTTAGGTAATGGACAAAGACAAAAAATCTTGTTTAGTAATGTTGAGGCCTCTAATTTTATATTGATTTATATTAGTTATATAATGTTCATGTATTCTAGCCATGTAATCATAAATATTGGTTAAGAGGATTTAGGCATTGATATGGATTATACAAATGAGTTTAATGAAGTTTCCAAGGGATGTTGTACTGGTGATCTCGAAGTAGCCAAAGATCCATCAATTTCATCATTTTGTTTTCTTTGTTCATTGTGGTTTGGTTGTTCTAAATTTTGGTTTGGTAATGGTATTTTTGGCTTTTGAATAGGTTCCATAGTAACCAGTTTCCCCATAACTAAATACAGTGATTTCCTTTAGGGTATTCATTAGGTATTTTTGTCAATTTTAAACCAAATTTTTAATGAAAAAAAAAACAAGTGACAAATATATTAAAAAAATCCATTGGAATTCTTACCTAGAGCCAACAGATGTTGTATGGTTATCACTTGGTGCTTGACATAAACTGAAAAATCAAGAAATTTTGCAAACAAACCTTTAGGTGCACTGCATAATCGCAAAATAGTAGAAAAATGGGTCTTACCTACATAATATAGGGTTCATGCAAGGAACATGTGTGAATTCCTAAGACCACATACACATTCAAAAGAGCATATGTGTGTTCTTAAGAATGCGTGCACATTCCTAAGGATGTGCAAGTGTTCTTAGGAATGCACATATGTTCTTGTTACAACCACCATATTATGTGCATGTTCCTAAGAACACACACATGTTCTTGAGGCATGCCAATTTTGTGGCCTATGTGGCCGCCTAGTTGGTAGCTCAATATTTTGGAAATATGCTTGCATTCTTGAGGGTGCACATCATTGATCATTCCATTGTTAGTTTTGGGGTCATCATCTTGAAGTTCACACACACATACACACACTAATCTGGATCTTGGGGGGAAGCCCCCAAGATCTATAAATTTGAAATGGATGTGACAATATATACAAAATTATCATGCCAGAAAAAGGAGAGAATATAGTACATAAAACCACAATTTTTTTTTTATTAAAACAAAGAATAATCGTAGAAGTGTCATTGTGGTGGACAATTTGTTCTTTTACAAGATGGGAGTTGTTACTTATAACATTTTTTAGTTTCAATAGATAGGTAAATGGGTGGTTAAATACCATGGGTGAATGAATACTATGGGTGAATGAATACCATGGGCAGATGTCACCTAAAATACCATGTGTGGATATGATTTACAATACCATGGGTGGATACATACAATGGGTAAATGAATACCATGTATAGATGCCACTTACAATACCATGGGCAGATAAATACCATGGTTGGATGAATGCCATGGGTGTAGGCCATTTTCCATTTAGATCATTCCTCCCTCCTTAAGAAGCAATGGTCCCCATTGTGTGAATTTCCCTCCTGAGAAGCCTTTGTTGAATATGAAGAGCCACTAAAGAGATGGGTTTTGTGTGGGTAACCCATAACCATAATGAATGAAGATCCAAGGATAGAGATACCCTATAATTCTTGTGACCAACTGTGATACTGGTAGTGTGTGGCCTATGAAATGGACTTCAATGAAGTGTGGGTTTGTGGATGACCCATAACCATGAGAAACAAAGATCCGAGGATATAGATACCCTATAATAATTGTGAACAACTGTGATGCTAACAGTGTGTGGCCGATAAAATGGACTTCGATGAAGTTTGGGTTTTTGGATGACCCAGAACCATGAAAAATAATATTCGAGGATAGAGATACCATGTAATTCTTGTGACGAACTATGATACTAACAATGTTCGGCCTAGCAAATGGACTCGATGAGAAGGATTTTGTGCGGTTGAACCATAATCGTGATGTTGACTGTTGATGAAGTAGCAGGTGTATACATAGCCCGGGGTGGGAGGGGACACCTCCAAAGAACCCAAGCCAAATGTTGCTATGCTGAAACTGATGAATGTAAAGTAGGTTCCTACGAAAGCAGGGTGGGAGGACACGTCTCCAAAGGGAAATCATTTTGAATGTTGCTCTAGATTTAAAATGGGCATAACACGGTCAATATAACTCATAATATTTATTATAGCCTATTTTTGGATACAGAATGATCATTTTTCATCTTCCCGTGTGTTTGAAATTTCTATCTGAAGACACTGGAAACTATGATTCGCGCCGCAACTATCCTGCCATCACAAAATTTCTAAAATAAAATAATAATAACACAATAATAATTCCAAAAATAAAATAAATAAAATAAATATTGAAAGTTAGGAATTTATGCCTAACCCTTTAGTTTGGGTTGTTCCTCTAAGATAGGAGTTAGTTTAGGTAGCTCCTATATTGGTGTGTGTTTGGTTGAGAAATTATCTCAACAAGGTGTTCAATATAGCACGTACTATCTTGTGACACTGTCTCCTCATCTATTTAATTGTAAAATTACATTCTTTTAATAACGAGAAAATATGCGAGGAAGTCTTGAGGTTGAAGCCTTTTCCGCCAATATTTAGTCTCTGGTTTATTCTGTGTGTTTCTTTATTTTTCTCAGTTGATCGTGTTTTCAATATGTGGTATTAGAGGTTGTAAGATGCCTATTTTAAATATTCAAGTTTGCATATATATTGTGTGTGCAACCGTGAGTGAAGGAGACTGCCACCAGAACGAAGGATCACAGTCATAGAAAGAGCGAATTGAAGAATACACTGTGTTCTGGGGAAAAGGAGCATGGTTATGGCCGTAGCTGGAGCCACAGGCCAACATAAATGCTTTTCCATGATGTGTGATTGTTGGCATGCTGTGATCAAATTTAGAGCCACGAATTTGAAGCACAGTCATACATTCAAGAGCCACGTCATTTGAAGTGTTGTCATACTTTATTTACAAGAGATGACAGTAAGGGAGTTGAAGGCCAGCATACAGTCTGATGGATAAACCGTGAATGGAAACCTTGCCATTGATGGGAATTGACAACGTCGCGTTTTGGTTGGGATCGGCTTCCAATGTTGGAAGCATCACTATCTTTGCACTGTCCATGCCACGGTAACCATGCGTATCAAAGAACTAGCATTTCATTTGCGATGAGGTATTCCATTTGAGTGGAGGCATTATATATGTCTTGAAATAATGTTGAAGTTTCAAAACTCAACGTTGAGGTCTTGAAATAATTACAAGCGGTTTATACAAAGGGTTGTAGTGGTGACAAGGTATGAAGGGTGGGTGCAGCCCATATAACATTCTGTTAAGTTTCTGTCATTCAAGAAATTAATTAATTTCACTTATACATGATATATTTGGGTTAATAAATGGTATGTTGTTTAATGAATAGTTATATAAAATTTCTATTCAGAAAATAAGTGGTATTCTATATTGGCATGTAAGCAAGAGAATGGTAAATCAACCTTTCATATTTAGACTGACAAGAGGAAAACTAATTTCATTAAGAAGAAAAGTCTAGGCCTTGGTAAAATTGCACATTTTACTACAATAATTTGATTGGCAGGAATCGTGTGTGTTTTCCTACATTATTTGGTATGGTGCATGAAAGTACAGGTGAGAGATGGAACAAGATCACACAGAGATCTTGAAGGTGAGCTAATATGTTTTATTTTAACTCTAGTTTTGAAGATGATATTTGCAAAATACAGAATGCAGACAGTTGAAGGAAATCTCAGCAAATAAAGATCACAATTTTAAAAGTAATGATGAAAGAGACAAGTAATAGTTTCTGAATGAAAGCGAAGTATGGAGCAGAACCTTGAAGAATTCCAACAGAGATTGGATAAAAAGAACAGTTGTGTTCTTAAAAAGTGAATATGAGTTTAGGCCTAGGGGGAGAAGAGAGGATGCTCAAAGAGGTTCCAGAGAATAGAGAACCAGTGCTTGCCAAAGACCAAGTCCAGAAAACCAGTGCTCACTTGATGCTGATTTCAAAACATTATTTCACTTTTTTTTAAGTGACATAAGCAAATTGAAAAGAGAATGCTCATATTATATGTTTTCCATGATTTTCATGGAACTATGTTTCGAGATTGGAGATGACTTTATGAAATCGATATAAATGTAAGTGTCCAAAAATTCTAAGCAAAAAAAAAAAAGGAAATGTGTGCCTAGGTAAGTTTTGCATTAAAATTTTTGTAATTCTTGGAGTGATAAGTTGAATGTTGAAGTAATTTTGTGGAGTGATAAGGATTTATTTTTTGTAAATTTGGAGTGATAAAAAGAAAGCTCATTGTTATAGGAGGTTGAGTCAGTTTTTGAAGAATTTTTTTTCCAAGAAGTTCTGGAACTTTTGATTCCATGAAGATGTTGTGAAGCTGAACGATTTTGTACTCCAAATTTTAATAAAGCATATATGTTTTGTGGTGATTGTGTCCTAGATCCGCCTGAAATTGAATAAGAGGATCTTAGGTACATGAATAGTGTGTTGATGATGGTGCATGCTTCATGTTTTTGCTTTTGATTTGTGTCTAGCTTTGACACATAAATGATTTCATTTAACACATACATAAAGTTCAATACAAACAAGCACAACATTTGTAGCAAAGTAGCTGAAAGGAAGGATAATTAATCTCAACACATGCATTTGCGTCACTACAAAAAATAATCAAAGTTTCCAACATCAGCATTCTACCTCAACAAGAAAATTCACTTAATATAATCAAGTTCATGTACCTCCAAACTCCAGCATTTCAAAGAAAAGTCTACATCACTACAATCAAGTTAATGAATCTGTAAACTTCAAAATTTCAGAGAACAGTCTACATCAACATTATTGAACTTGTAATCAAACTCAAATTGCATTGAATTGTAAGGGTGCATTCTCGGTTGAAACTGACACCCAAGTTTTGAATTGAGTCAAATTAAGTCAAATTGAATTCATTGTATTGAGTCATTAAAATGATTAAGTGTTTTTAGGTGCATTTTTTACAGTGTTCGACACCCTTTCTTTAAACAGAATCAAGTGAATGCACGAGTTTTAACTCTAACGCAAAAAAGCAACAAGTTCACATCTCCTACAAGCAAGCATGAGTATTCATTCAAGCAATTTGCATCAATTTAGTACAAAGTTGCAACAAGTGAGCGTGAGTTCCATTAAACTTGCAAGAAGAGAAACAAGTTTCACCAAGCAAGAGATCCAACAAATTCTGAAGCAAGCAAGCGCGAGTATTCATTCAAGTGAATGTGAAGTAATCAAACAAGTTAAGTGAGCGTTCAAGAAAAGCGATCATCATCAAGAGTTCAAGCAAGAAAATTCTACAATTATAGCAAGTGTTCCGAGCAAGCGCAATAATCAAAAAATCAAGTGAGTGTGCCATTCAAGCCACATAGAAAGCGAGCCTGTCATTCAAGTAACAAGTGAAACAGTTCAAAGCACAACATCTACAACAAGAGAGCCTGAATTCAAGAGAGAGAGTTCATATGGGGCAACACATCCAACTGTTAAAAATTCTTCACAATTTGATCCTCTCAAGTGATGAAGACATGGTGCAAATCAACAAAGAAACTCTTGCTGATATTTCACGGCATCTACAACAAACAAATGAAACCATTGAGTTTCTTCAAATAGAGCCGCAACTACAACGAAATGAGTTGTAGGAGAAGAGTGGTACTTCAAAGTCTTTTAACCATACAACTAAATATGATTCTAAGTCATTCATCCAAACAGATTCAAGTGTTGAAGTTGTTCGAGTTCAAATTTCTTCCAAGCCAATCATCAAGCCATGGGAAGAAATTCAAAGTAACAAGAATCGACGAGGCTTAGGATATGTCAACGATGACACCAACTTGCATGTCCTAGATTATTCCAAGCCAATTAAGTTCATCAGTGCAATATTTCTTGTACAAATCACCTCAGTAAGTTTTGAGAAAGTTACAGACAAATAGAAATGCATGCAACCCGAAGTTGCAGTCAAACCGACATGTTCTCATTGTCAAAGAACCGGTCATATGGAAGATCCATATTTTGATCTCCATCCTTGTTGCCATTGTGGGAAGCTCAATCCTTCCTTACAAAAATGTCACAACCAACAAAAAGTAGCCAGATTGAGGATACATGATGAATGGATAAATCCTTGGAAATGGTCATCCATAGTCAAAATATTGTCTTAGTTCTACAACCGAATACAATCACACATAGCACAGCCAACATTGAAAAGAAGAAGGGACTCTCATGTAGTTGAATGAGGGAGTACACTAGTGTAAAACTCCTACACCTGAAGGGGGGGAGTTCAGGAAAAATTTCCAGAGAAGTGTCTCTCCTTTCATCTAACAAAGGGGGGAAAATGTCAATGAAATTGACAGTTGTTGTCAGATTTAAAGTCTCGAAAAAACCAACAAAAGCAGCTAGTGGGAAGCTTCTGTAGTCAGTGGGCATCTTCAACAGCCAGTCGGCATCAACAAATTCACCAGTGGGTAGTTGAAAACAAAGCAGCAGTGAGCAGTTTTCAACACAGAAAAAGAAACAGTGAGTTGTTTTTGACATCATCAGCTAGTGGGAATTCAAAAAATTTTGTTAGTGGACAAAGGATGATGATTTCACGCAAAGGAAATATGTATCCTTTTGCAACTTGGCATGTGATGGAGTTGTCAAGCAAAATTTAGAGATGAATCAGACATTTAGCTGACTCATGGTCTCTTCAGATTTCATTTTTTCAGCATCCATCTTTGGCAGTTTTTTTAAGCAATGTTTTTGAGGATCAACATGAGAACTTGGAAGAGGGTTCATCGTTCTTATTTTGGATTTATCATTGAAGGGGGGAATGTTAGCCTCTCTCATAAAACAATAATAAATCCAAAAATAAAATAAAGAAATTAAATATTAAATGTTAGGAATTTATGCCTAACTCTTTAGTTTGGGTTGTTCCTCTAAGGTAGGAGTTATTTTAGGTAGCTCCTATATTGGTGTGTGTTTGGTTGAGAAATTATCTCAACAAGGTGTTCAAGATAGCATGTACTATCTCGAGACACTGTCTTCTCATCTATTTAATTGTAAAATTACATTCTTTTAATAATGAGAAATTATGTGAGGAAGCCATGAGGCTGAAGCCTTTTCCGCCATTATTTAGTCTCTAGTTTATTCTATGTTTTATATATTTGTCTGAGTTGATTCATGTTTTCAATAGATTTTAATTTGGCGATAACTCCCTCATCCGAACTCTAATTTAACCGATTGTTTTTTTTGAAATCGGGTGATTTTTCAAGGGGAACTTAGATATATAATAATTTATTTAAAATTATCTACTAAAAACTGGAAAAAAAGATAGGAGAGTCATTGTCCATGAATTGTTGTCAGAAAAAACTCCACAACACTACTGATTGTAAATCAACGATATCTCCCTCATCCAGACTCCGATTCGACTGTTTTTTTTTTAAATTGCCTATTTTTTCACAAATAATACAACTATTCTATTTGTTTCTGATTTAGTTGTGCTTCTCTTCTTTTCCTTCCTTTCCTTTCCTTGCTTTCTCCTCTCTAATACTAATTCTAAAACTGAAATGACAAAAGGCTAAAAAAATATTTCGAACTAATGCTCTGAGGTATTTTTATTGATGAGGCCTCGAAATTATTTAATTTTCCATTGTTTTCCTTCATTTTCCTCCTCACATGCAACATGTGACCTTTCACCTCCATTTTCTATTCATTTCCATTGTTTTCATAAATAATGTGCCAAAATTACCTTTTTTCCTTTCCAAATCATTAGCCATTTCCTTTTCCAATTTCCCCTTAGCCATAAAACACAACAAGTGATTCCCACTAGGATATTTTTCCCAACATTCATCTTGGAATAAGTGTCCCTTTCCCGTGGTCGTATTTTACCTTTATTAAATTTTACTAGTTGATATTTTAACCTGTGGCTATTACAGAGCCCTCCCCATTAGGGTAACACCGTCCTTGGTGTTAAACCACACCTATACCCAAAAAAACAATTGAAAAGAAAAAAAATATTGCCTATGGAGAATTATAACCCAACTCATTGAAGTATTTACAGTAACAACGTGCTCAAAAGAAAAACCATCATGACAAACATAACAATATGACAACCATACCTCTTATTGGGGCTTTATAACTTAGCTCATTGTGGTATTATAATAGAAACCATACATATATATGTAGAAATAAAAAAACTCGTTTTCCTTCACCCGTAAACAATGAAGGATACATAGCCCGCATCTAATCAACCAACCATCTCCAATGTTTCTTCTTCGGGCCCAAAGTGCTCCCACTGCACTTTAACCTGCTCAAGTTCTCTGTTCCAAGTATGAGATGTTTTTTTTGCAATATGCATTGGGGTTCCAGTTGGAATTATCCTTCTTTCTCCACCTGCAATACATACAGAGTAAGAACATGATCAACATCCTTTACATATATTTTAAGTAATGAAATATTAAAAACATCATATAATTTCACTGTTAGAGGGAGTACAAGTATGTAGGCCACTGGTTTAATCCTCTAGGGATCTGAAAAGGACCACAATACCATTGTTCCAACTTGGTACATGATTTTATCCTCAAGGAGGTCTTCATGGGCTTCATGCACAAATACACATGCTCCCTAACTTGAAACTCCTTAAATTCCATGTGCTATTCTGCATAACTTTTCTTCCTCTACTGTGCTACATTTAGATTCTTATTCATAACCGACATTTCTTATTCCATGTTTGCCAACATGTCTTGTCCAATAAATACATTTTTCAATGGATCACTCTAGTTGATGGGAGTTTTACATCTCCTCCCATACAGTGCCTCAAATGGACTCATCCTCAGTGACTCCTGATAACCATTTTTGTATACAAATTTAACCAATGGAAGGTGCTCCTCCTATTTCCTATGCAGACGTGTGAAATACAACCTTAACATATCCTCCAGTATTCTATTGACCCTATTTGCATGTCCATCTGTCTGTGGATGATAAGTTGTGTTCAAGTCCAATTATGTTACCAATCCTACAAACAACTCCTTCCAAAAATTACAACTGAACTTGGTATAAATGTCTGAAATAATCTTCTTCGAAACACCATACAATATCACCATCCTCCTCATGAAGACTTGTGCTACCTCACTGGCTAAATAAGTAGTTTTCACTGGAATGAGGTGAACTACCTTACTCAACCTGTCTACAACAACCATGATAGAATCATGTTTCCTGTAATGAAAGTTATGGCAATGACCTCCCATTCCCATTTTGGAATCAGAATAGGATGAAGCAACCTGCCTAGATGCTTACACTCTATTTTGACCTGCTAACAGTCCAAACATATCACCATAAAATATGCCACTTTCTTCTTCATATTCGATCAATATTAGAACTTATTTACTACTATCAATGTCTTCTGATGTAACACCCCCTTCCCACATCCACCGAAGTAACTATCTAATCAGGGTAAACATGCGACGAGAGGCTACTAATATGAGGTTCAACCTCCTAAATGACCTTAAGGAAGGAGTATCGATGAAAACCTAACAAGAAAACCTTACAGAACATCAACAACACCTCCAGGAGGTAACCCAACCTCCCAGACCCCTAAACCATGAGTGGGAACTGATTTATGACCCTTCTGTGTGTTATTTGTGTAAGGGAAAGGGAGCGGATAGAAGCCTATAACTGTGGGCAGGCCCCCAAGAAGTTATAAGCTTCTATCGTGTAAGAGAAAGTTATAGGATTCTATGCAGATAGTTGGGTGCTTGCAACTCTGAGATTCGTGCCACCTTTTTTGCCCCAGAGCACAGGTCATTTCCCATAACTTCATGAAAATTTAGGAGAGGATAAATAAAATTAAAAAAAAGGTACATAAGAAACCACATCATCAAGATCTCATATGGAGCCCTCCCAACCATGACAGGAATTTCGTCAAACATGTCACAAAAATTACATCTATATGTGTAAAAAACATATTTAAACAAAGGGTTCTCATACTTATCTAAGAATCACTAAGAAGCATTGCTCCCTTACATCATAAGCTGCAATACAATCTATTGGACCATAGATACACGGTGTATTATTTTCAGGCAAAAACATGGAGAGATCCATACATCATCAATGATAAATTACATGCTTATAAACATTGTAATAAAAATATAAATACAATAGATGTAATAACAATATAATCCACATAATAACCAATGCAATTATACATAAAATACCAAAGGAATGTGCTTTTCATTAATGAGTGTAAAAACTGACCAAAGATGGGACTTCAATGTTCCACCTAACCATATATTAGTTGAGCCAAATCTCTCTCCAACCAATCACCCTCATGCCATATTCCAAGCATGAATGTGGGAATCGAATCAAAAGAACCAACCAGGGCATCTTGAGGCTAAAACACCTCACCCTCATCAAATATAAATCAGGCTTTATCATGATCCACAATTGATGACTAGGCCAACATAAGCATGGATTTCACCTGATTATCTCTGCCTAAACCGTGAGGATTTTTCGTATCTCCTAGTCTCTCAGGCTTTACTGCAAGCTAGAGTCTGAATCAGGGGTTACTAGGCCCTAAACTGAGACACCACCCTCTAGGATTTACCATATATCCCACCATTCAGCGACAAGGATTCCTAGGAATAATCAAGGGAAACCACTTCTTAGGCTTTATCACAATCCAATCTTTGATCACTAGGCCCTAAACTGAGGCAACACCTCTCAGGATTTATTGCAATCCAAACTCAGATAACTAGGCCCTAAACCAAGGCAACACAGAAACCAATTTTTTGTCATATCATTCAGAGATCCATCTCACTCAACTTTGAATCCATCCAAAAATCCAGCTAAAACAAAACCAAGAACTCCACAACACTGTGGTATCTAGAAATGGCAAGGCTAGGACGAATACACTGTCACGCGTAGTAAGATCCATGCCAAGACAACAAAGAACCACATGCAATACCATGCATGCCAAATCTAGAAAGGAAATCACATATGCAAATCAGTACCTTCAAATAATACCGTTGTAGCTACTTTATCATCCTCTTCCTTGCCTTCTTTTCATTTCTTGCTCCAGATCCCAAATACTCCAAGAGAAATGCATGTCCAAGAGTGAGAGAAAGAGAGAGAATAATGATAGAGCTCCAAAAAAATGCACTGACAAAAAGTTACCAGCTGATCCTCAAAAGCCTTTTTATCAATGATGCCTTTATTTTCTTAATTTTCCAATATTTTCCTTCATTTTTCTCCTCAAATGAAATTTGTGACCTTTCACCTTCCTTTTCTCCTATTTTGCATTATTTTCATTAATAATTTTTCAATTAATGCCTCATGCCTTTCCAATTCCCTTGCCATTGCCTTTTCCAATTTCCTTAGCCATAATATACCAAATGAACTACCACTAGGATAATTTTTCCCAATATTTAGCTTGGAATAAGTGTCCCATCAACCGTGGTTATTGTTTTAACTTTATTACATGGAAATTTCACTAGGGTTGTTACAGAACCCTCCCCCTTGGGCAAACACCATCCTCGATTTTCAATGACACCTACAAACCAGTAAGACCACCGAACACAAATCATACTTCTCATGGAGCTTTATAACATAGCTCATTGCAGTATTTACAATGACCATTTGCTAAAACATGACAATCATACCGTTTACTGGAGGTTTATAACAAAACTCATTGTGGAATTTACATTAACAACCACATATACTTTGGGAACTTTTGCTTCAACTAGCAAATAACCATACTGTCAATGGAACTTTATAAGCCAGCTCGATACAATATTTACAATAATATACACATATACACATATACACATTTTCTCAACCAAAAAATAAAAGGATATGATGCACGTATTAATCAATCAATGGAATCAAGAGGCTTACACCTCCACCATCAAAGTAATTCCAGGATTCATCGCCTTCCCAAGAATTCGAGAATCCACTATCCTAGGCAAAGTCTGCATCTAGAGTCCAACACTACAATCCTGCACCATTATACTGTCAGTGAGTAGTTACTAACTCATTGTTCTAGGGCACACTCCCATCTAGAAATGATAATGACCAGAGAAAATCCATCCTTGGCATTCCCTTCTCTAATACACAGTCCCTTGGGCAATACAATCATCCCCTTCCATGCAGACACCCACCTTCCAAGTTTCCAGGCATCCCCTATCCCTGGAAATCCATCCCTTGGCAAGGCTTCCTTGTGTCAGAAGTTAAAAGAACCAAGGAATATACCTGCCTCAACCATCATACTGGTCATAGCATGCTCATGGAAATAAATGGACACTATTGGGTACCAGTGTCCCATATTGACCCTTCTCCTGAAGTGCTTTACCAACATATTGCTGCATATTTCAATTCCTTTTGATGACACTACTAGTTCTTGTAGTTGGTTTCAATCATCCCAAACGGGCATTATGTTCTTCCTGGATCAAGCACATAATTTCCATTAGATTCAAAATAGATTGAAATAACTTAAAATCATACCTCATTGGTAGCTCATCAACAAGGTAAACTTTCAATCTTGTTCATTTCCTGTTACACAAGACAAATTAGTTATTTGATCAAATCATCATGCATAAAAATATCACATATGGTTAGCTCAAAACGAAACCATCATAATTTGAAATCATGAATCGCATGAAATCACCATAAACCATAATCATAAATCACATGCAACCATCATAATTTAGAATCGTAGATCACATGTATAATAAAATTAAAATAAAATATTAATACTTATCCTTCATCGGTCTTTACTTTTGTCTTTGTTCTTTTGTATACACACCAGATCAGTTTCCACACTCAGAAAACACCCAATTCCTTTGCTTCTCTTCAATCATGTATAGATACACACAATGTACATCACAACATGTACACCCACATATGACATAAAACACCATACAATACATGCACCCACACCGACATATGACACATACACCTATACCCAGTAAATAATACAACACAATACATATGCCTACACTCGATGTACAACATAACATAATACATATACATATACATAGTACAAAACAATGAGTAAAGATGTCACGATACCATGACTACACCATGTACATACATAGTACCACATGCTCGCAACACCGCATGTATGACATGCACACAATTCCACATGTATACCAGTACCATATGCACAACATGTACACAATACCACTTGTACACAACACTACCTACAGAATGTGTGCACACCATCACATGTACACGACACCACCTACATAACATGTACCGTAATGCCAAATGTACATTGCACCACTTGCACAATGTGTACAAAATACCAAATGTACAAAGCACCACACGCATGACATGTACATGAAACTACATGTAGGCAGTGCCACATGCCCGACATGTACATGGCACTACCTTCACATAGAACCACATGTAAAAAATGTACACAACAACACATGTACACAACACCATGCATAAAATCATGCCCACCACACCATATGTACATATCACCATATGTACAACACACACACAACACCATATATTCATAACACTACATATTCGACATGTACATAACACCATATGTACACAACACCAAATATCCAACATGAACACAAACCCATATGCACACTACACCGCATATCCAATATTCCCTTAGTACGATACGTTCACAACATCGCATATCCAACATGTACATAGCACCATATATACCTCACGTTGCATATGAAATATACATAGAACACCATATATACAACATGCATAAAACATCATATGTACACGATACTACATATACAACATGTACATATCACCATAGGTACAACTGTTGAATATAAAACATGCACAACATATACACAACAGTAGAACTGCACATCCATAGACCAAACACTGACCCCATAAGCAAACTTGCTTCTAGTTCCTTTCCACTATCCATGCCTATCCTAACATGTTGTATATTACACCACTTTCACTTCGCTGATGTACCCCTAAAAATTACCTGTCCATAACATAAACATAGGGATAGTAAAAGCATATCATATAAACTCATTTCCACATGATGCTGAACTCATAGATCTGTGAGAGTTACTCTTCTCACTTGATTCCTCATAAGACTAAGAACATCTTCATGGCGTTCACCTACATAAGCAATTATTCCTCCACTAGAATGATCCCTGAAAACCTTGTCATACAGTGACATAGACACATGCATATGTACATACATAAATCACACACACACACACACAAACATATATATATATATATATATATATATATATATATATATATATATATGTATGTATGTATAATAAATAGCGTAAGATAATTAACATCCTGTGAGACAATGACATACATACACATGTATACATAGAAACATTAGAATTAAACAATAATTATCCATGAAAACCATGTCATACATGACATACATACATGCATACATGTATACATATATAAACATCAACATAATCATGATCACAACATAATTTATAGATATCATAAAGTCTAAGTTAAGAGAACTTCCTTTATTTGTGTTCAACATTCACGATGTTGAGAATAACAGTTCCAAACATATCCAAGGCATCTAACACCATAGATCCACTTTGTTTACCTTTTTTGTTTCCTTTCTCATGTTTGTACTTCCACCATCCATTCACCACAATGGACCCAACCAGTCCAATTGACTTTCATAGTCTTACCTTCCGCTACGCTTACTCATGCACCGAGTTTCATATGTATCTTAAATTACCCATTGGGTACCACAAAACTCTCATGAGCTCCATTAACTTTGCTCTTTCCTAACCAATTATCAAGACTCTCAAAACATAAAAGGAAAGAAAAAGAGAAAACAAGAAGAATACCATGAAAACCAAGGAAATGCGACACCACAACAAAGTGGTATGGCCATACATTGTACATAAACAAAGCCATAAATAAAGCGCAACAACCAAAAAATACCAAAAGCACAAGACTCAAAATAAACACCATGACTCAATCCCAATGATTCCTAGGGAAATTTCAACCCGAGCCTTTTCAAAGACTTCATGGTAGTCTTTTATTCCATGTAATCCCCTACATCATACTGCGATAAACACATAACTGTCAATGCATAAGTAAACATAACAACAACCTATTTACCTTACCCTGTTGTGCCAATCACGTTGCCTTGTAACTAAACACATACATGTTAGTCACATGTTCCAAATATCAATACAACATATCTATTAATTTGGAATCAACATCTACCAAGTCTAAAAACCATGTCATAATCAGCAATCAATTCAAACTCATCATTCATAATACATGATGATACAACTATCACCTATTTACACTCAAGTACATATCAGATATCTCAATGCATACGTGTTAGTGCATACCTGTGTATATGCAATATACACACAACACCATATATACATCATGCATACAACATCATATGTACACAATACTACATATAAAACATGTACATATCACCATAGGTAAAATCACATAATATAAAACATGCGCAACATATACAGAACAATATAACTGCACATCCATAGACCACACACTGACCCCATAAGAAACCTTGCTTCTAGTGTCTTTCCACTATCCATGCCTATCGTAGCATGTCGTAGATCACACCACTTTCACTTCGCTGATGTACCCCTCAACATTACCTTTCCATAACATAAATATAGACATAGTACAAGCATATAATATCAATTCATTTCCACATGATACTGAACTCCTAGATCTATTAGAGTTACTCTTCCCACTTGATTCCTCATAAGAGAAAGAACCTCTTCTTGTCATTCACCTGCATAAGAAATTATTCCTCCACCAGAACGATCCATGAAAACCTTGTCATACAGTGACATAGACACATACATACGTACATATATATCTATAATAATTAGCATAATATGATTATCATGTTGTGAGACAGTGACATATATACACATATATATACATATAGACATTAGCATTAAATAATCATGATCCTATTAGACAACATAATACATACAGACATATATACATATAAACATTAGCATTAAACAATCATGATCCTTGAAAAACCTATCATAAATGACATGCGTACATACATACATGTATACATATATAAACATAAACATAATCATGATCACAACATAATTTCTAGATATGATAAGGTTTAGGTTAAGAGAACTTCCTTTATTCATGTAAAATATTCACAATGTCAAGAACAACAGTTCCCAAAATATCCAAGGCATCTAACACCTCATATCCACTTTCTTTACCTTTGTTGTTTCCTTTCTCATGTTTGTATTGTCACCGCCCATTTACCACAATGGACCCAACTAGTCTAACAGATTTTCATAGTCTTAACTTCTGATGTGCTTACTCATGCATCGAGCTTCATCCATGTCTTAAATTACCTATTGGGTAGAAAACAACTCTCATGAGCTCCATTAACTTCCCTCTTTCCCAACCAATTACCAAGTCTCTCAAAACATAAAAGGCAAGAACAATAACAAACAAGAAGAAGACCATGCAAAACAAGGAAATGTGACACCACAACAAAGTGGTATGGCCATACACTAGACATAAAAAAATCTACAAATCAAGCACAACAACCAAAAAATACCAAAATAAAAAGACTGGAAACAAATACCATGACTCAATCCCCACGATTCAAAAGGAAATCTCAACATGAGCCTTTTCAAAGACTTCATGGTAGTATCTTTTGCCATGAAATCCCCTACATCATACTGCAATAAACACACAATTGTCAGTGAATAAATAAACATAACACTAGCTACTTACCTTACCTTGTTGTGCCAATCACATTTATTTGTAACTGAACACATATATGTCAGTCACACGTTCCAAATATCAACGCAAAATATCTATTAATTTGGAATCAAAATTTACCAAGTCTAAAAGCCATGTCACAATCAACAATCAATTCACAGTCATTAGTCATAATACATGATGCCACAACTATCACATATTTGTACTCGAGTACATATCAAGTGTCTCAATGTGTACGTGTTAGTGCAATAATCTTAAAGCAAGATCATTTCTTCATGCAATATTAAAAACGCTCATGCAATTAGTCAAAAATTCAAACAAACTATAAACATACCATGTTAGATAAATCAACTAGATGACATAATAGACAAAAAACACTCAACACCAGATAGATGAAATAATCAAAAAATCAAGCATCAAGTACATGACATAAGAAAACTCATACCTTAATGTATCTCATGGGAGGTTATATTGTCTGCACAATCATTCTAGATTAGCACAATATAGCTTCACAACACCTCAACTCAACATAAATAAGGTCATGATATCCATAATAGTAACTAGCTGACATGTTCACATCACAAACTTATAAAAAATTGTCTTTCTTGTATAAAAATCATATATGCACAATGAACCTACATTAGTGTAACATAATATCACAAATAAGTCAACTCATACCTGAATGTCATAACCCTATCCATCTACCTAGGCCAATCCAAGTTAGAACGATACATATAACATCAAGATATTAATTCTATAACCCTAATCCTCAAGTTACCTAACATATAGCAACAAGTTAATCTAAAACATACCGATCAACGATATATAACATACTCATTAGGTTAGCTATCACATAACATCAACAAGAATCCATATAACAATAATTTACTATCCTACCTAGCTATTTAACGCACGTGCATATGACCACACTTAACTAGATTCTACAGTGCATGTAACCAGACAATAAAATGAAAAACATGTTTCTAACCCTAATGCATATAAAAATCCATTAACTAACACACATGTATGGTGATTTTCTCTTACCCCAAATTCTAGTGGTGCAACTTCACCTTGATAATCAGCATCTCTGACTCTATCTCAACCAACAAATCAACATCATAACATACCAAAACATCATGATGACCTAGTTGCATACGATGACCTTATGCACAACAACCTCAATTAAACCAATGCAAACTTAACTATATGCACCCACTTTAAATGTATAACCAATCATGAATGACCAATGCATGTTCAACATATGACATCACACAAGCAAGCATACATGGATAACACCGAAGCATCACCAATATGTAACAATATGTAAGCAAGCGTGCACGAAAAATACACAAACATGAGCAACACATAACCAGTCATACACTCATGAAAACATGTTGGAAACAACACCATCAACACTCCCATGGTGACACCATTGCCACCATGGCCAACACAACACAAATGCAAAAAATAAGCACACCATAGGTATGAGAAACACATATGCAACCAACAGAAAAACATGACCAAAACATTGCCCATATAGTCCAAGGGTTAAACCATGCTTTGTTACCACTCTGTAACACCTCCTTCCCACATCTACCCAAGTAACTAGCCAACCAGAGTAAACATACAAATAGAGGCTACTAATATGAGATTCAATCTCCTATATGACCTTAAGGAAGTGCAATCGATGGAAACCTAACAAACTGGCATTACACAACATCAACAACACCTCTAGGAGGTAACCCAACCTCTCGGACCCCTGAACCCTGAGGGAAAAGTGATTGCTAAAAATTTTGAGCCCTAGCTGTGGGAATTTAAGGGTAAGGGAGTGGATAGAAGCCTATAGTTTCACACATGCCAAGGCAAGGTTGCGACTAGGGCCCCAAAAAGTAAGTTTTGTGCCCGTAACTCTGGGATTCATGCCACCTTTTTAGACCTAGAGCTCAGGTCACTACCCATAACTTCATGAAAATTTAGGAGAGGATAAATAACATTACAAAAAAGGTACAAAAGAAATCACATCATGAGGAGCACATTTAGACCCCTCCCATCCATGATAGGACTTTCATAAAAAATTTCATAAAAATTGCATCTATAGGTGTAAACAACAAATTTAAACATAGGGGTCTCATACTTATCTGAGAATCACTAACAAGCATTGCTCCCTTACATCATAAGCTGAAATACAATCTATTTGAAAATAGATACATGGTGTATTCATTTACAGGTAAAATCATGGAGAAAGCCATACATCATCATTGATAAATTACATGCTTATAACTAGAATAATACAAACATAAATACAGTAGATACAACAACAATATAAAATAGATATAACCACTAAAATTATACATCAAATACCAAAGGAGTGAGATTCTCATAAATGAGTGTAAAAACAAACCAGAGATGTGACTTCCATGTTCCATTGGACCATATATTGGCTGAGCCAAATCTCTCTTTAAGAAATCACCCCCATGCCATATTCCAAGCATGAATGTAGGACTCAAACCAAAAGAACCAGCTAGGGAATCCCAAGGATAAACTAACTCACCCTCATCAAATATAAATCAGGATTTACCATGATCCATACGCGATCACTAGGCCAACACAAGAATGCATATCATCGGATTCTCTCCTCCTAAACCATGAGGAATTTTCCTATCTCCTGGTCTCTTAGTCTTTACCGCAACCCATAGTCTGAATCAAAGGTCACTAGGCCCTAAACCAAGACACTACCCTCTATTATTTACCGTATATCCCTCCATTCACTGAAAAGGATTCCAAGGCCTAGTCAAGGGAAACCACCTCTTATGATTTACAGCAATCCAATCCCGGATCACTAGGCCATAAAGTGAGGAAACAACTCTTAGGATTTACTTCCATCCAAACCCAGATCACTAGGCCATAAATCGAGGAAACACATAAACTGGTCATGTTTCATATCATTCGGTGATCCACCTCACTCAGCTTCGAATCAATATGGAAATCCAAATAAACCAGAATATGAGAACTCCACAACACCATGGCTATCCAGAAATGCCAAGACTAGGCTGAGTACACGGCAATGCCTGGGAAGACCCACGCCAAGGCAGCAAAGAACCACATGCAATACCATGAATTCCAAATATAGCAAGGAAATCACATATGCAAATCGATACATGCAAATAATCTCGTTGTAGCTACTTGATCCTACTCTTCCTTGCTTTCTTTTCCTTTCTTGCTCCAAAGCCCAAGTGCTCTAAGAAAAATTTAAGTGTCCAAGAGTGAGAGAGAGAGAGATAATAATGAGAGAGCTCAAAAAAATGAACTGAAAAAAGGTTACCAATTGCTCCTTAGAAGCCATTTTATCAATGAGGCTTCTATTTTCTCATTTTCCATTATTTTCCTTCATTTTCTTACTCACATGCAACTTATGACCTTTCACCTTCCTTTTCTCCCATTTTCCATTATTTTCATAAATAAAATGCCAATTAATGTCCCATGCCTTTCCAATGCCTTTGCCATTCCCTTTTCCAATTTCCTGAGCCATAAGAAACCAAATGAACACCCAATATGATGTTTTTCCCAAAATTAAGCTTGGAATAAGTGTACCATCGACCGTGGTTATTATTTTAACCTTATTACATGGAATTTTCACCACGATTGTTATATCTAATATCCTGGGTGACCTGAATATGGTTTTACATGAAACTCACTCAAGATAAGATTCTTGAGTTCACTATCATCTCACACATAAATCCTATCCCTAAATCTCACCAAGCCATTTGTTGTAAGATGAAAATACATATCTTGATCACCTATACCCTTCTTTAAATTGTGCATAAGCTCCCTATACGTGTGATCCTGTTGTCTTTCCTGTAAGATATGATCCTGTAAATATATCCCATATGAGATCACTGCTTCAATATGGTTCTGTTGGAACACCTAATCCTACATGGGTAGGTGTGGAATGCGAAAAGTCACAATGGAGTCCAAGTGACCTTGGAATATGAATCCAAGAGTCACACCATTGTACTATAAATGTACATCTTTGTATAATGGAAAATAAGAAAGCCTCACGCTTATATTTCATTGTGTGTTGAGTCTCTTGTGTGTGTGCTCATCTTCCTCATACACCATGTGTGTGCTTCAACATGGTGTTTAACATGGTATCAGAGCGGGCGATTGCTGGCCCTGCTCCACTTTGAGTGAGCCATTTGTGTTTATGGCCTTGCATATCTGCAAAAATTGTTGGTTTTTTTGCAGCACTCAAGTGTTTGTAGCAGTGATTTTGCAGCATTCAGAAATTTATCTTGGAGAAGAAGCAGCATTCAGAAGAAAGCGCAGCATTCAGAATTTGTTTTGAAGAAGAGCAGCAGTGGTTTTGAAGAAAGGCAGCACTGCCCATCTGAAGGTTTTCATTCTATTTTTTCTCTGCAATCTCTGCATTTTAAATTTCTGCACCATTTTGGAACTGCTGGAATAGTGTTTTAAATTGGGTTTCTGAACAAGTTTCTGAGTTTTCACTAGAAATATTTCTGAGTTTTCATTGGAAGATTTCTGAGTTTCTGCAATTCTACATTTCCCTGTTGCTGGGCTATTGAAAAAAAATTCTGGGTTTTATTGCTAAAATTTTCTGAAGAATTTTCCTGCTGCTGGATTACTGAAAGATTTCTGAGTTTGCATTTATTCAATATATGTTGCTGGAAGGAAGAATAGTCTGCTCTCTCTTTATTCTTCTCTCTGTTGTTTAACATTTAAAAAAAAATAAAAATAAATAAATAAATAAATAAATAAAAGAAAAAAATCTCTGCCATTTCAGGCCTTTCGGCCCCTCTCCCTTTTTCCAACCTGCGTTTTTTATTACAATACACATCACCACAACTCTGCAATCAATCCTCAATCGATTCCCCACGTTCATACATATCACTCCCACTATTATAGGCCGCTCTCCACAGCGTTCTCACCACCTGCAAACTCGCATACTATTCACACCCCTTATCGCTCCACGACCCGCCCCACCTGCACACTTGAACTCTCTCCAACTGCTGAACGCCGCCTCCCTACCCGGCTTTCTCCTTCATACCCTCACTATTCCCTCAACACTCATCGAACCCCTCACTCTACACTCTCAACCCGCTCGCATCAACTCGAGCCCATACTCCACGACGCTTAATTCTTAACTCTTCCTACAGATCCCTCCACGCGCTGTCCAATGCTCGCCATTCCACTCCCCCTCTGCCCACGGGCTTCATTGCCGCCTCCCCATTTGCTATACGCCCTTTGGCCAACGCTCCCCTCGTGGCTCCTCCCGTCGACTTATACCTCCGCCCTTTAATTAATCTCATATATATACCGTCCATTCAAAATTTAATACTGCCCTTCCCATTTCTGCATTAATTTTAATACCACTTACTTTGCCCCCTCCTTTTAAATTCATAGCCCACGGCCCTTATCAACTAACGCTCCCACCTAACACCTCCTCCCACGGCAGTCCTTTCCCTCCCCTTTTTTTAATTTAAAAATTGACTTCTAAATTTTTTAATCCCTCCATTAATAAAACACCTCTATATAATACTCTCTCTATTTTTAATTTTCGCCCTTTCTATATAGTTTAAATCCTCCCATCCCTTTCAATTAAAATTCCCTCCCATTTCATTACAATTCCCTTCCCTCCTTTTTAAATTTCTTTAATATAATACCCTTCCCTCCCCTCCTTTCAAATTAACTTTTCATTCCCATTATTCCCATTAATTTATTTTTAATTAATCTTTAAAACAAAAAACAAAAAAAAACAAAAAAAAAAACCAGCAGAGAGAGAGAGGAGAGAGAAGATTTGAACAGCAGAAAAAGAGGAATGACATGTGAGCAGAATTGAAGAAATGACATGGACTATACATATAGAAGAAGAAAGTGAAATTTGACATTTTGTGATTTGTGGCATTGATTTGAAGGGTGATTTTTTTTGAAGAATTTCACATTTGAAGACAAGTTTGCTATCATTCAAAACAGTTCTTTTGAAGAAGAAAAAATTCAGCTGCCCAAGGCTTCTTGCACATTGTTTTTGCTGCACATTTTTGCAGAAATATTGTATGGTATTGCTTCTTCATTCATAGTTGCAATCAAGACTTGAAGTGAATATCTGAGTTGTTGGATTGTTGATTGCCCTCCATCATTTGAGGAGAAGATTTTGTACTTGAGATTTCCATAGTTGGAAATTGTTTTGAGTCATTTGTATTTGCTGTTGCATCACATTGTAAACGGGTGCATTTTCGGTTGAAGCCGACACCCTTTCATTTTGAGCCTAAGTTGTTGAAAATGGCCAAAATCAATGAGGCATTAGTGTTGTTGAATAGCCTCATTCATTCAAATGTTGATGATGTGATAAAAATGAGCAAGCATGCTCTATGTAACATTCAGAGTTGTTTACAAGATGCACAAGAAAAGATTGAGTTTTTGCAGTTGGAATCTCAGATCCAACAAGATGAACTTCAGTGAAAGAGTCACCATTCTGAACCTGTTTTTGTTCAGAAGATTGAGAAAGACTCCCATCAGCAGCAAGTCAGCAAAGTTTCAGTTGATCCATATTCACCTCCTTGTACTAGAGCAGATATACATGCAAATGCGGAAGTTCAACCTGCACTTCTCAAGCCCATCATCAGACCTTGGGAAGAGCTTGTCCACAACAAGCACAGAACTGGTCTTGGATATGACAAGGATGTGTCCTTTCATATTCTAGACTACACAAAGCCCATCATATTTCAGAGTGTCGAATTCATCTATAAAAGTTCACCTGCAGCTGTTCCAGATCCTGTTCTACTTCCACAACAGATTGAGAAATGCCAACACTGTGATCGAGTTGGCCACATGAAAGATCACTGTTTTGATCTTCATCCATGCAAGCACTGTGGTCGGCACACCCATTCTTCAGACAGATGCTTCAGACACAAGCCTCCTGCAAGAACAAAGATTCCTCTTGGATGGATCGCTTCTTGGCAATGGGCATCAGCAGCCAAGAAGATGTTTAAGTCGCATGTCAGAACATGTTCACGGATATTGAGCAAACTTGCAGTTGAGTTTTCACCATCATCTCACCTTGTCCCTGACAAGGGAGAAAATGGTGGTCATGTACAAGCTTCGACGACAGATCAAGCGAGCATGAGCCACAATCTCTCATTCCATGTTCAGAGTTGTAGCCAGCAGTCCAAGCGAGCCTGAGCCACAATTCGTCATTCCAGATTCAGAGATGTAGCCAGAGACACGGATGCCCATGGGCATACCTTCGGTTGGTGGATAACCTAAAACCATCATCTTTGGTTGGTGGATAACCTAAAACCATCATTTTCGGTTGGTGGATAACCTAAAACCATCATCTTTGGTTGGTGGACAACCTAAAACCACCACAGGTAGTAGACCTCCCTTCTTTTAGGTTGAAGGTCTCCCTTTTCTATGAGGGACAATTCCTCTAGTAGAAGCCTTCAGCTTCTTGCCAGTTTTGGAAGAGTTCCGGGAACTGCAACAAGTTTTGCGTTCCAGTGTTTGTGGTCATCCTAAAACCACCTCTTTTTTTCCAACATTTCAGAGAGTTGATTCAGCCAAGTGCTGCCATGCATACTTTGCAGATTTGTATTACAACTCTTTTCTTGGACTCACACATACCCCTTCGGATTAAGGGGGGATGTTGGAAAACCTAATCCTACATGGGTAGGTGTGGAATGCGAAAAGTCACAATGGAGTCCAAGTGACCTTGGAATATGAAACCAAGAGTCACACCATTGTACTATAAATGTACATCTTTGTATAATGGAAAATAAGAAAGCCTCACGCTTATCTTTCATTGTGTGTTGAGTCTCTTGTGTGTGTGCTCATCTTCCTCATACACCATGTGTGTGCTTCAACATGGTGTTTAACAGGTTCAAATGTAGTTTCTTACTGAGAGCATCTACAACCCTATTATCCTTTCCCTTAATGAACATAATATCAAAGTGAAAATCACTAAGGGTAGCCAACCATCTAGATTTCTTGGTGTTCAAATTTGGCTGGTCAAAAAAATATCTTAATCCATTGTTATCACTCATCAACACAAACCTCCTGTGAAGAATATAATGTCTCCACATCTTCAAGGCATGAATAATAGCTGCTAACTCAAGATCATGAGTCACATAGTTTTGCTCGTGCTCATTCAGTTTCATGGACTTATAGCATATCACATGTCCCTTTTGCATAAGGACTCCACAAATCCCTTTATTGCAAGAATTTGTACATACTACAAACTATTTATCCGGATATGCAATCTTTACCATTAGAGAATTTGTCAACAAAGGCTTCAACTATTCAAAACTGGTTTCACACTCCTTTGTCCATTCAAACTTCTTAGCTTTTCTCTGCAATGATGTAATATGAGATGCAATTCGTGAGAATTTCCTGATCAATCTCCTGTAGTAACCTACTAAGCCCATGGATGATCTAACTTCCTCCACATTTCTAGAAGCTTCCAAATCCATGATATCCTTTATCTTCTCCAGATATACTGATATTCCATTCTTGGAAACAACATGTCCCAAGTAGTGTACTTTTTTCTGAAAGAAACTTCGCTTGCTAATATTAGCATAAAAATTATTCTATCTTAGAAATCTCAACACTACTACTAAATTCTCTTAATTCTCTTCCTCATTCTTAGAATATACCAGGATGTCATCAATGAACAAAATAATAAGCGTTTCTAGATAAGGATGCAACACATTATTCATCAAACATATAAAAATAGATGGAGCATTAGTCAAACCAAATGGAACTACAACAAACTCATAATGCCCATACCTGGTCTTGAAAGTAGTCTTATAGATGTCCTATTCCTTGATGCCTACATGATGGTATCATGATTGTAGATCAATATTTGAGAATATTTCTGCTCCATTCGACTGATAAAACAAGTCACCAATCCTCGAAAATGAGTACCTATTCTTGATCATCACCTTTTTCAACTTCATGTAATCAATGAAAAATATAATAGTACTATACTTCTTCTTAACGAACAACATTGGTGAACCCCAAGGCGATACACTTGGCTAATTTATCCCTTATCAAATATTTCCTTCAAATTAAACTTCAGATCTTCCGACTCTAGTGTTTTCATCCTATAAGGTGCCTTTTATGTTGGTGCTGCCCCAAGTACCAACTCAATAGACAAGTCTACTTCCCTGTGCAGAGGCAACTCTAGAATCTCTGCTGGAAACACATCCTAAAATTGTTGCAATACAAGGTACATCTTGAATATTTCTGCATCCTCAACATCCTTAACTTTGTCACTAGAAAAATGAGCTATAAACATCACACACCCTTTCCTGCACTTGTGCCTATCCTGCATACTTTTCACCATCCTCACTGATGTAGGATTCTTCTTTCCCTGCAATATTCTCTTTTCTCCATTATCATCCAGGCACTCAATAGGCTTATCATATAAATCTTCTTTGGTCTTGTGAATATACAAGGATTCCATACCAAAAATCATACTATATAATCACAATGGTCGTACATTCAAATGTGTTGATGTAGGCATACCATTAAGCTCAAATGCAAAAGCTCTTAAACAATGATGAACTCTGTTCTTTGTACGTATAGCCAGTTACACAAACCAAGACTCTGCATGCACTTCTTTTCTCAATCCACACTTGTCCACCATGTCAGGATTAACATAAATATAATTAGATCCAACATCAATCAAAATAGAAATAAATTGATCATAAAGTTTACCAACCATATCAATGATAGATGCCTGGTGATTCGTCTGCATGTTGTCCACAGTTTCATAAATTTGAGGAATAATGTGACCAATATCTTCAATTGTCTACCCCCCTGAGAATTATATATCTAGTTCTACCTCCCTGATACAATGGGAAATCCTTCTTAAGATGATATTTGCCACATGTAAAACACTAAAATGGTGCTCTGCCATCACCTCTAGTCTCCTACTCTCCATGTTGTGACACATGTCCCTTCTCAGCTACTTTGAACTTATTTAAGGAGAAACATTTTATTTCTCACCTGCATCTTGATGTCTTCCCTGCTTCAGTTTTGATTTTCGTTTTACCTTCTCATTTCATTTCAAGTCATGTTTAGGATAAAATTTGCGCTTTTACTGCTCATAGAAATTCTTCAATTTCTGAATGGATTATTCTAACGATATAGGCTCCTAAAACCGAATCCCGTCTCTATATGTTTTTGGAAATCCGATGATAAATCTATGTATTTTAGACTTCTCCTCCTTAAGATATGACACATACCTCAACAAATCTAATAATATGATAGTATACTCATCATATCTCATAGAACCTATCTGTAGTTCATAAAAATCCTTATATCTATCATCATAGTACATCTCTTATAAGTAATTCTTCTTGAAGATCCTCTTGAACTCATCCTAAATCAAGTCTTCTTCCCAAATTCCCTTGAAATTATTCACACCTTCCCACCATATATCTGCTTTCCCTTTAATAATGAAGGTGGTTATCTTGGCTTTCATGTTTTCTGAATAGTTGTGCAATATGAATAATTTATTCATTCCAAACAACCATACCTTTGCATCTTTTGGCTTCTTCATCTTTCCATCAAATGTAGGGGCTTCACTTTCTTGAACTCCTCAGGTAAATACTCCCTCCTCATGTATGGATGATGACAATAATCACTATGATGATGTCTCCTTTATGAGGAACTAGAGTGATTCCTATACATAACAATTCTCCTATTAGGTGTATCCTATTTGTCCCTATTTTTGAAACTTTGACAAGCTATGAAGGATTGTTGCATTAACCTCTACATGCTTCTCCTGATCCATTGCAGGTCTTTCCTAAGCCTCAAAAAACCTGTCATTTTTTTATTTTCAATTTCTGATCTCTGACCTCAATCTTCTCAATGTATTTGCTATACCAAGATAATAATATCCCCCTCAGTGCCCAACTTGTTGGCATTATGATTGCATGTGTTGTCCTTGATTGCAACCCACTTGTAAAATACCAAGAATATTGGTTCTGGATAAGCTCATAGGTGGTAAAGTGATGGAACAAAATGTCAGAGTAATGGGACAAAAGCTTTATAGATTAGAATCAAAAGGTGGAAAAAAACATATTTGAAGAACTATACACAAGTTGGTAGAGGCAAAGTCGCGTATACACGCGGGTACAAAGAAGCAAAGTAACATATGAGATAGTGCACTAATTCTATAATACCAGGGGTCCTTACCATGGTATTAGCCCACAATATTAAGCATAGTAACAGTTATTTGATCCCATCCAAGAATACCATGGGCTCTTGTGTGGCTTTTGGCTCATGGTATTGGTTGAGGCTCACGCTATATAAGGAGGTGAAGATCATAGTTTTGGGTTTGCATGAACATATGAATTGAATGAATAATTCAATATAAAGTGTATCTGCATGGAATGGGATATAATAAATAGATAGATCTGATATTATGATGCAATCATGATTACAATGATGGATGAGGCTCTCAGGACCTAAAATCACTATTTATGCATGATTTGTTTATGAGTTGTTTAGTTCTGTGATCTGGCGCATGGTTGTTGAAGTGAAGGGTATGATTTGAGTAAGTTTGTAGTTATTAAATGTTGTCTAGTCTTGAATTATTTACAGATCTATACGCGGGTTGGTCACGTTGAAGGCACGTATACACGCAGGTTCAGCTCTGCAAAGGTGCGTATGCAAGCTAGGGTTTTGCTAAAGAATGCTGAAGGAAATTTCTGATCAGTTTTGATGTATTTATGTTGTCTGTCAATGATGTCTTCATATAGATTTTTTTTTTTTTGAGTATTGATTATACTTCTAGTTGATTGTGTATAAATATCAGTGATTGGTTGATTACAAATTATGGATGCTACTGAGTGTATGAGTTCTCTATAAATATGAGAAAATCTGTCTAAATATCTCTGATCTATTGTGAGTCTAGTTATAAATCTAATCTTAGTATAGTAAGATCTATATGCAGGTTGCTCCATAGAAAAGCACGTATACACGCAGATTTCCGTAAGTAAAGTAGCATATACATTTTTTTTATGAATGATCAGGGTGGAAGTTGATTACATGTGTTGATGCAGAAGTCTGGGTTTAGTTCAATGGTCTGGCTACAATGATCTTACTGTTTTGTTTGAATTTGGTTGATGCTTGTTGTTGTGGTGGATTTGACACGTAGGTGTACGAAATCACACCAGTTTAAGGGGTGTGGTCTACCCCTATAAACTATTGGTAATAGGCAGAAAGTGGTGGAGCTCAAAAGCATATGATCTAGAGGAAAAAATATGCGAATGTATGCTCAAAGTAAACTAAAACTAAAACAAAAATATAGAGAAGCTATTGAAGAGAGTCAAAATGATAATAATGCAAAAGATGGCTCAAGGCCTCTTCTTATTAAACGTTTGATATGGAGAGGAAATTTTAGCCACTTGCCAAAGGGCCCCTAGACAATGGTTCTAGGTCTCGATGCAAGATTCTTGTTCTTCCAAGTTCTACCTCTGATGCAGTCTCCCTCTCTCTCCGCTGTGATGGACTAGGATTTTTGGGTGGCCAACAATCGAGTCCCCTCTATCTCCAACTCTGGATCACACACTACTGGTATTTCCTGGGCAATTCTGGCCAGCATAAAAATGTGATCACCCATTCTTGATCTCTTGGTGGCTTTATATAGAGGATTTCAAATCCTCCTTCCCTCGCTTGGTACATGGTGGATGGTGACCCAAGGTGTTGGGAAAAATACTGAAAGGGGGGGAGGGGGGGGGATCGTAGCTGAACACCGAAAAAATTTTTTACCTTTTTTTTCTCTTAAAACCATACGCTACTTTACTGAACTCAACTAGTGTATACATGCAGATATCCTTAAGAAAAATTGCGTATGTCCAGAGACCTTATTATGAATTTAATTCTTTACTTAGATCATTGCATCATTCATTCATCAGATGTTTAGTAAGCAGTACACATGTGCAGTAATAAAAAAATAAACCATCACACATAAGCAACACACATGAACACTAGTATTTAAGGTGGAAACCCAAATCGGGAGAAAAACACTGCTGCTGTCGTCTCTATCTTCAATATTTATTATAAAGAAAACTTCTTACAATTTTGTACTGGTGCAGAATCATACCAGCACACAGGCACCCACCTGTAGAAGGCTGCAACCTTCTCTCGTTCTCCAGCCACTACTGGAAGGGAGCTCCAACCCCCTCACTGAAGGCTTCGACCCTCAGCACCACCATGGACCACTTTTCATCAATTTTCATACTGGATCCAACAGCTTCCACGCAACATACCTTGTAGGCCACTTTTCATCAGATTTTCGGACTGTACCCATTCCATACATCAAACTGAAACTTATAACTTCATCAACCAATCAACCAACAACTTGATCTTCAATCAACATAATCAGCAATATCTTCAACATTCAAACAACCCAGAACTGTATGAATACATCATTGACAGATAATAGTAAAACAGCAAAACAGATCAGACATTTCATTCCACACACTTCAGCAAAACCCTAGATTCCATACGCGCTTTTACTTCACTGAACTTGCGTATACACGCGCTTTCACAGAGACAAACCTGCGTATACGCGCTTTTGCTAAAACTAACCTGCATATATACGCACTTTCTCTGACATGAACATGCGTATAGATCTGTAACTTTTCAGAACTATGCAACTCTTCAGAACAGATAACTCAGATCTCACCCTTTACTTCAACAAAGATTCGTCAGATCACAGATCTAAACATTCCATAAACAGATCTAGAAAATACATAGTCATTTCAGATCTAGTGATCCCTCTTCATAATTTTCTTGATATGTACATTATTAATTTAGATCAGTCAATAAACTGTTACCCATTCCATGAAGAAATACTTTAGAGTGAAGTATTCATTAAAACCCAGACTTCAGAATAGATATGCAGATATAAACTGAAAGGACATTGATTCAAATAGCATACGCTACTTTGCTTTACTGAAACCGCGTATACTTCTGTGTATTTTATTCTTCAAAAACCCTAACTGCCATACGCTCTTTTCATGAAGCGAACCCACGTATATACGTGCTTTTGTTGAAACCAACTAGCGTATAGATCTGAAAAAGATAAACTTTGCAGAATAGACTAGATCTATAAACTTACCCAGATTTCTTTAATTTCTTCATCAGACTTGTGCCAGGTCTTCATCATTTCTAGATATAGAGATCTTGAACCTTCATCATATCCATAGGTGCATCATAGATTCAGATCTAATAATTAAGATCAGAGTTCATCCATGCAAATATTCCTTAGAGAGATTTATTCATTAACAACCCTTACACATGCACACTATTGCACTACGATCTTCTTCTCCTTATATAGATTTATCCTTTGTCAATACCATAAGTCAAAACCAATCAACTGCTGATGGTATTCCTGGACGGGATCAAATAGATAGTCCAACGCTCAATACAGTGGTCCAATACCATGGTAATTTCCCCTGGTTTTATAAATTTAGAGCGCAAATAGGCATATGCTACTTGGTATGTACTTTCCCGTGTACATACGCTACTTTGCCTTTATAAACCCGTGTATGCTTTGTGACATATCTATTTCATCATTACTCTGGCACTTACTGGAATTTATTTCTTTGTTACTTCTGAACTGCTCGTAGATACATCATATTTACATTATTAAAAAATAGGTTTCTTATCCAAAGACAACTCATCAAGTCAGTTTCCATCAAGGACAACTTCATCAAGTAGGTTTCCATCAAGGACAACACATTGCATCATATAGCCAACAATATCCCCCTTTGGACTTGATGGCAACCATGATGGTGTTTGATCACCACAACAGATAGATACATTTATTATAACCATTATTCAAACACCATGATACTCTCCCCCTTTGACATCAAGGGCAAAGGGCAGATCAAAACCAAATAGGGTTTTTCTTCTCTTGTAGAAAGACGAGCTCTGTAGATCTGATGTGCACTAACGTAATCATGATTTCTCCCCCTGAGTTCATGCTAAATCTTCAAACATATTTTTCAATGAAGTACATGACTCTATGACCTTTCGTATCACCAAGGACTCATACTTACATCAATTATCCAACCAAGTGGATTTACATATGTGACTCAAGTACCCAACCAAGTGGGTTTACACATTTTGACTCAACTACCCAACCAAGTGGGTTTAAAAAATGGAATAAGTCTTTGCATGAATGAATATTACAATGTTTACATCATGGGTATCAACATGACCTTTTTGATCAAATTACAGAAATGACTTATACAATCAAGATCAAAGCTTCTTAAGCATGGGATCAGACTACAAATTAGAACGCCAACAATGCATCCTTTCCACATGACCAATGCTCCCCCTTAGCCTGTGCATCCTGAACACTTTTAATAGAAAATCATCAAGGCATCTTCATCAGAAGCATTAGAGAATGAAACAGAAATATGAGAGCTAGAACATCACCAGAGATACCCAACATTACCGCAGTTGTGCTGAAGAATGCTGACCCAGAAAAATTTTGTCAGCGAACACCCATATGTTATTTTCTGTGTATAAACTTGCGTATATACGCGATTGTCATTTATGAAATCCGCATATCCAATTTAATATTATATATTTAAGTAGATCTGATCTTCTGCATGGAAGAGACTACTCCCAGCTTCTGTCTGAGATATTCGAATGCTTCCCTAGGTAAAGGTTTGGTAAATATATCAGCAACTTTTTCTTTGGAAGGAACATACTCCAACTTCACCTTTTGTTCAAGCACTTGTTCACGTAAGAAGTGATACTTGATGGGAATGTGCTTGGTCTTGGAACGCATAACAGGATTCTTTGAGATACCGATGACACTTGTATTATCGCACATATTGGAGATAGGAGGTGAACATTTGATTTGAATGTTTTGTAAGGTTTGCATCATCCAAAGAAGTTGAGTGCAACATGATGCGGCAGCCACAATTATGCTTCTGTTGTAGATAAGGCAATAGATCTTTGCTTCTTTCTGAACCAAGATACTAACTGGGGCCCCATATAGAATGCACCACCACTAGTGCTTTTTCGATCATCAACATTTCCAACCCAATCTGCATCAGTGTAAGCATGAACAGTGAGATCAGCATTCTTTGGATACCATATTCCAAAGTCTTGAGTTCCTTGTAGATATTTGAATATTCTTTTGACAGCCTGAAGGTGAGACTCTTTTGGATTAGCTTGGAATCGTCCAACAATCCCAACTGCATGCATAATGTCTGGTCTAGTCCCAGTGAGATAAAGTAGACTTCCTATCATTGATCTGTATTCCGGTTGATTCACCGTGGGAGAATCATCATGAGAACTGAGATTGCATCCGGTTATCATTGGTGTACTTATAGGTTTGCATTCTTCCATGCCATACTTCTTCAGAATTTGCTTAAGATATTTTTCTTGTGATAGGAATATACCATCTGCAGTTTGATGCACTTGCAAGCCAAGAAAGAATGTTAGTTCCCCAAGTAAGGACATTTCAAATTCTTGCTGCATGACAGAAGCAAATTTTTGACTCATAGATTCTTCGTTACTCCCAAAAATGATATCATCAACATATACTACCACAATCAATAGTTTATCATTTTCAATTTTTGTGTATAAGTTGCTATCAACAGACCCTTTTGAAAATCCTTGTTGATGAAGATATTTGTCAAGACGATAATACCATGCCCTTGGAGCTTGTTTGAGACCATATAGAGCCTTTTTAAGTCTACAAACACGTTTTTCATCATTTCCCAAAATGAATCCTTCTGGTTGTTCTATATAAACTTCTTCTTCTAGATCACCATTGAGAAAAGCATATTTAACATCCATTTGATAAACTTTGATTTTTTGGAAGCTTGAAAAATCAAGAAACATTCTTATGGCTTCAAGTCTAGCTACAGGAGGAAAATTTTCTTCAAAGTCTACACCTTCTTGTTGAGCATACCCCTTGCAAAAAAGTCTAGCTTTATTTCTTATAACATCCCCATTCTCATTTAACTTGTTTTTGAATATCCATTTAGTTCCAATGACATTTTTGTCATGAGGTCTTGGTACTAATTCCCAAGTGTGATTCTTTTCAATTTGATCAAGCTCTTCATTCATGGCTTGAATCCAACATTCATCTTTGCTAGCTTGATTGACATTATGTGGTTCAATAGTGGATAAAAATGCCAGATAGCTAGAAGATCCCACAAGAGTCCTTCTTGTTTGTACACCTGATCCCTTTTCTCCCAAAATTTGAGATTCTGGATGATTCTTTTGAACATATCTGGATGGAGCTTTTTCAGAGAAATCATCTTCGGGTTATTCATTGGGTTCACTGTCTATATCATTTCTATTTGATGTAGAAGGATATATGTCACGATCGTCTTCATCTGTTGTTTGTTTTTCCTCTTTTGGAGCTGCAGGAGACTCATCAATAACAACATCAATACATTCAACAATATTCTGAAGTCTTTTATTGTAACATTTATATTCTTTACTCCTAGAGGAGTAACCAAGAAGTATTCCTTCATCTGCTCTGGGTTCAAATTTGGCAAGTTTTTCATCATTATTTTTGATAAAGCATTTGCTTCCAAAAACTCTAAAATTCTTCATGGTGGGAGGATTACCATACCAGAGTTCATATGGAGTTTTATCACTATTTACACAAACATGTGCCTTGTTAAGAATATTTACCGCTGTATGTGCTGCTTCTCCCCAAAATGTGTCAGGTGTTCTGGAATCATCAAGCATAGCTCTAGCCATTTTTTGAACTGTTCTATTCATTCTTTCTACTACACCATTTTGTTGTGGAGTGCTAGCTACAGTAAACTGTCTTTTTATGCCATGTTGTTCACAAAAATCAAGGAATTCATCTGATGTATATTCTCCTCCTTGATCAGATCTAAAACACTTGATTTTTAGATCTAATTCATTTTCAGCCAGTGCTTTGAAGATCTGAAATTTCTCAAATGCTTCACCTTTGTGTTTAATCAACCCAATCCAACACATTCTAGAGAAATCATCAATAAATAAGATATAGTATTGTTCACCACGTGGTGACTTTTTCCTTACAAGTCCACATATGTCAGTATGAATGAGTTCAAGAGGCTTACTTGACGATCCTTCCTTGGCATTAAATTGTACTCTGGTTTGCTTACCGAATTGGCAAGATTTGCATATGATACTTTCAGATAGAGTAATATTGGGAAGATCACGAACAACTTTAAGTCTGCTAGATTTGTTGATTTGAGAGAAGCCCAGATGCCCCAACCTTCTATGCCATAACTAGTTTTTTAAAGATTTACTCAAGTAGCATTGTTCTTTGCAGTTCTTCAATACATATAGGTTGCTTGGAGTTATTTTTCCTTTTATGATTGTTTTACCTGTATCGAGATCACGTACCACACATTCTTTTGAACTAAAGACAACTTCAGTTCCTTGATCACACATTTTACTTACACTTAACAGGTTATGTTTTAATCCATCCACATACATGACATTATTAGCTTTCACCTTTTCTTTTAGAAAAACAGACCCTTTTCCCTTAATGACAGCAGGAGTATCATTTTCAAATGTAACATTCTTTTCTTTTTCTAGAGCACTATATGCAACAAGTTTGTTTTTGTCACCTTTCATGTGTTTTGAGCATCCACTATCAATGTACCATTGATTTTCTTCACCTTCTGCAAATAAATCTATGCCACAATTTTCAACCTGTAATTCCTTCTTTTTCCACACTTTGGAGCTTGAAGAAAAATTCTCTTTTGGCTGGACTTTTCTCCTGCATTCAGATTCTTCATGGCCAAAGTTATTGCAATAAGCACATTCAACTTCATTTTGAAGAGGAGAAAAGTTGTTATATGTATTATTCTTTGTTCCAATATCAATCCTTTTCTTTCTTGATTCTCTTTTCATCATGGTTTTATATGCAACACATTGAATAGCTTTATGACCAAAATTGTGACATGAGAAACATTTCCCATTGAAGAAGAAATTTCTGCGATCATGAAATCTTCTACTTGAATTTACCTGTTGATTGGTGTTTCTTTGAAAGGTATTCTTGTTAGTGTTCTTTGAATTGAGATGGTCATGCTTCACCTGAAAAGATTCTTTATTCCCTTGCTGAGTGGCAGAATGTTGTATACTGGCTGTAGCTGCTTTTAGATAATTTGGTGTTGAAGCCTAAGAAGATTCTCCGATATATCCAAGACCTGTCTTTATAAGAGGAGAACGTTGTACCATGATAATCTCATCTAAGGTTTCATATCCTTTAGCAAATATAAGATTCAAAGTCTTTACTTTCTCAATTTCTTTTCTTAGACTTAATATTTCACATTCTAATTTCTCATTATGTTTCTCCTTTTCTTCAAGCTGGTTTTTCAGAGTTTCTATGGATATTTTACTTTCTTCTAAGCATATTTTGAGTTGATTTATTTCATCAAGAAAATCATTGTCTTCTAAATAATCCATAAAAGTATCCTTTTCCTCTCTAGACTCTTTTTCAAATGCCATGAGAAGTCTAAGGTCTTGTTCACATTCTTCCTCACTGTCTGATAACCCATCACTGTCTTCATGAGTATAGTAACTTTTTCTAGTGCTATACCGATTCTTATTCCTTCTTGATACTTCCTTCCCTTTCTCATGTGTTTCTTTATGAGGACACTTAGAAGCATAATGACCAACTCTTCCACAAGCAAAAAAATTGAAAGGAACATTACCTATGAACCATCCTGTGCCAAGTTGGAGTTTCTTTACAAAATTTACCTCATCTTCTTCTAAGATATACCCTGATCCTTTTGTCTCATGTACTTCTTTCCCTTTTGCAGAAGCTCTAAATCTGGCTTCTTTGACTTCAGATGGTCCTCCCCTTCTCATTTCACATGCAGTTAGTATGCCATGAAGCTGCACCACAGTAAGATTTTGAAGATCCTACTTTTCTTCAAGAACAGAAACTTTTGACTCAAATTTTTTTGTTAGTGATCTTAAAAATTTCTCAACCAAAGTAGATTCGATTATTGTTTCTCTCAGATTTCTCATACGATTTACAACATCATCAAGACGTAAAAAGAAATTGGCAATGCTCTCCTCATTATGCATTTTTAGATTCTCATATTGAATTCTAAGAGTTTGGATTTTAGCACTTTTTACCTTTGCATCACCTTCATAACTTAGAATGATTTTGTCCCATATTTCCTTTGCTGTATCCAGCTGCATGACTTTGACAAATTCTGATTCAGTTAGACTTCCCAATAGAGCATTGACCGCCTTTGAATTTGTTTCATAATTATTTCTTTCCATTGGATCTGTTGGTACTGCGGCTAGATATTGATATACTCCTTCAAAAATAGCCCATACATCTTCTCCCAGAGACTGAAGATAGGATCTCATCCTTGTTTTCCAGGAGATTAAATTGTTTTTGTTGAAGAGCGGAGGCCTGATAGATGTTGTTCCATCTTGATTTCTCATCTTGTTTGATCTTCCTTCTAGTGGCTAAGCTTTTTCAGAAGGACTTGCTCTGATACCAATTGTTTGGAAAAATACTGAGAGGGGGGGGGGGGGGGGTGAATCAGTATTTTGAGCTCACTGAAAACTTTTTACCTTTTCTTTTTATTAAAACCATACGCTACTTTACTGAACTCAACTAGTGTATACACGCAGATATCCTTAGGAAAACTTGCGTATGTCCAGAGACCTTATTATGCATTTAATTATTTACTTAGATCATTGCATCATTCATTCATCAGATGTTTAGTCAGCAATAAGCATGTGAAGTAATAAAAAAATAAACCATCACACATAAGAAACACACATGAACACCAGTATTTAAGGTGGAAACCCAAATCGGGTGAAAATCATCGTTGCTGTCATCTCTGTCTTCAATATTTATTATAAAGAAAACTTCTTACAATTTTGTACTGGTGCAGACTCATACCAGCATGCAGGCACTTACCTACAAAAGGCTGCAACCTTCTGTCGTTCTCTAGCCACTACTGGAAGGGAGCTCCAACCCCCTCACTGAAGGATTCAACCCTCAGCACCACCATGGACCACTTTTCATCAATTTTCATACTGGATCCAACAGCTTCCGTGCAACATACCTTGTATGCCACTTTTCATCAGATTTTCAGACTGCACCCATTCCATACATCAAATTGAAACTTATAACTTCATCAACCAATCAACCAACAACTTGATCTTCAATCAACATAATTAGGAGTATCTTCAAGATTCAAACAACCCAGAACTGTATGAATACATCATTGATAGATAGCAGTAAAATAGCAAAACAGATCAGACATTTCATTCCACACACTTCAGCAAAACCCTAGATTCCATATGTGCTTTTACTTCACTGAACCTGCGTATACACGCGCTTTCATAGAGACAAATCTGCGTATACGTGCTTTTGCTGAAACTAACTTGTGTATATGCGTGCTTTCTCTGAGATGAACATGTGTATAGATCTGTAACTTTTCAGAACTATGCATCTCTTCAGAACAGATAACTCAGATATCACCCTTTACTTCAACAAAGATTCGTCAGATCACAGATCTAAAAATTCCATAAACATATCTAGAAAATACATAGTCATTTCAGATCTAGTGATCCCTCTTCATCATTTTCTTCATAGGTACATTATTAATTCAGATCAATCAATAAACTGTTACCCATTCCATGCAGAAATACTTTAGAGCGAAGTATTCATTAAAACCCAGACTTCAGAATAGATATGCAGATACAAACTGAAAGGAAATTGATTCAAATAGCATACACTACTTTGCTTTAATTAAGCCGCGTACATACGTGCATTTCTGCACATCAACCCGCATATACTTCTATGTATTTTATTCTTCAAAAACCCTAACTTCCATACGCTTTTTTCATGAAGCGAACCCGCATATATACGCGCTTTTGTTGAAACCAACTAGTGTTTAGATCTGAAAAAGATAAACTTTGCAGAACAGACCAAATCTATAAACTTGCCCATATTTCTTCAATTTGTTCATCATACTTGTGCCAGGTCTTCATCATTTATTTTGCAGATCATCCTAGAGATTCATCATTTCTAGATCTAGAGATCTTGAACCTTCATCATATCCATAGCTACATCATAGATTCAGATCTAATAATTAATATCAGAGTTCATCCATGTAGATAATCCTTAGAGAGATTTATTCATTAACAACCCTTACACATGCACACTATTGCACTATGATCTTCTTCTCCTTATATATATTTATCCTTTGTCAATACCATAAGTCAAAACCACTCAACTGCTAATGGTATTCCTGGACGGGATCAAATAGATAATATAGCACTCAATACAGTGGGCCAATACCATGGTAATGTCCCCTGGTTTTATAAATTTAGAGCGCAAATAGGCATACGCTACTTGGTACGTACTTTTCCGCGTACATACGCTACTTTTCCTTTACAAACCTGCGTATGCTTTGTGACATATCTAATTCATCATTACTCTGGCACTTACTGAAATTTATTTCTTTGTTACTTCTGAACTGCTCTGTAGATACATTAGATTTACATTATTAAAAAATAGGTTGCTTATCCAAAGACAACTCATCAAGTCAGTTTCCATCAAGGACAACTTCATCAAGTAGGTTGCCATCAAGGACAACACATTGCATCATATAGCCAACACAAGGGAGGGGTATGATTCCATTGTGTGCTCCAAATATTCCTTTGTGTGCTCACATAGTGTCTAAGGAGGCGTTGGTGGCTATCCTTAGGCGGCTTCATATAAGGAGTAATTGTCTTTTGCTTTGTGTGGTCTCGGAAAGCGACATTTTTAAACTTTCAGGAATGGCGCTTATCGGGAAAAAAGGTGCGCAGAAGGTGCTCTTCTCAAAGGATTAAGTGCACAATTTAGCACTTAAGACTAGTTCAAATATGATTTTCTCAAAACCTTAGATATGTTAAATACTTTCTTGATTCCATAATGTCTTCCTGCCTTGTAAATCATTTTTCTTGACATTAATTAATGTCATCTTCTGTTGTTCGATTTTCCAGTGTTAACAATTTCCCCCTAGTGTGTGAGGTCTAGGAAGGACTGTATAGCTGAAATACATTATAGTTTCTTTTATGTATCATGCATAGAGAGAGAGAGAGGTCTACGTGAATCTTGGAATTGACACCACCTTGCACCGTTTCTGAGATGACCATGGTCTAAGGGACCCCTGGAAGAAAACAAAATATGCAACATATATACAAAATGTCAACAAGGAAGGCATGTCCCATGCTCTTGATGCTATGGATAGTTGAACAAAATTGACAGATACATGTGTTGTCTGTGTCACTACTGTGGTAGTGATGCTGACGGTTGTTGACGACAACTGTTGACACCCTCAGGGGCTTTTTTTTCTTTGACGATAGGTGGAATGTGGTACCCATATGCCTAAACTTGGTATGGCATATAGTTGCACAATGTACACATATGTACTGGCTGGAACCTTCCCTTGTAAGAATTTTTGACAGAGACGCTTATGGAGGCATGGGTCTTTGACAGATCTAATCAAAGCGCAATGGTTGTAAGGTACGATACCATTGTGACAGTAAAATATTTTATTGTAGTCAAATGTCAGGAGGATATATGACATCTGTGCACAATGATGTCTCCCATAGTGACATTCGAGGATACCCCTTTGCATGGGGAGGGGTAATCCAAGGTACTGCTTCCTTTTAGGAAAAGAGGTGTCGAAGTCAACAAAAAGAAGCCTTAATCGAACCATGGGTCACCGACCTAAGGGGTCGGGGACCTGGATGTGATGGGTTTAACATAGGCATGTTAGTGAGAGGTTACTAAAAATAGAGGATGGGGATTCAGTGGCCCGAGGTCAGAGTATAATTTAGCAGTTTGGTGGTAGCCATAGTTATTTCTGAAGGGAAAATCCCTGTAGTCGGTAGGACTTCCAGGGTGGGTGTGAATCAGCTATGAATGTCATGATGGTGCATGCATGGGGGTGAAATACTCTGACCAAGGGAATGAGGGACTACTTCCATTGGGGAAAAGATGAAATATGAGGGTGAAGGGGTGAAGTGCATCGTTTGTGGTCTTTGTACACTTACCAAAAGAATAAAATAATTAGGTTTGGTTTGTACAAAACACAGACATGGGTACCCAAAAACATGAAAGGGTTCACTCACTAAAGGTGTGAGGATGGTGTTTTGCTGGGGGCGGGGGTCCCATTGGTTGGTCTCATGTGTGGGGTTGATGAAGTAGATGAAGAAGTGTCGCAGATGGGATTATGATGATGGAGGTATGGTGGGCCAATTTCGATGTGCAGAGGTGTGCTTTCAATTTGCTTGTACAACCTGGTCATCCGGGAAGAGGGTGTCAGCTTATATGGTGAACTTGACCTTGTGTATGATGAATGGATGGGCACGAGGGGATTCCTGGACTGAAGTGGTATGGCCATGGTGTCACTTGCTATGATTTATGGTCTACTTTGGGTGACGAGTGCCATGGAGGGGAGGCTTTACCGACCAACGCAGATGTTTATCATATGCAGGGTGAGGTGATGATAAACGCGGTCGGGTATGAGGGTCCTATGGTTTATTTTTGATGGAGAAATGATGTTAGGATATGAAAATTTTTCTGGGACTATCATGCTGAGGGTAGAATGATACCTGCTCCAGAACCTTCAGTGGATGGTGTTGTAAGTGGTTTGCAGGTTCTTCCTACAAAAAAAACTACCTCAAGTGAAAGCATCTTATTTTCATCAAATATTATTGAAAGGCATGAGCTTTTAAAAAGGAAGATGGGAGAGGGCATACCTACCGGTGCTGAAAAACTATTTTTACTAGAAAGAAAATGTGTGGAATAGTTTATAACTGTAGAGCACACCTATGGTAGATGAGCAGACAACCCTAGTCATGGTTCCAATACACGATGACATGAATCATATGTGGTGTGTCGCGTTGTCGGCATTTGGCAGGGGATGAATCTCCCTAATTGGTCGTCTTCCAGATGATGACGACGAAGGGGATTTATTTGTCACATCTTCTTGGGTTGTCAAAATGTTCATGGATTTCGAGTCTGTATTGTCTTCTTGGGAGAGGCAGACTATGGATGATTGCGTACAGGCTAAAGATGTGCAAAATCTTGGTACATAGTGACAACGACGTATAGGGTGGTTGTCACCGCATATCTAACATGAATATGGGACGTCCATGTTGGCACAGTATACTATATGGACTGGGTACCATAGTTGGAAAATTTCTAAGGTTGGGTAGTCAATGATTAAATGATCAAGTTCAATGCAAAGTACGCACCTTTTGATCGGAGGGAGTGGTCTGGTGGGGGTCCTTTCAGGTGATTGTTGCTCTTCCTATAGGTATAGGATGATATGAGGTTCGTAGTTGACAGAATGGATGGAGGGGTCATTTTGATAGGATCGCTCGATCGCATGTAAGGTGTCCCTATATCGTGGTATCTATAGAAAATGGTGGGTATAGTGCCCATAGTTTCCATAGAGAGTGCATGCGTGATTGGTACGCAATGATTTGCCTTTACCTTTGGTGGCAGGTTCCTTTTTACGGGAACACGACGTCGAGGTGCCTGCTTTGGAGCCAAGGAGTAGTTTTAAGTCATCCAACTCTGGACATATATGGGTAGGGTGGCCTATAACGTCACATATGACGTAGACTGGTGATTCCCTTTGAATGGTGGGGGTAACCATATTATTTCCTCTATTTTCGGTTTTCTTGGCTGTGATTACCAGTTTCACAATGGGAACTTCCTTTCTGGGGATGGTTTCAACCGTTTCTTGGGTAGGTGGGGGATCCTCGGGACTAAGGGGATTTAACCTTGTGGCAGTAATGTTGGTGGCTCCTGTTCTGAAAGGAGGAATGAGGTACCAAACTAGGAATGCCAATGATATGTTGGGTAACACAAGTGTTTCCAAAACCTACTGGGAGACGAAGCTAGCTGGGGGGTAGAGGAAAGGGGCTTCGAAGGCAGCATAGGCTAGGGAGGCTACCGTGGCTGATGCCTCAGTGTCTTTACAGCTTAATTCCATGTCTTGAGTAACCTTGGTGCTTAATGTGAACATCATGCACACCGAGGCCCATGTGGCATCGGGCGATGCCTCAGGGATGATAAGAGGATCTCCTAGGAATGAACCTAGAATGGAAGACGGTTTGAATTGGCCAGGGCCATATTCTTGGTACCATAAAAGACCTTCTGAGGTTGTATCTACATAGGGTAGAATTACATCTGTGTTTTTTAGGGGACGCTTCTCGCTGTGTGTCAGCTGGTCTACAGTAATGATGGGATCCTCATGGGGGAACATCATAATGTAGAAGACAGATGATGCTATGGCCAACATGGTGTACATGTAACTTTGCCCGAGGAGTATATTGTAATCCAAGTGAGCATCCAAGGCTTCAATGTCTATGTGAACCGTCTTTCCAGCTAAGTAGACCGGGTCATTTTTCTAGAGGCCAACAGGGGTCAAGAGACGACCATCGTATGCTCAAAGCGTTATGACCAAGGGTTTTAGTTCGGGAGAACCCAACTTCTGCCAAATTTCTTTTGACATAATTCATGTTGATGCACCCCCATCAATGACACATTAGTGAATAGTGATATTCTAGACCGACACTGGTATCTGTAAGGTGACCATAGAAGGAAGCCTAGGGGTGGCTTTGTCTAAGTAAAAATCCATCATGCGCGTATCGGCAAGGTTGATAGTGCCTAACATGGAAAGTAGGGCTTTCTGTTGCTTTGGGCACGACTGCAGTACTTCTAGCGTGGACATAGCAGCGGGCGATTGAGCTAAATTGTCCACAATGCTATAATTATGGGCTGCTTTGGAGTAGTTACTCACTCTCCTATTAGGTCACTTTTCCATCTTTAGCAATGGTTCTATAGGCATCTTTGAAATGGTCAAAGTTGAAGTCATCACACTAATACTAGCCCTGACATAGTGGTGTCTTATGGGGTGTCGTAACTGCGGTTGGGTGTTTGGAAAAAAATTTCTTCCCCAGTCATGTAAATTTCATGGCTGCTTTTCCTGGAACCATCCGGGTTTTGTTGCTGAGTGCTGATCATCCCTTGGTCAGGGAAAGGTTCTTGCATAGCAGCGGGTTTCTGGGATTATCCTCCTTGTCCTCGGTTACTCTACAACTTTTTTAGGTCAGGGAGATCGGGACAGTGGTGAGTATAGTTCCCATACTCACCACATTTTGAACAAGAGTGGTCTGTTCATAGAGGTGGCCTTTTGCCTTGCCATTGGGTATCTCTTGGCTCCTGGTTCTGGTTCCTGTTGGAGTTGCCTCCAGCCTGGGATCGTAGTAGGTGTTGTTGGTTGCTGGCCCCATGCCTAGGGTTCCATTTGGGCTTGTTTTCTGACTTTTTCTTAACCACGTTAGGAGCATATTTCTCCTGGTTATATTGGTGTGGTTGATTTTGGGGCGGCTGCACAAAGTTCACCTCTGCATTGGTTTGTATAGGTGGGTCATTGTTAGTATGAATATTTCGTCAAAAAATACCACTTTAGCTACGCATAAAAAATATCCCTAACATCAATCATGGCTGCCAATATCTTTAAATCTGTAGTTAATTGATCCAAATAAAGCTACACAAATCCAGATCTATGCATAAAAGACATTAAGCAGTGAAAATGAAATGTTGCTCCATGCATCCAATAGATAAGACAAGAACAATATATTTGAAAGAATCTTTATATTAAAGGGGCACCTGAGAGGAAAAAAAGAAAGGTGTTTCCAATTCTTCTCAATGGGATGGGTTCTTGAAAGTCCTCAACATTTTAGATCTAAAACTTCTCTCTCTTGTTGGTGTAGAAAACCTAGACAAACATAGAACTCAAAGGGAGCTCACAAAGCAAATGATGGAGAATGTGACAATGATAATGGCTCAAATTCAGACCAAGAGTATAGATCCAGAGTGATCTAATGCAATGAAAGGTGACAAATTAATGGGAAAAACCTTCTATTTATACCAAAATATTAGGGCAGCCTAGAACTTTGGTGCATGAATAAAATATTATTAATCAAATTCTAGAACCACCTTTTAGGAATATTTTATTATATTTGTTGGAGGGGAAAGGTTTTTTGACTTGGTTCAATTCCTTTATTTATAAATAATAAATAAATAAATGATTTATTTATTATTTTAAGGAAATGGTGTAAATATAATTAAATAAATAATTATTTATTTAATTATTTATAAATGATTTAGTCAAATTTAACTAGGAATATTATTTAAATAAGGATTAAATAACTTATTCCTAGGAAATAATCAAATAAATAAGGATTTATTTAATTGATTTCCTTGTTTTGGGTTAAATATGACCAACAATAATAATTAAATTGATGTTTAACTAATTATTCTTTGAGGAAATATAAACAAATATAGATTTGCTTATTATTTCCTTTTGGGGTTTCCTGTTTAGACCATAAACAACTTAATAAAGGTGTTTACTAAGTTATTTCACATAGTGAAAGCAATTTTACTTAGGGTAAAATTGGTCTTACATGGTGTACTTGGGTCCATCTAATGATAATAGGTTAGATGACCAAAAAATGGTGTAACAGATTTCCCCCCAGCATATGAGTATTAGGAGCAAATCGTATGACCGAAGTACGTTGTAAGAACTCAATCACTAGACATCAAGAGGGAAGTGAGAGATATAAATGTAAGGTATTCTAATGTGCTAAAGGACTAGACCCTGAGGAGATGAGACTTACAGGTGCAACAAGTCTCTAGTTTATGAGATGGTGCCTGTGCTAAAGGCGGCGGGGGAGGCATACCTATGCCCGCCGAGACAAAGTACAAAAGAATAGTGTGTCCAGTAAACAAGGAACCGAACTATAAAGTACATGCTGGCATAAACACGAGCCAGAAAAATAGAATGATGTATCCCACGTACATGTTGTGCCTGGGATAACAGCCAGGACTTATAAAATAATATTTGAGTACAGGAGATACAAATACAACCCAAATTCTCCCTATAAACGGGGAATGGCTCGAAAAATCCGACTGATACATGCAAATCAAAAAGGTGTTGCAAGCGGCTAAGGCCAACATCATCAAATATAAGGAGGTGCATCAAAGGCTAAAATGAAGAGGGCATCCGGGCATGTGGGGGGCTACCTGCAGGGCCACCCCCTCAGGTTGAAACATCTCACACACACCCGCAATCACCAATAGCTGCTGCTACATCACTGGACCATCAAGTGTATGGATCTCGATCATGATGAAAGGAGTTGGAGCTAAGAAACAATCAAGTCAAAGGGTAATGAGAAATCCATTTTCCTGATTCGAGGCACCAAACAAGTGTAGGAGCTGGAACCAAGGTACACCGCCCTCTAGACCTGTCTTCTGGAGTGGATGAGTTGATGTCGACAGAAGGAGGTTTTCCATAGGTGAGGCAATAAGGGATCCCCAACTAAGGCATGAGAGAAAATAGTAGAGCGACTAACAGACAGACACTAATGATGATGATGAAATGGGGGATACTGAGTAGCGGATGGACGACTTCTCTTGTTAGAGCATAAAGGGCATGAATGACTTGGCAGCGACTGACACAATATCATGAGGGATAGAGGACAATGGGACTGAAGGCCATAATGTGCGACACGAGAGAGGGACCAAGCAATGAAGGATGAAGGACTATAGTGGGGTACAAAGGGACTCAGGATAGACTCCATGAATGTGATTATGACTCAACTCGGATGCTCTAAACAAGGGCGACTCAATGGTGTTGCCACACAGTAAAGGTCCAATGGGGGACCATTAAAAAATGAGTACAATAGGGTATCTCATGACAAAAATCAACACGAACAAGGACAAGTAAGGAGGCAAAGTGGTTCCCCAAGTACAAGTGTTGTAAGTGAGTAAATTTGATTTGGAGGAGAGGTGAATAGACCCTTCGTGGAAAAAATGTGTCGTGGTGAAGTATCAAAACATGAAACACTAATAGATACCCATTTGAGTGCTTGGTGAGAGCTTTCCAATGGTGCAAACGGTGTGTCAAACGGGGCTACGGTTTGGTCACAGCGGGCGAAAGAAAAAGCAAGGGTTTCTCTTCTAATAAGGCATTTTCCCTCCAAATACATTCATTTGCTTGTGTAGCTGTGGTGAATGTGGAGAGGAGATAAGGCCCTAAATCTTGCGGTGATCGTAGAGGAAAAACCGACCATTGGAATCAAGATCCGTCAGTTGCAGGTAAGAGGCCTAATCCTACTCTTTTTTTTTGATGGATTAAAAGTTCAGATTAGGGTCCCAAATCTCAGGAACAACCCCTACCTTATCTTTACGGTCGGGTCGCACTTTTTGGGGCAAAAACTATGACCTGGGAAGCAATTTTGGGCCTGAAAAGTGCAACCTGTCCCAGGATTTGGCCAAAAAGTGCGACCTGTTAGAGGGAGGTGATTTTAGTGTTGTTGTGAGCTGAGATTAAGGTTTTGTGTAATTGAATGTAGTTTTTCCTATCTGTAGACTGACAAAGATGATGGTTTTTTGTAGATATGGTAGATATACGGATCAAGTGGAGAGAGAGAGAGAGACTTGGGTACACTGCAGTCAGAAATCCAAGCGGATCAGGGTGTCCATCGTGCACTGGCCAGGTTTGGGGTTATGAAATTTGTGGAGAACCCTCTGATGAGAGTTGGGGATCCCTTGTTGGCCCAGATTGTCAATTATTGGGATCCAGATCATGAGGTCTTTATAGTGCAGGGGCACAGGATGGAGCTGACAGTCCAGGATCTATATTTCCTGACTGGTTACCATGGGGGTGTAACATCATGGATTTCATAGAGCAACATTTTCGACCAGGTGTCCGAGTCAAAGGGACTCGAATATTGATTCGGGATCTAGAGAGGTTGGAGACCCGTGTAGTGGCGGAAGTAGTGTTGCAGATCCTGGGCAGCCAGGTGCTCCATCACATCACTGGAGGGCAGATGATGATTTTAGAGAGTGTGTTGAGTGGGACTTACTATGGCTGGGCCTAGATGATGTTGGTGTCGTTGAAACGACAGCTGCCACTTTGTAAGCAGCAAGTGAACCATGATTGTGCTTATGGGACTGTATTGTGCTCCTTCTTTTTTGAGAAGATCCCGAACTTGCGACCTTGTGTAAAACTACTTGATGGGGGTCCGAGAGAACCCAGGATGCATCGGTGGGGGTGACTACTGTGTAGAGGAGGAGGAGGGGCGGTCGGACGAGTGTTCCGACCAGAGTTCTTCATCCATTAGGATCAGATTCCATTGTACATAGACGACTATCCCTATAGTGGGATGAGTTATTGAGGAGATCTGGACTTGCCGCTTCTACTTGGTTGAGTATGGGGGCCTGATGGGAAGTGAAAAGTAACTAATCTGTTATGTGCATGTTAAAGTTTGTGAATAGTATTTATGGTACTGATTCTCATCCTTTTGGTATGCAGATATAGCTCTGGTGAAACCGGCTGGATATATGGGACGACCTGCAGTAACAGGAACTACAGGTGCTATTGGATCGAGAACGGCACAGAATGAGGATATGACCACTCTGTTGGAGGACATTCGTCATAGATGTGAGGGGTTTCTGACCGGTGTTTTGGAGCGGGGTTGGCAGAACTTGGACAACCAGTACATAGAGCTATATATTGGGCTACCCTTGGAATGGCGAGGTATCATGCGGTGCATGGAAATGGTTATTCATACTATACGTGATATACGAGCTACGGGAGCAGAGCCATTAGCTTGGGATCCTCCAGAGAGTGATTAGATGTAGGGCAGGTGGTGCCGCCCAGTGTGTATGTAGGGGCAAGTGGTGCCCCCCAGTTTTTGAGTTTTGTTTTTTGTAACATGCTATGGGCATGTCATATGTTTCAGAGTAGATGGACTCTAAAAACATGTTATATGATATATATTATGCATATGCATTGTGTTGATGATTTGAAATGTTATTGTCTTGTGTGTGATAAATGCTAGTCTAGAACATGGTTTTCAATTCTATCTACGTAGTGATTTTGACTTCTAGGTACATGATTGAAAGTAATGAAGCTAAATTCACATATCAAAAGTTTCACTCGTAAATATCATCTAAACAAGATAGTCTTTTGCACACGATAGACACCATTGAGTTGTAAGACAAGAAGCAGAGAATCTAAACGAACGTGCAGATGGAGGATGCGATGAGAGAGGGCATCGGCTAAGAGGCCACATACTGCATCATATTCGACCTGATTATTGGTGGCATTACCAATGCAGAACCCATTAGAAAGAACGAGGGTATGCAAGGGGGTAAAGATGGCCCAAGCTACTGAGGCTAGATTCCGGGAATAGCGACTTGCCCCATCGGCATAGCCAATATAATGTGTGGACGAAAGGTCCGGGGGAATAGTGTCAGAAGACAAGAAATGGGAGGAGGGAGAATAATGATGGCAGCGTGAGTGTAGGGTAGACATCAAATGACAACTATGGGAGGGAGTAGTTTGGGTAGGATGACTATGAATCATAGATCAACTAGAGGGTGATGTGTGAGGGCTATGGGAGGAAAAGCCAGAGCTCATGCTGCGGAGGACATCATAGATATGGATGGTATCATCCTGGTTATGGGTGGGAAGGAAAAGGTCAAGGAAACCACATGATGCTGCAAAGCTACCTAGATCATCAACATGGGAAGAAAGGCTCACATACGAATCATCATGGGGGATGGCAGAAGAACAAGTAAAAATATGGTCAAAGGATGTAGAGCCCAAGAATGTTGCTGAAGGGGAATCAGGAAAAATAGATGGAGTGGATTCAGAGGGAATGTGCTCTGAGGGTAGTACAGATGATGATAGGTATAGGAGGGGGGCAGTAGGTTCCGACATCTCAACATTAGGGGGAGGAATGTCAATGGTAGCAGGGGGATCCTCAAGTTGGCCTGACACATACTGCGCGAGGATAGGAGAGGCGAATTAATTTTGTTCAACCTCGTACTCATGACTAACCTATAAATAGGCTCGGTATTGCGTGAGGTGAGGAAAATGGTGATAAGAATGGTCATGGACACCACACAAAGCATAGGTTTTGTTGGTGCAAAGAGTCTTTGGGTTCTTGGCTATGGACGAGGAAGAAATAGAGGATTCAGGGACCGTAGATTCAGGGAACGCGACTTTAACCATGGGTTGGATATGGGGCAACTCGGGACAAGTATGGATAAGTATGGGTGGCATGATTGACACCATCACACAAGGCACAAGGCTTATTGGGTGGAGGAGGGGTGGGGTCGGGCAGGGTGGCCTTGTCTTTGGGTGCCCCCTTGCAAGCTTTTCTTTTCTTTCCCATAGTTGTCACAGCATGAGAATGGTCTTGTTGAGGTGCTGGGGGCACTGTAGCAACGGAAGAAGCGAAGGGAATCGGTTGAACCGGTGTCAAAGAAAGGTATGGTTTGGGGTGACCTGGTGGGGTTTCGGCTGGAGGCTGAAGATACCAGATGGGTATTCCCAGGGTCAAATTAGGGAGGGAAAGGGTTGCCATGATGGGAACCAAATAGACTCTGGGAGGGGGAGCAAGGAAAGGTATTTTAACAGCGGGATAACGGCTAGGAGGGGAAGTTCCCAGATTATTGAGACCTGGGGGAACCGACCCGAGAGGGTATAGAGGCTCAGATGAACTAGCTGGATGATAAGGTCCAGAAGGAAGAGGTTCGACCAGCTGAGGTGAAGGGCTAGGAGCGGGTTGCGGCAGGCGAGGTTGAGGTTGCTAACTAGCCGAAGCGGGCTGCTTAAGGTCAGCCCGAGATGATTGCATCATGCAAACATTCACCAAGTTGGGATCAGAGATAGGAGGAGGGGGAGGACCCAGGAAGGTTCCAAGAAAGGAGGAGTCTTTGTAGACGCTGGGGGAAACACTGGTCAAAGAATCAATGGTTTTCTTATTGGCTACAGAAGAGATGGTCGATTTATGGGAGGTTTGAGGTTTAGGCTCATGATACGTCAACTGCTCAATGGTGACTATCTTTCCATTGTGAGGGAAAAACATCTTGCGGTGGACCGCTGATGGGACGGCAGACATGGCATAGGTGTAGCTACACCCCAAAAGAATGTTATAGTCAAGAGGGGCATCGATGACTTCAACGTCAATGCAAACAGTCTTTCCCGCAAGGGTGATAGGATAGTTACGGAATAGGCCAATGGGTTGGGAGGCATGGCCATCCCATGCACGAAGGGTGATTGTGGAAGGGGCCATCTCAGGAGATCCGAGTTGTTTCCAAACGGAAGCAGACATCACACATGTAGATGCCCCTCATCAATAATACACCGAGCGACATTGGCATTTCAGATTTTGACTAGGATTTGGAAAGCAACAGAAGCATGAAGGGGGGGATGGTCTGACTAACGGGCATCAAAAACAATCAATTGGTCATCAGCAGGATCTACAACACCCATGGTAGATAGTAGAGCCTTATTTTGAGAAGGACACGACTGGAGGAGTTCCAGTGTTGAAATGGCAGCAAGAGATTGTGCCAGATCATCTACTATGCTATATGAATGGGTAGCTCGATCAGAGGTAGCATTTCGACATAATGGGCCCTTAGGAATCTTGGTATGAACCTCAGCTTTAGGTGGAGGGATCTATGAGGGACCATTGGGTGTCGACAGAGGCTCTGTAGGACCTGCAGATGGGGACTCGGGGATAGACGGAGCGGGAGGCGTGGAGTACTGAAGAGACCGAGTTTGAAGGTTAAGGTCAACAGTGAGAGGTTGGTCAGAAGTCATCATGAGAATCTAGTAATCGGAGGAACCAGAAGGGGAAGGTTGAGTGGTTACCGGGGCATGAGGTGGTTGAGTAGCCACGAATCCTTGTTGAGGGAAAGTATCGGTAAACATGGCGGGTTGAGAAGTAACTGCATTGGGAGGAATAGTAGGGGAGGAATGTTGTCCCTACATGGTGGCCTGAGACTCCCACATCTGCCGCATTTGTGGTAATAGGAGAAAATTATTGAGTGTAATTACCATAAACACTGCAACACGAACAGGGCTTGTTTGGGAGAAGAGGCCTGTCCAGCTTGGGTTGAGAGCCCTGTGGCTGGTTAGCAGTGTTAGAATCAATACTTGAAGGATTGGATCCATGATTACCGGAGGCATATGGATTTTGATTGCCTTTCCTCTTTCTTTGAGAAGGGAGAGGATTAGTCGCACCCTGCTGCGCAAATACTTGCCCTGGAGGGGGTAGTAGTTATTGTTGCGGGGGTTGAGAAGGCAAGGGAGTGGGAGGTCCAAATGCTGGAGGAGATGGGACACCAGGCTGTGGGTAAGGATAAGGGTTAGGATGGGAAAAATTGAGGTAAGTAGGAGGGTGGGAAAAAGGAGGAGGCATGCCGTATCTTGGATACATGCTACCTGGAGGGGGGAAAGTGTTGGAGGTGCTGGTCCCTCCCAGAGGGAAACCATAGCCCATAGGAGGTTGAGCATAAGTATGTGAAAGAGCTCCAACGATACTATCGGTAGAGTGAGATGCCCCCAGGGCATTAGCACCACCGGGTTTTGGGAGGCCAGGAAGGACGGTATAAACATAACTAGATTGAGCATAGATAAGGTCATATTTCAAGGCTATTTAGAGGGTAGATTCTTCAGTTTGAGGGAACTAGGATGCGACATCTTTATCGATGGCAAGTAAGAGAGAGCGAAGGAACCAATCCATATAAACCCGATATTCAAAGGTGGGAGCTCGACATAAGCTCCTTCTTCTCTGCCATTCCTGGACATGAGCGGAAAGGTGGGTCGAAGAGGATTGACGGAAAGAAGTCAAGAGTTCTGTACCAGCGTCATATCGGAGAGGGTGCTGGAAATAAGATAAAAAGGCTTGGGAAATGGTCACAAAGGTGGTATGGGAAGAGGCGGCCTGATCAACATACCATTTAGAAGCTTCGTCGGTAAGCGTGCGTTGGAACAATCTAAGATGGATGGCATCATCAGTAATGGAATTGGATGAACAACACATGTGGAAAGATCGGATATGGTTGGAGGGATCTTCACTAAAAAGGCCTTCGAACTTGGGAATGTCGGAGGGGAGCTTGGTTGGCATAGCAGACCAACTAACATTGTGGAGGATAGGATCATTGATCAACTAATTGAAATCAGGGAGACTGAGATCGGCTGTATAAGGGAGCAAAGGGACAATCGAGATAGTTCCCATAGTGGTTCCACTAGAAACGGACCCAGCAGTAAAACTGGGGTTGCCGCTAGCGTTAGGCCCTGAACTAGACATGGTGAAGGCAACAGTGGGAGAACCAGAAGTAGGGGGAGAACCCGAATAATTAGAAGAAGAGCTGGAGTGCGGACTCAGGGGATGACTAACTTGACGATGACGGGAAGGAGTAAGTCGACCAACCGGAAACTGAGGGTGAAGGCCAAGAAGTCTCCAGGATAAATGCCTTGGAGGCACAATGATGACGGGAAGAAGAAAAATCGACAAAGGAAGGGAGGTAAAAAATCAAGTGAGGTCAATGTCGAAATAAGGGCAGAGAGGTGCAGTGTTAATTGATTTTAACATCTTTTAAAGGCAGTGTTAACCAGGCTCTTGTTCACTTAGGGTTAGTGTGTGGCGTGTGTTAATTTTAATTTTTAAACCCAGACGTTTTGAGAGTAAAATAAAAAGTGTGCTGCGTAACTGAAAATAAATCTATAGATAACAGTAAATAAAACTGAAATAACAGAAGATTAACAGCTAACAATTCATAGATCTAACCCAAGAAGGCAGGTATCTCAAAACTAGTCTAAAAGAGGGAAAAAATCTGATCAAAACACACTAAAAAGAGGCTAATAGATCTAAGGTTTGGAGGGATAGGGATCTAAAGGTGAAATCTGCTGAAAAGAGGTGCAGAAAATAGAAAAGAGGTAGAGGCATGGTTGCTGCAACAAAGGGGAAAATCAGCTAAAGGTAGAAGGGACAAGGAGGTGACCTTAGAGGTAAACCCAAACAAAACTATATGAGGTGATTTGAAAGGGAGAAGAGCTGATCTAGAGGGATCTGAAAAGAAGAAGGTTGAAACTCTGAAAATTCAGACGGCTGAAATAGCTAATACTCTTCCACAAGAAGTGGAGGGGACTAAAGCCCTAGGGGGTGAGATTCCCACTTAGTTGAGCAAAACAGATCAGAAACAGGTGTAAACGGGCGGAGACAGAGGCTGGAAAACCCTGACAGAAGCTTTAGACAAACCCAGAAAAAGTGCTAGAAGAGTACAAAAAAAAGTGCAGGTCGCAGGTTCTGACCTGTTTTTAGTCTAGGTCGCAGCTTTGGGGCAGAAAAGTGCGTCCTCTAGGCCAGGTCACAAGTTTTGGGCTGATAAGTGCGACCTGCAGATCCGGGTCTCTCGGCGGTAGATTTCTGAAAAAGTTGTCGTCTCAGCTGCGACTGATGTTTGTCACCTGCGCAATAGGGCCAGAAACACACGGAAGTTAAAAATATTAATGTTTGAGGATTTTAGAGGTGGAAAACACCATAAAAATAGGAAAAACAAAAAACTGAAGAGAAACCCTAGAGTCTGAAATAGCTGGATATGCAGGAATATATAAAACGATAGCGGTCGCAAAAGAAAACCCGTTTCGAGTCGCCAATTGTTAGTATGAATCTTTCGTCGAAAAATACCACTTTAGATACGCATAACAAATAGCCCTAACATCAATCATGGCTACCAATATCTTTAAATCTGTAGTTAGTTGATCCAAATAAAGCTGCACAAATCCAGATCTATGCATAAAAGACATTAAGCAGTGAAAATGAAATGTTGCTCCATGCATCCAATAGATACGACAAGAGCAATATATTTGAAAGAATTTTTATATTAAAGGGGCACCTGAGAGGAAAACAAGAAAGGTGTTTCCAATTCTCCTCAATGGGATGGGTTCTTGAAAGTCCTCAGCATTTCAGATCTAAAACTTCTCTCTCTTGTTGGTGTAGAAAACCCAGACAAACATAGAACTCAAAGGGAGCTCACAAAGCAAATGATGGAGAATGTGACAATGATAATGGCTCAAAGTCAGACCAAGAGTATAGATCCAGAGTGATCTAATGCAATTAAAGGTGACAAATGAATGGGAAAACCCTTCTATTTATAACAAAATATTAGGGCAGTCTAGAACTTTGGTGCATGAATAAAATAGTATTAATCAAATTCTAGAACCACCTTTTAGGAATATTTTATTATATTTGTTGGAAGGGAAAGGATTTTTGACTTGGGTCAATTCCTTTATTTATAAATAATAAATAAATAAATGATTTATTTATTATTTTAAGGAAATGTTGTAAATATAATTAAATAAATAATGATTTATTTAATTATTTATAGATGATTTAGTCAAATTTAACTAGGAATATTATTTAAATAAGGATTAAATAACTTATTCCTAGGAAATAATCAAATAAATAAGGATTTATTTAATTTATTTCCTTGTTTTGGGTTAAATATGACCAGGAATAATAATTAAATTGATGTTTAACTAATTATTCTTTGAGGAAATATAAAAATATATAGATTTGTTTATTATTTCCTTTTGGGGTTTCCTGTTTAGACCATAAACAACTTAATAAAGGTGTTTTACTAAGTTATTTCACATAGTGAAAGCAATTTTACTTAGGGTAAAATTTCTCTTACATGGTGTACTTGGGTCCATCTAATGATAATAGGTTAGATGACCAAAAAATGGTGTAACATTCGTGTGCTTGGGACTAAGCATAACATTGTCCCTTGTTTGCACCTAGACGTTGAAGGGGAGCTCTTCTGTCAGTGTTTGTTTCTGCGTACTGGGTCCCTTCAGCTGGAGGATAGGATCCTCCTTGGTGATACGCTTGCGCCCTATTAGTCAAATCTTGCTGACGCATATGATGACTTTGAAATCTGGGTTGAGGCATGTTATGAGTAGAATTATATGTGTAGCCGGGATTTTGAATATTGCTGCCTAGGTAACCTTGGGTCATTGACCCTATTAATCCGTCTACAGAGTTCGACGCGTCTGACAATTATTGGTAAGTTTGTAGGCGCGAAGCGTTAGGCAGGATGTTGTAAATGTATCCTGACTGCGTCTAAATCAGTTCAAGCTTCTAGGATTTACTAATTGCACCCTCTTAAGATGTGGGGTATTGTTACACCACATCCTTTGCATCTCTCCCGTCAGAGTTTTCAAAAATAAATATAAGAGGACTCGATCGTCGAGTTTAGCTTTACATAAAATACGACGATGCCTCCATTCATGAAAATGGTCAGAGATGTGGACGACGGGGGTTTGTCTAAAATAAGTCAGTAACTCCATTCCTGAATCATGGTGAATGGGTAACTAAAAATATGGGAGGAATGCAGTAGCGAGGGTGCTAAAGGTTCCATGTGAAGCAAGAGGTTTCTCCACGTACCACTTCATGACCACTGCCATAAGATTGCGTTGAAATAGCCTCAATAGAATAGTGTCGTTGATGATACTACTCGATGAGCACCACAGGTGAAAGGTCATTACATGATTACCTGGGTCTTCCGCTTGCTTTCCTTCGAGCTTTGGTATATCCAAAGGGAGATTCGTGGGCATGAGAGCGCATGAGGGATCGTGTGTGATGGGATCATTTGTGAGCTTGGTTAAATCAAGTAGATTCAACGCAGCTAAGAAAGGTGATTCGGAGGTTGATGCCATTACAAAGTGTGAAGACATGAACTTTTGGCTATATCAAGGGTTAGTCTATGATGTACATTGATGTTTGTCTAGCTGGCTTCCTGAATGGGACGCACTCCTCTTCCCCCTAGGGGTCGAGGGGGGAGTGGTGCGTGGTGTCGTGTTGGGAGACTGAATAGGGTTCCCAACTATGGTTGCTCGAATAAAGGATGAACCAATGACAGTGGAAGTGTTCCTCCTTTGACGCCTGAATGGTGAAAGAGCTGGAACCCCTCCCTGTAATGGGGGGAGGTCCAAAAGACACATGTATCGACGAGGTTCTGTTGGGATCGTTTAGGTGTCAACCAAGTTCAATTTTGGAAAACATTGAGAGGATAGATTCTATGATCAAAGAAAATTTATGGCTACATACATAAAACAAAGCAAAAATACAATAAATTTTCCCTTTAACTTAATCTATGTGATCAATCAAGAAAAAAAAAGGGTTTTTGTTTGTTTGTGCATGATACTCAAAATCCTAGAATACCTATGCATCCTCACACACAAAAAAGTAACTGGGCTTTGAGAATATTTCTTGTGAGTGCTGACACAACGTCCCATAAGAGCTGGAAACGCCCCCAGTTAGTTGAAGAGAATCCACCAAGGTAAGGGTAGAGGGTCTGGTGACCGTCACCTATAGGGTAAAGGATTCCCTAGTTTTTGGCCACTAAGAATGACCGTCCCACATGAGTGTTTGAGTCTTGGGCTTCTTGTTAGTTAGCTAACAGTATCAAGTATCGGCCGGGTCAGGTAGCCCCAACTAATACTGCCTACACTGCACCTAAGCCTAACCCCTTCTGAATCGGGTCTCTGCCGCCAGGGAAAATTTTAAGAGTGGAAAATTATCTTAAAGTTTAAAAAATTGGCGAATCTCACTAGTCCCCGATATGCAAACTATAAAATGTTTATTGATGTATTTGTAAAATTATTCAAATTTATAATGATATTATATATACTCTCTATATAATGTTGGCGATTTTTAATATTAAATTATTTTATATTATAAAATTTGGGCGAATCATTTTTATAAAAAAATGGAAATTAGTGAATCTTTTTTTTGAAAAAACCATGGAAAATTAGCCCACTTGCGAATATTAGCCCCTAAAATTTTCCATGTCTGCCGCACTTGGGTTTTCTTTGCCATGGACTGATAGGTGGATTTGAAGCTCCCTAAACACACAAATTCTATGTTTCAATATGAACTATGATCAAGGCAGCTTATTGGATGCCTACCCCCTTGATCCTATCTTGAAATATAAATTCTTTTGTGGCCCTTGTGGGGAGAATTTAGTGAGTTTGGTTAAGTTAGTTTTAGGTGTCTTCCTTTACTTAGTGGGTGAGTGTGTGTGAGCATATGGTGAAAAATCTCATAGTTTGAACATATGGATATCGGTGAACGTTTACAAAATTCCCCTAGTTAAACTACGTTATATTTTTCCTTTCTCAAATGGAAAATATTTGCAGATAAAGGGCCGCTTTCAATTTTTCCTAGTTAATCTATGTGACTAACTAAAGGGAGATGGCGAATTGTAAATATAGAGCATTCATATGCTTACCTAGGATCACCGGAGGGTGCAAAGGTAGTAGAGATTACTTTCTCTAATCGACAATTCAATCCTGGTCCCACAATTCCTAATGCAAAAATTGAACTAAACTAAACAATTTCTACGCTAGAAAATGAAACTAGCTATGCATGCATGGTCTTGGGCCACTTTCTCAGACTAGTTTATGTAAGTGTGAATACTAGAATTTCAAAACATAAATTGTTCGAAATGCAATGGTTAATTTCCCCCCTACTTAAACTATGTGAATATTTTTGCAAAAAACCAACTTAAAGGAAAACTAACTCTAAGCCTACAGAAGGCAGCTAAAAGTAAGTTCTCAAAAGCTATGGGGTATCAACACAAGTGCTGGCAGATACATTAGGGGCTGCCCAGCACACTTATAAGCAGAAAAATGCAGAATATAGGGAGAAAAATCTCATTCTGTAATTTGCGTGGAAAAGGATCTGATAGGTGTGCTTTCCTGTGCGCAGGTCAGTCCTGAACGCGTGCACTATGTGTTAGTGAGAAACAACTGTGCCCAAAAATCCTGCAAGTAAAAATATTAGGAGCTACCTTATTCATTCTGTCACTCGAAGTGAATCTGGGGACTGTAACATGGATCAGAGGACTATCAGCTCCACTATCCAGCGTAGAAAAAGGTCTCCTGCAAGAGATGGCACAACCACATAAACTTGTAAAACGTTAGTGGAGTCACCAATCCTGTTGTGGTGGATTTTATGCATGGGTGTATGAAATCGCACCAGTTTAAGGGGTGTGGTCTACCCCTATAAACTATTGGTAATAGGCAGAAAGTGGTGGAGCTCAAAAGCATATAATCTAGAGGATAAAATATGCAAATGTATGCTCAAAGTAAACTAAAACTAAAACACAAATATATAGAAGCTATTGAACATAGTCAAAATTATAATAATTCAAATGATGGCTCAATGCCTCTTCTTATTAAATGTTTGATATGGAGAAGAAATTTTACCCACTTGCCAAAGGGCCCCTAGATAAGGGTTCTGGGTCCCGATGCAAGGATGTTGTTTTTCCAAGCTCTACCTCTGATGCAGTCTCCCTCTCTCTCCACTGTGATGGACTAGGATTGTTGGGTGGCCAACAATCGAGTCCCCTCTATCTCCAACTCCAAGTAACACACAGTTGGTATTTCTTGGGCAGTTCTGGCCAGCATAACAATGTGATCACCCATTCTTCATCTCTTGGTGGCTTTGTATAGGGGATTTCAAATCCTCCTTCCCTCCCTTGGTACATGGTGGATGGTGACCCAAGGGAGAGGTATGATTCCATTGTATGCTCCAAATATTCCTTTGTGTGCTCACATAATGTCTAAGGAGGCGCTTGTGGTTGTCCTTATCTAGCTTCATATAAGGAGTAACTGTCGTTTTCTTTGTGTGGTCCCGGAAAGTGACATTTTTCCACTTTCAGGAATGCGCACTTATCGGGAAAAAATGTGTGCAAAAGGTGCTCTTCTTGAAGGATTAAGCACGCAATTTAGCATTTAAGACTAGTTCGAATCTAATTTTCTCAAAACCTTAGAGATTTTAAATGCTTTCTTGATTCCATAATGTCTCCTGCCCTATAAATCCTTTGGCTTGACATTAATTAGTGTCATCTTCTGTTGTACAATTTTCCAGTGTTAACAATTGTTTTTGTTGATCTACAAGTTGTGTTTAATTAAAGGTTGTTGGATCCAGTGTGAAAATTTATAAAACGTGGTCTGCAGTGGTTCTCAGGGTCGGGGCCTTGAGTAGGGAAGTCAAATCTTCCTACCAGTAGGAGCTGGTGATCAGATCAGGGGGTTGTAGCTCCCTTCTAGTGGTGGTTGGTAAACAAGATCAGGGGGGTTCGAGCTCCCTTCCAGTAGAAGTTTGATAATGATAGAAGGTCACAGCCTTCTGCAGGTGGGTTCTGACATGCTGGTGCGAGTCTACGTTAGTACAAGAATGTAAGAATTTTCTATATAATAAAGATTGAAGATAGAGACGATAGTAGCAGTGGTTTTCTTCGACTTGGGTTTCCACCTTAAATCCTTGTGTTCATGTGTGTTTCCTATGTGTGATGATTTATTTTTTTCTTACTGCACATGTTTACTATTTACAAAATATCTGATGAATAGATGATGCACTGGGCTAAGTAATTTTTCTAAAGATTTATCTGAATAATTTCTCTAAGAATATGCAATTTTCCTTATAGAAAGACGCGTGCATATGCTATTTGGCTTCATTAAAGCCACATATATAAATCAGTAAAGTAAAGAAAATTATTGTGATTTTGAAATATTAATTCACCCCCCCCACCCCCCCTTGCTCAGTGTTTTTCCCAAAAACTGGTATTGGAGCAGGTCCTTCTGAAGAAGCTTGGTTGCTAGAAGGAATATCTAGCAAGATGAGAAATCAAAATGGAACAACATCTATTAGGCTTCCACTCTTCAACGGAAACAATTTAATCTTCTGGAAGACGAGAAAAATATCTTATCTTAAGTCTCTTGGAGAAGATGTTTGGGAAATTGTTGAAGGAGGTTACCAATATCGAGTTACAGTTCCCACAGATCCAGCAACTAATAAGAACTATGAAAGCAATGCGGAAGTTGTCAATGCATTATTGGGAAGCGTGATTGAATAAGAATTTGTCAAGGTTATGCAGTTAGATACAATAAAGGATATTTGGGACAAAATCATTCTAAGCTATGAAGGAGATGCCAATGTAAAAAGTGCTAAACTCCAATCTGTTAGAATTCAATATGAAAACCTCATAATGCATGATGATGAAAGTATTTCTAGTTTCTTTTTCTATCTAGATGAGATCATAAATCGTATGAGAAATCTGGGTGAATACATAAAAGACAAAACTTTAGTAGAGAAAATATTAAGCTCGCTAACTCCTAAATTCGAGTCAAAAGTATCTGCTATTGAGAGAAGCAGGATCTATAGACTCTCATTTTTGTTCAACTTCATGGAATCCTGATTGATTTTGAAATGAGAAAAGGAGGTCTATTTGAAGTCAGAGAAGCGAAATTCAAAGATATAGAGAAAGGAAAGGAAAAGGATGAAAAAAAAAGAATCGGGGTATGTATTAGAAGAAGATGGGGTAAATTTTGCAAAGAAACTTCAACTTGGAGCTGTAAGGTTCAAAGGTAAGCTTGCTTTAAAATGTTTTTCTTGTGGAAGAGTGGGTCATTATGCTGCTAAATTTCCTCATAAAGATAATCATGATAAGGAAAGGATATAGCAAAAGTTTATAAGAGACGATTTGACAACAAAAAAAGTTATTATACTCATGAAGATAGTGATGGCTTGTCAAATAGTGAAGAAGGAGAATCTGATTAATATTTTAAACTGCTCATGGCATTTGAAAAAGACACTAATGAGGCTAAAGATAATTTTATGGATTCTTTAGAAGAAAATTATTTCCTTGAAGAAATAACTCAACTTAAAATATCCTTGAAAGAAAATAAAATAGCCATAGATACTCTAAATAATAAACTCATAGAAAAGAAGAAGCTTAATGAGATTTTAGAATGTGAAATATTAAGCCTAAGAAAGGAACTTGAGAAAGTAAAAATTATAAATCTTAGATTTGCTAAAGGATCTAAAAACTTAGATGAAATTATCAAGGTTCAAACTCTCCTCTTGTGAAGATAGGTGTTGGATACATTGGTAATTATTCTTAGATAGAAAAATCCTCAGTTACAAGATATCTAAATGCAAAAAAATTTAGTCAGCAAATTTTTATCTCTTAGCAGAAGAACAAAGGCAATTCTCAGGTTAAGCGTGTTCATTCTAATTCAAGGATGAACAATAACAGAAGCATCAGTCAAAAAGTAAACAAAACTAGAAGCTACTATGAGCACATACATTTATTTTTTAGTTGAAAATGTTTCTCATGTCATAATTTTGGTCACAAAGCTACTCAATGTGTTGCATACAAAACCATCATGACTAGAGAACCAAGAAAACAAAGAAATGAGATAAGAGCAAAGAAGAATAGATATAACAATTTTTCTCCTCTTCAAAACTAAATTTAATGTTCATTTTGCAATAAATTTGGACATGAGGAATCTGAATGTAGGAGCAAAATACAGCCAAAAGAACAAATATCCTCAAATTCTAAGGTATGAAGAAGGAAGGACTTACAATTCGAAAGCTTCAACACAGCTTTATTTTCAGAAGGAGAAGAAAATCAATGTTACATTGATAGCCAAATTTCAAAACACCTAACAGGTGATAAAGACAAACTCATTTCATACAATGCATTAGAAAATAAAAAGAATGCCACTTTTGGAAATGAGTCTCATGTTTCCATTAAGGGTAACGAAATTGTTTTTCTAAAAGAAAAGGTTAAAGCTAGTAATGTTATGTATGTTTATGGATTAAATCATAAATTGTTGAGTGTTAGCTAAATGTATGACCAAGGAAATGATTTTTTCTACCGATCAAAAGAATGTGTGGTTCATGAACTTGACACAAGAAAAACCATAATAAACTAACAAGAACACCAAGAAATATGTATATATCGAAAGGTGGCCAAGAACAATGTTATCTAGGAAAATCTGTGGAAAAATGGCTATGGTACACAATATTGGGACATCTAAGCTTTTCTCAAATAAGAAAATCAAGCACACTCAAAGTTGTTGGTGATGTACCCAACATGAATTTACCAGAAAGTACCATATGTAAGTCATGCTAATTCGATAAGCAAACTAGAGTTCAATTAAACACCAAAGAAGGATCAACAAGTAAGCCTCTTGAACTTATACATACTAGTTCGTGTGGACCTGTAAGGAAAAAGTCACCTTGTAGAGAACAATAATATATCTTATTCATTGATGACTTTTCTAGAATGTGTTGGATCGGTTTATTGAAACAAAAAGATGAAGCATTTGAAAAATTAAAGGTCTTCAAAGGTTTAGTTGAAAATGAATTAGATCTAAAATAAAATGTCTTAGATCTAACCGAGGAGGATAATACATGTCAAATGAATTCTTTGATTTCTATGAATAGTATAGCATAAAAAGACAATTTTTTGTAGCTAGAACTCTGCAACAAAATCGTGTGGAAAAAATAATGGATAGAATAGTTCATCAAATGGCTCGTGTTATGCTTGATGAATTTGGGACTTCTGACACCTTTTTGGGTGAAGTTTCACATACCGCAGTAAATATTCTCAACAAGGCTCATGTTCATGTAAATAGTGATAAAACTCCTTATGAACTATGGTATGGTAATACTCCCACTGTGAAGAAATTTAGATTTTTCGGAAGAAAATGTTTTATAAAAAATAATTATGAAAAAATTGGTAAGTTTGAACCGAGAGTAGATGAAGGAATACTTCTTGGTTACTCTTCTAGAATTAAACGATACAAATGCTACAGTAAGAGACTTCGGAAAATTGTTGAATGTACTGATGTTGTGATTGATGAAGCACAAACAGACCCCTAAAGGGAAATAACAACAAAATATGATCATGATGATGAATTCTTTCCCACATCAACTCATAATGATATAGAAGAATAACCTAATGAAGCATCAGAAGAAGACACATCATATATAGAAAATACTCCATCGAGGTATGTTCAAAAGAATCATCCAGAATCTCAATTTTTTGGAGAAAAGGAATGAGGTGTACAAACAATAAGAACACTTGTGGGATCTCCTAGTTATCTAGCACTATTATACACCATTGAACCACAAAATGTAAATCAATCTAGTAAAGATGAATGTTGAATTAAGGCCATGCGTGGAGATCTAGATCAAATTGAGAAGAATAATACTTGACAATTGGTTCCAAGGCCTCATGATAAAAATGTTATTGGAACAAAATGGGTACTTAAAAATAAGTTAAATGAAAATGGAGATGTAATTAGAAAAAAATCTAGACTTGTTTGTAAAGGTTATGCTCAACAAGAGGGTATAGAATTTGAAAAAACATTTGCACGAGTAGCAAAAATTGAATCCATAAGAATGTTTCCTTCATTTTCAAGTTTTCAACGTTTCAAGGTTTATCAAATGGATCTAAAATCTGCCTTCCTTAATGGATACCTGGAATAAGAAGTTTATATAGAAAAACCAGAAGGATTAATTCTAGGGAATGATGAAAAACTTGTTTGCAAACTCAAAAAGGATCTATATGGGCTAAAACAAGCTCCACAAGCATGGTACTATCATCTTGAAAAATATCTTCAACAACAAGGTTTCACAAAAGGATCTGCAGATAGTAACCTATACACAAAATTTGAGGATGAAAAACTATTAATTATTGTTGTTTTATTTGAGAGATCATTTTTGGGAGTAATGAAGAATCCATGAGTCAGAAATTTTCTTTTGTTATGCAGGAAGAATTTGAAATATCTTTACATGGGAAACTAACACATTTTCTTAGTTTACAAGTGAAACAAGAAAAAGATGGCATCTTTCTCTCATAAACAAAATATCTCAAGCAGATTCTGAAAAAGTATGGGATGGAAGGTGTTTAGTCAATTTAGTGTCATAAATTGATAGCATAAATTATCGACTAGGGCTAGTAAACTGATGAAGTGTAACGCACTATATGTGCCTAAGTATCCATTTTTCTTACTTCGTTTTTTTTAGTGTTTTATTGATGTTTTGGGGTTTTTATGTTTGATTCTTAGTATGCTACTCTATGCTAAAAATATGAAGTTAAATTTATGTCAAGAGGGAGAAAAGGAAATGTTAATAAATGAGTTAAAATGGAGTTTATTTGCAAGTTATGTTCATAACTAGAAAATGATGAAAACAAAGAGTCCTAATCCATGGATATTACAACTTCTAAATGACCATTCATGAAATGAGAAGTAACTCAAAACACTACAACTTAATCTGATTCATTTAGTTAGAGATTTGTTGGAAGAGCTTGTGAAAAAGATTAATTCTAATGCTATGAGGATCTCCTAAAACATAAAAGGAAATGCTGAAACAAATAGTAACTTAGAACATTACAGTGAAATCTCATTCATTTGATAGAGGTGTATTGGAAGAGCTTAAGAAAAATATTACTATAATGTAGTAAGGATCTCCTATGAAATGTTGAAACAACTTATAACATTACAACTAAATCTCATTCATGAGTTAGAGGTTTATTGGAAGAGCTTTTGAAAGAGATTAATCATAATGTGATAAGGACCTTCTATGAAACAAAACAATCAATAACTCACAATATTACAACTAAGTCTCATTCGTAAATTAGAGGTTTATTGGAAAAACTTTTGAAAGAGATTAACTGTAGTATAATGAGGATCTTCTTTTTAACTAAATAACATAAAATGAAATGCTAATAACTCAGAATATCACAATTGAATCCCATTCATTTAATAGAGATGTATTGGAAGAGCTTGAGAAAGAGACTAACTGCAATATCATGAGGATCCTTTATCTAAGAAAATGACATGAAACATAATGCTAAAAGCTATGATTTCAGAAAGCAGTCTATGTAAGGAAATATGACAAAACAAAGTTGAAAATGACTTATCTAGAAAACATGTAAAACCTTCTCAAATAGCAGGGGGCCTCTACTATCAATTCAGCATTAATCCTTTAACTCCTCAAGATTGTATTCAGAACAACATCAAGGCTAAAATTCCTTTTTATTAACACAAGACTTGAAAACAGAGTATCATCGTAATGATAAAAATATTTATCAACTATCCTTCTCGGTATTACAGAGCTTAATTTATATGCAAATTCATAACTAACATTGAACAAAAATAGGTACAGGTGTATATTTGAAGTTAAAATCAAATTAAAACTCTTTTGGGACACATCATTTGCTGTAAAGCAAATCAGGAGTCCTAATTCTTGTAAAAAACATCTTCTTTGACCACGTCCTTAGGCACCTCCAGCTATCGATTCAGTCCTCGTGGATGGGAAGGAATGATGTAGGGAAGATTTGGAATCCATCCATGTGTGCCTTTTCTCCAGATGACACTTGTAACATACTTAAACACCAAAATAGCCACGGAACATTTGAATGGCTACAGAATGACTATATTCTGTAGCTAAACTTTTCAAAAACCATTAAGACAGCAAACATCACAAAAGTACAATAAGTTAATCATTGTATGCAACCTTTAAGAAATCTTAATCATTCTCATTGATTTTTAGGTTTATGAAATGATAAAGGAATGATGAAATGAAGTGAAGTTTGGAAAAAGAGAAGACAATTTCAGGGCTCAACATACCCCCACTGCAAAACTCTTGCATGTCCTCATGCTATTTTATCAAAAATTTATTCCATGTGCTCTGAAACTTCTGCAAGAACATCCAGCCTCTTTTTTCTATTTCTTTTGGTAGTCAATACCATTCTGGGTTTCCTCATGGATAATTTGAACCTAAGATCAATGAGTGCCCTGTTCAATTTCTTATTTCTCTTCTTTAGATTCCTGTTTGCTTTATACAGTGTTTTCATTTGCTGAGAGAGAGTGTTGTTCATGCCATTCTTCAATTTGACCTGCTCTGTTAAGATTTAATTTTCATTCTTGATATGTTTATTCAATATCTCCAATTCATAATTGTCTCTTCTAAAAATTTTTATTGGAGGTTCTTGTGGACTGAGAGATCTTTCTCGATTTTTTGAGGCCCTTTTTTCTAGTGATTCCACATAGTCATAAATCTGTTGTTGGGATGGATCTATATCTGGGGTTGCTCTGTTAGGGTCTTCTTTATATTGGTGTAAAGGACATATATCAACTGGTGTTTGGATTGAAGTTTCTTCCTCTTCAATGTTTATTACTCCTTTTTCCTTAATCCATGTCTTTTTCACCATGCCTTTAAGCCTAGAGCTTCTCCTTAACTTAGTCGGATTTTCATTTTTCTCCTCAGCAAATTCACTTGTTAATTTACCTTTTCTTTTAACCTTGATTTGTCTCTTGATATTTTTCAAATGTTCAGAGATTACTTCTTCACTATCATCCTGTATTGATGTATCGGGTTTGATTTCAACAGATTTATCAATTTTTCCCCTCCCACTTCTTCTTATAGTTTCTTTTCTAGATATTGTTTCCTCTGGTTCTTCAAAATGGTTTCTTAGAAGAAATTTTTCCCAGTTATCTCTTACTTTCTTCAAATGGAACTCAATCAATATTTTAATTAGGCCATGATGGTGGAGAGTAGTTTCTAGGAATTGGAGTCTTTTTTGAACATTAAAGGCCATCATTTTCAAACTATTAAGTAGGAAGAAAGGTAAAGTTATTTCATCATCTAAGAAATTCATCATCAGTCTGATATGATAGACATACAAGGTGTCGAATCTACCCTCACATGTTATGAATTTTTGTAAAATTAACAACATATTCCTCCATTTAGTTTTTAGAGCTATACTAGGAATACCCTTTCTAAACACTGAAATGTCCATACCTGGGTTCTTTAACATTTTTTTCCAAGTTTCATTATGGAACTCCTTGTTTTTAAACCAACTTTCTCCTTGTCTTGGAAATTCTGTGGCTTCAGCTATGAATGACTCTGTGATGGTGAACTTAATATCCCCAATTTATACCTCTGATCCATCGAATGACCTAGCAAATGATTTTGTGATTTCTTTGTGGAATCCATTGAACTTCTTCACAAAGTTCAGCCACCCAACCTGCTATAATAGCCCCTTAACCTGAGGGTATCCTTATAAATATTTGATCTGAATTGGCTCTGTTCTCACAATTAGCCCCATTTATCCTTGTTACCTTGGCTTAGGTCCACTGCTCTATCTCTCATCCTGTGCCTAAAGAAAGAGTAGCTATGGAAGGTTGTTTTCCCCTTAAAATGACTTCTCTATTTCTGCAGATGAAACTGGCTATAGAATGTAATGGCAGTGAGTGGATACGGATGAATGGACAAGGTAATGGCAAAGGATGAAAATGATCAGGTTAAGAGCTTGATATGTAATGAAATACCGCGAAGAGATTTTATGATTATTTTCAAAAATCATCAATAAATGATACGATCTAAGGATGTGACCTAATAGGTCACATCTAAGTTTTTGACCGTTTATATAATTAATGATAAACCGTTATGGAGTGGATGGTAAGGGATATGGTTGAAGTGTTTTTATGATAGGCAAGGATCAATTTGAATGATAGATTAACTTTAGGAAACATATGATTTAACCATATTATATCTTTCATGTTTTGCTATCAAATAATTTTACACAGTTTACCTCAGCCCTTTTGATTTTGCTGCTTGTTGTATTTGTCCTTGATTTTGTAAAATGTTGATCTTATAAGCTCCATAATATCTTTTTACTATCATCCTTTGTGTATTGAAGTAATCTTTCAGGGTCAAATTGGCTGCAGAACAGGATTGGCTACAGAATAGACAGTTCCAGAATGTACCTGTTAAAAATTATGAGATATGGATATGGAATGAAATGGATTATGAGTATGGAATGGAATGAGTTGGATTATGAGTGTGAAATGGAATGGAATATGAATGTAGTGAAACATGAGATGGAATGAAATATGAATGAAATGAAGTATGGAGTAGAAATGAATCTGCAATTTGTGATTTTATGATATTTAGTTGCAGAACAAGAACAATTTGAAAGTATAAAGTGTCAGAAGAATTCTGATTTTCACCCTACACTTTCTGTATAAACATGCCAATCAATTATTGGTTTTCATATATATATATATATATATATATATATATATATTTTAAATTATTGAAGAAAAATACAACTAAGTTAGTGAAAAAGAAGTGTTCTTCTTCACTAACTTCATATCAATGTTATCTTGGAATTTCTTGACAAATTCTTCTCTTGAAAGTGGCTTATGATACAATTTCAGTCTGTGTCCATTTACAAGAAATACTACCTTTCCTTCATCTATTGTCCTAATTTTTATTACTCCATTTTCAAATATTTTCACGATTTCATATGGCCCAAGCCAATGAGTTTGAAATTTACCTTGAAAATCCTTGAATTTTGAATCAAAAAACAATGCCCAGTCACCTTCTTTAAATTTATTTTCTTTGATATACTTGTCATGCCATCTAGTCCTTCGTTGTTGGACTATGCTTGTTCTTTGGACTGCATCTTGTCTAATCTCATCCAATTCATTAATCTTCTCTAGTATGTGCTTCTATGCTTCTGTCAAGTCAAGTCCTAACTGGACTACCATTTTGAAAGTTTGGATCTGAAACTCTATGGGTAACAGGACTTGTTTTCCATAAACAAGTTCATAAGGGGTGTGTCTTGTTGTGTTTCTCCATGTAGTTCTATAGGCCCATAAGGCTTCAGGAAGCCTTTCTTCCCAATCTTTTCTATGTAAATGAACAGTCTTTGTCATGATCCCTTCAATCACCTTATTGGTAGATTCTACTAGGCCATTTGCTTGTGGATGGTAGGGAGTGGATTTCCTGTGTCTGATTTTGTACTTCTATACCATTTGTTCCACCATTTTTGATTTGTATTGAGCTCCTTGATCTGTAAAAATTTCTCTTGGGACACCAAAATGAGTAAAAATATCCTCAAAAAGAAAATTAAATACAGATGCTTCAGTATTAAAACGTAATGGCTTGACCTCTACCCATTTGGTATCATAATCAGTGCAAACTAATATATATTTCTTTTTTTTTTATGGAGGATTAATAGGTCCTACAAAATCCAAAAACCATTTCTCAAAAGGTTCAATATGTACCTGAGGTTGCAATGGCATCTCACCTGAAGGGGGAAGTTTCCCTACCCTTTTGCAATTGTCACACCTTTTGACATACTCTTTAGCATCTTTAAAGAAGGATGGCCAATATTATCTTAGGTGAAGGATCTTATAAGTTGTCCTCTTATCAGCAAAGTGTCCACCACAAGGTTCATCATGACATGCCTTGGGAATCTCAGGCATCTCCTCTTCTTGAACACATCTTCTGATAATAAAGTCTGGACCTATTTTGTATAACTCATTAGCAATCCATGAATATTTTTCACTGTCATAAATGATTTTTCTTTTGTCTCTTGCATTCATAATTGAAGGAAATTTTCCTGAAACCAGATAATTGGCAAGATCAGCAAACCAAAGAGTTTGAGTAGTAATTGCAAAGAGATATTCATCAGGGAATTTAACTTCAACTAGAGTATTGTCTTTAATGTTTTGGAGCCTAGATAGGAAATCAGCCACTGTATTTTGTTTTCCAGGCCTATCTAGAATGGTGATGTTAAATTATTGTAAAAGCAATAACCATCTTGTGACTCTGCCATTAGTAATTGATTTATTCATTAAATACCTAATTGCAGAGTGATCTGTGTGAACAAAGGTTTCATAGCCTGTTATATAGTGTCTGAATTTATTTATGGCATGAACAACAACTAAGAAATCTGTTTCAATTATAGTATAATTCAACTCTGAAGGAGTCAAATTTTTACCTGTATAGTAGATGGCATAAGGAATTGGGTCTTTTTGTCCCAGCACAGCTCCTAAAGTTGTATCTGAGGTATCTATCGAGATGTGAAAAGGTAATTTCCAGTTAGCTCCCATTAAAATAGGTGCTTCAGAGATTTTTGTTTTCAGGGTTTTAAATGCTAACTGGCAGTCAGGATTCCAATTGAATTCACAGTCCTTGCTGAGTAGTTTGAAAAGTGGAGATGCTATCTTGGTGAAGTTTTCTATAAATCTTCTATAATATCCTGTAAATCCTAGAAAAATCCTAACATCTTTTTGACAACTTAGAACTAATAATCTAGAGATGACTTCAACTTTTGACTCATCAACTCTAATCCCATCTCCTAAAATATGATGTCCTAAGACAATCCCTTCAGTGAACATTATGAAACATTTTTCATGACTTAATGAAAGGTTTGTTTCTTTACATCTTTTTAGAACTTTTTCCAAGTTTGCTAAGGCTTCTTCAAATGTGTTTCCATAGACTGTAAAGTCATCCATGTTACTTCTACATAGTCATGTATTAGATCTGAAAAGATTCCTAATACTGCCCTTTGGAATGTTGCAGGTGCATTGCACAATCCAAAAGGAAATACTCGGTAGGCATAGGTACCCCAAGGATAGGTAAATGTGGTTTTATCTTAATCCTCAAGTGCAACTTGAATTTGATTGTAACGACTGAAACCATCCAAAAATGAAAAGTACTTTTTGCCTGCTAATGTATCTAACACATGGAACGTTGTTACCGATGAAATAGGTAACCGCACTGTTACCTACTTTTTTTGGTAGCATAAAAAGCACCCGATTTTGAAAAGTGGTGATGCAGAATCACCCATTTGTTTTTTGTGCACATTTTTGACACTCTAATATTTTTATTCATGAAGTATGAATATTTGTTTTAAAATGTTAGTGATTTTCATGCTAATTTTGAAACGTATTGATGCAGCATCAACTTTTTTTTTTAGAGTGGTGATTTTCATGTTGGTAATAAAACACAAAACTTAGATAAAAAAATATATAAAAAATAAATAAAAAAAATAAGCAAAATTAACTCCTAAAAATAACAAATTTAAATAAAAATATTTGAAAACTATATCAAAAGAAATGACAAAATTTGAAAAAAAAAACAAAAATTAACCAAAAAAATTTAAAAAAAAAAAATGTCAAAAACATTTTTTTTTCTAACTTATTAAAAAAACCATATAATTAAAAAAAAAAATAGAAAATTTAAAAATAATTTAAATTACAAAATTAAAATTTAGATAAAAAAATAAAATACAAAAAAGAAAAAATTAAATTAAAAAAAATAATATGAATAAGAAAAAATAATATGAATAAGAAAAAATAAAAATAAAATTTTAAAATTAACAAAAAAAAAACAAAATTAAAAAAAAAAGAAAACTGAAAATTGAAAAAGAAAATTAAAATAGAAATAACTATCATTAAAAAGCAAAAAAAAATGAAAAAAACCACGTGCAAATAATTAAAAAAAAAATATCCACAAATTTACTGTTTTTTTTTAAAATGAAACAATCTATAAATTTTAAAAATGAAAAACTAAATAAACTAAAAGATTTAAAAAAAAAATTAAATTAAATTAAAATTTAATAAATTTAATAAATAAATTTTAAATTTTAAAAAATAACTAATCTAAAATATTAAATTTAAAAGCAAAATTTAAAAAGAAAAAACAAAACAAAAAAATTAAAAAAAAAAATAAATTTAAAATAAAAAATTTGAATCAAGAAAAAAAAAAATTTAATTTTTTGAATTAAAAAAAAAAGTTTAAAAAAAAAAATCAAATTAAAAAAAGAAGAAGAAGAAGAAGAAATTTTTGGTCATTGTGGCGCGGCGAATCGGTCTCCTGCCTAGGTGGCAGCGGAGGCAGACCGCTTGGCTGGTGGAGAGGCTGCATGCAGCACCCCGCCCACCCAGTGGCCGGCCTCCGCCGCCACCTTGGCAGGAGGCCGATTCAGGGAATCGGCCTCCCGCCGCGAGGACGAGCCCTTCGGGAATCGAGCCCGCCGCGAGAGGGCCATTCTGAATCGTCTCCTCGCGGCGGGAGCGGCTCCGCGAATCGGTCTCCCCGCGGCAGAGGCCGATTCCCGGACCTACGGAGGCCACCCCGTAATCGGCCCTTCGCAATGGAGCAGGACCGATTTCGCGAATCGGTCTTCCGCGGCAGGAGGCCGACTCCGGGAATCGGCGGAGGCCAATTCCCAGAATCGTCCTCGCAGCGGGAGGCCGATTCCGCGAATCGGTCTCTCGCGGCAGGAGGCCGATTCCGGGAATCGGCTTCCCACGGCGGGAGGTCGATTCCGGGAATCTCAGAATCGGCCTCCCGCTTAGGTGGCGGCGGAGGCCGGCTGCTCGGCGAGCGGGGGGCTACATGTAGCCTCCCCACCCGCCCAGCGGCCGGCCTCTGCCGCCACCTAGGCAGGAGGCTGATTGGCGGCGCCACCACAATCAAAAAATTCTTTTTTTTTTAAATTTTTTTTTTTAATTTTTAATATTTTTTTTTTAATTTGATTTTTCTTTTAAATTCGATTTTTTTTTTAATTTAATTTTTATATTTCAAATTTAATTTGTTTTAATTTTTTTTGTTTTTTTGTTTTATTTTTTTAATTATTTTTTTTTTAAATTTTTTTTCCTAAATTTTATTAATAATTTTTATTAAATTTTGTATTTTTTTTAGTTTAATTGATTTTTTTTAAAAATATTTTCATATTTTTTTTTATTATTAAATTTTATGTTTAGTTTTTTCATTTAATGTTTTAAAATTTAATAAATTTTGTATTTTTTTTTAATTTATTTGAACTGAACATTTTTTTTTTTTTATTATTATTATTTTTTTAATTACATAAATTTTTTATATTTTTTTTATTTGAATTAAAATTGTGTATTTAAAATTAGATATTTTTTTTTTAATTAAACTTAATATTTTCAAATTAATTTGTTTATATATATATTTATATATATATATATATATATATATATATATATATATATATATATATATATATATTTATTAAAATTTAATATTTTTCTTTTTTAAATTTAAATTGTTATTTTAATATTAACCTCTCTTTTTTTTAATTTAATAAAATTTGATGTATATACCTATTTTAATTTAAGTTCATATATATATTTTATTTTTTATAATTTAAATTTAATTTATTTTTTATAGTTTTTTTGTTTTTTTAATATATATTGTTTTAAATTTGATATTTTTATTGTATTTTATTTTTCATTTTTTATTTTTTATTAATTTTTCATTTTTTTACTTTTAATTTAAATAATCTATTTTTTTTTTTTAAGTTTTAATTTTGTAAAATTTCTTTCGGTATTAATCACATATAATGGAACGTTGTTGACGCGTTTCGAACCAACTAGTGTGGTTCATCATCAGGACTAGGTGAGAGATCAGATCAAATCAATAAGCTTAAATAGATGTAGAGATGGTTAAACTAGCTATTTAGAAAACGACTAGTTTGATTTTTTAATAATTTAAAATGTTTTTAATTAGTCCTGATGATGAACCACACTGGTTGGTTCGAAACACGTCGACAACATTCCATTATATGTGATTATTATCGAAAGAGATTTTACAATTTTATATGGATCACAGAAGCATAGATTCTAAAAATATTTAAAGTTTTAAATTTATTAAAATTTAATATATTTCTTTAAATTTAATTTTTTATTTTAAAATTAATTTTATTTATTTTTTAATTTCATAAACATTTTTTTTCTTTTTTAAATTTAATTTCTATATTTTATTTTTTATAATTTCTTTATTTTTTAACATGTTTTTTTTTAATTTAATATTTTTATTTCGTTTTTATTTTTATTTTTTTATTTCTATATATTTTGAAATTTTAATCTTTAATTTTTTATTTTTTTTCCTTAAATTTTAGGTTTTTTTTTAATGTTTGAATTAAATTTTTTATTTTGTTTTGATTTTTATTTTTTTATTCTTGTATATTTTTAAATTTTAAGCTTTAAAATGTTTTTATTTTTTAAATTTGTTTTTTTCTTAAATTTTATGTTTTCTTTAATGTTTGAATTTTAAAAATTAAAAAATGTTATTTCTAGTTTTTAAAATGTCAAAAATATGACACAATTTTTTTTTTTGTTATTCGAACATCAACTGGTTTTGTTTTGAGGGTGTTTTTTCAATCTTTTTTTCAAGAAACAATTTTGTTTTTAGCATAATTTTATAAAATGTTGAAATTTTACCTTAAAAAAAAACCAAGTGCGTTATGGAATACACTTTTTTTGTTTTTGGGGTGTTTTTTCATGTTTTTTGAGTCTTTTTGGGTTAGAGTTCCCATTTTGAGGTTAGGTTACCTATTTCATCGGTAACAGTGTTCTGATCTATGAAGGGTAAAGGAAAATGATCTTTAAGAGTAGCTTTGTTTAATTCTCGATAGTCAATGCATACCCTCCATTTACCATTTTTCTTGGGTACAATCACCAAAGGAGAAACCCAGTGACTGTGTGAAATGGGATAAATAAAGTTGACATTTAACAATTTCTGCAAATCCTCATTAACAATCTCCCTAAGGTTTGGATTCATCCTTCTCTGAGGCTGTCTGATTGGTTTACAATTTTCCTCTATATAGATATGATGAGTGCAAGTCTTAGGTTTGATCCCTTTCATATCAGTGTACTCCCATGCATATGTAGAAGAATGTCTCTATAATATTTTGACTAGCTTTTCTTGTTGAAATTTTTCTAGGTTTTTGTTTATGTTTAAGGTTTTTCCTAGAAATATCTCAATTGTAGAGCTACCAAATTATTCCATGGAGTAAAAAGACATTTGTCTTGATGACAAAAACTCAATGTTGGATTTTTCTCGGAATTGTTCATGTTTGTATTCTGAAGAAGATTCGTGATTTTCTAAGGCATTCAACATCTGACTATCTTCACTAATTTATGAAATAGTGAAGAGAGGTTGTATATCTTCTTCATCATCAATCCATTGAGTATCATATAATTATGTAATTGTTCTTGCTGAAGGATACAAGGTGAATTTCTTGGTTGAACTACCATCAAAGATGTACATATCACCGGATCTACAACTAATGAAATCATCAGCTGTAGCTAACCAAGGTCTTCCTAATATAATAGGATGTCCTCCTAGACCATTTTTAGGAGTTAGGGTCATGAAATCCATAGGATACTCCCAAGAATATAAGGACACTGGAATGTCTTATAATACTCCATCTGGTCTGATTACAGATCTATCTACTAATTGTAGTAGTGTGGGTGTAAAAAGAATATTAGGAAGTTTTAGTTTTTCCATGATTTGCCTACTCATGATATTGATTGTTGCTCCTAGATCAATAAGTGTGTTTGGAATTTCAATTCCATTGATATGTACCTTAACAATTGGATTTCTGGGATCTAGATATTTTGGAATGGCAATCTTTCCCATCATTATGTATGCTATTTTTCCTACCAGTTGTATTTTCTTTATCTATTTTATTCTTCTTCCTGGTTTTTTCATACTCAACTCTTTTATTGTCTTTGCTAAAATTGGGATTTCCTTGATGGCCTATAATAATGGAATCTTAATGCAAACATTTCTTAACTCATCTAGGAAATCATAGTTAGGCATCATAATTTGTTTCTCTATACCTGTATCAATTTGTAATCTTTCAGGAAAAGGAGGTGTAGTAGTAGATGTTGATGGTTGTTCTAACATAGGAGTTGAAATTATGGGATCTTTATATTTTTTTTTTCAATGTTTTGGTCTTGAATAGATGTGTTTTCTTCAAAAAATTTATTTACCGGTAGAGAGTCTTCCTCAGAATTGTTTTTTCTTGTATAACTACAGAAGGTTTCTTTCTTTCAAGTATTCTTCCAGTCCTAAGTTGAACATCATTAAGATCTAAAGGAGTAATCAAATAGGTTGGAAATTGTTGACCTTATATCATATATTTATTCTGAGGGTTTCTATTGTTGGGGTTTGGTATTGGGTGGGCAAGTAACTGATTTTCATTTTGAGGAAATGGTAATGGAAGTGGTGGATTTTGATTTTGATTTTGATGTTGTGGATTTTGCTGAGGATTTTGTTGAGGAGGAAAGTTTGGATATGATGGATATGATGGATAAGATGGTAGATATTGATAATACTGTGAGAACCTTTCATAAGGATTTTGTGCTCCTTGAGCCCAAGGTTGAGATTGATTTTGAAATTGGGGCCAAGGTTTCTGCCAAGGGTTCCAATTAGGTGGGCGTTGATTATACATTTGATTAATAAACCCTTGTGTTTGAGGTCCCTACCAAGGTCTTCTAGAGACAAAATTAAAATATTATGTGGAATTTGTGGTTGTTTCTTCTTGAAAGACAACTTTAAGGCCAGGGATTGAGGGACAATTCTTGGTCTCATTTTTTTTGAAAAAATTGCTCAAGTCTCTATTACCTTTTCATCCAAAGGACACTCTCTTAAGGCATGCTTCTTCCTACATTTGGGACAAAAGATTGCTATGGCATCAGTTTCAGCTTTCTACTTGTTTTGTAACTTAAGGGTGTCTATTTTATCACTAAGACTCCCTAGAATGTTAGTTTTGAATTCATCAAGCATATTCCCTATTTCTGCCCTACTTACTGTTCCAGTTGGAGATTTGTTTTCCCTTGCAAGAGCAGGGTCTCTTGGTCCTTTTAGAATTTTAGATTTTCCTCTTGAGAGATTAATACATAGTTTTGCTATATCAGGTAATGAAAGTTGAGATATATCTCCTTTCCCCATCATGTTCAGGATATCTATCCATTCATCCCTAATTGTTTTCAACAAAAGAGCTTTCAAGGTGTCTTGATCTAAATTTTGCATTTTTTCTCTTTTAATGTTATAATTAAATCACTCAAGTAAATCTTCCAAATTTTCATCCTCTTTTTGCATCATTTTGAACACTTCTTCCTTATGGTTGACTAGTATACAGTAATCCAATTATATTTATAGAAATTCTCTTTTAATATCATCCCATTTCCTAATAGACTAGTGATTAGACTCATAAACCATTTTAATGCTGCTCCTTTCAATGTTGAAGGGAATAGTTTAAGTTTTTGAGCATCTTGTAGATAATCATAGGTTCTACATCGAACTTCAAATTCAAATAAGAATGTCTCGGGATCTTCACTTTTTAGTCCATGAAAGTTTGGAAGAATAGAAGGTGAGATATTTTTCATAGTTGCATTGGTCTCTTCATCTATTATAGGGAATCCAAAAGAGCTTCCAGTTTCCCTTCTACCTCTACCTCCTTCCGCATTTCCTCTAGCTTCACCTCCTTCTGTACCTCTACCTCTTCCTCTTTCTCCTCCTCTACCTCTACCTCCTCCAAAGAGTGTGTTTTATCCATTAAATACTTCTCCTTCCCCTTCTCCTCCTTCTATACCTCTTCCTTCCATGATAGATTCTTCCGAACTGATATAGGGTTTAGCTTGGAGAACTAGTTGTTCTATTGGTTCTTCTATCAAGGGTATATTGAATAAATAGTCCTCTTCTTCCTCTTCACTAGGGATTTGTAATTCTTCTGTTGGAATATATTCTCCTATGGAAGTGAAAAAGGTTATCCCTTATGTAGGAATCCTTGGATCTTCTTCCTCTAGAATTGCTTCAGTGGATGAACTGAGAGATCTTCCTGATTGGATATCTGATCTTGAAACTTCTGGAAGACTATGACCAGTATAGTATGGAATATGGGTTTGAGTTGGAGGTGTGCTACTTCTTGGTCTTGGTGGAGTGAGTGGAGTTGTGGGAATTAAGCTTCTGCCTCTTATAAATCTACCCCTAGAAACTCTTTCTCTATGCATGTCATTATTTTTTAGATGTAAGAAATAAGGCTACCTAGTTATACTTCCCCGTCAACGATGCCAAAATGTTTAGTCAATTTAGTGTCCTAAATTGATAGCATAAATTATCGACCAGGGCTAGTAAATTGATGAAGTGTAATGCACTATATGTGCTTAAGTATCCCTTTTTCTTACTTCCTTGTTTTTAGTGTTTTATTGATGTTTTGGGGTTTTTATGTTTAATTCTTAGTATGCTATCCTATGCTAAAAATATGAAGTTAAATTTATGTCAAGAGGGAGAAAAGGAAATCTTAATAAATGAGTTAAAATAGAGTTTATTTGCAAGTTCTGTTCCTAACTAGAAAATGATGAACACAAAGAGTCCTAATCCATAGATATTACAGCTTCTAAATGAACATTCATGAAATGAAAAGTAACTCAAAACACTACAACTTAATCTGATTCATTTAGTTAGAGATTTTTTGGAAGAGCTTGTGAAAACGATTAATTCTAATGCTATGAGGATCTCCTAAAACATAAAAAGAAATGTTGAAACAAACAGTAACTTAGAACATTACAGTGAAATCTCATTCATTTGATAGAGGTGTGTTGGAAGAGATTGAGAAAAACATTACTATAATGTAGTAAGGATCTCCTATGAAATGCTGAAACAACTTATAACATAACAACTAAATATCATTCATGAGTTGGAGGTTTATTGGAAGAGGTTTTGAAAGAGATTAATCATAATGTGATAAGGATATTCTATGAAAAAAAACAATCAATAACTCACAATATTACAACCAAGTCTCATTCTTAAATTAGAGGTTTATTGGAAAATATTTTGAAAGAGACTAACTACAGTATAATGAGGATATTCTTTTTAACTAAATAACAGAAAATGGAATGCTAATAACTCAAAATATGACAATTGAATCCCATTCATTTAATAGAGATGTATTGGAAGAGCTTGAGAAAGAGACTAACTGCAATATCATGGGGATCCTTTATCTAAAAAAATGACATGAAACATAATGCTAAAAGCTATGATTTCATAAAGCAGTCTAAGTAAGGAAATATGACAAAACAGAATCGAAAATGACTTATCTAGAAAACATGTAAAACCTCCTCGAATAACAAGGGCCCTCTACTATCAATTCGACATTAATCCTTTAACTCCTCAAGATTGTATTCATAATAGCATCAAGGCTAAAACTCATTTTTGTTAACACAAGACTTGAAAACAAAATATCACCGTAATGATAAAATATGTATCAACTGTCATTTTCGGTATTAAAGAGCTTAATTTATATGAAAATTCATAACTAGCATTGAAAAAAAATAGGTACAAGTGTAGATTGAAGTTAAAATCAAATTAAAACTCTTTTGGGACTCGTTCAAGAGTCCTAATTCATGTAGAAAACAACTTCTTTGACCTTTGCTTTGACTACGTGCTTAGACACCTCCAGCTATCGATTCAGTCCTCGTGGATGGGAAGGAATGATGTAGGGAATATTTGGAATCCACCCATGTGTGCCTTTTCTCCGGATGACACCTGTAACATACTTAAACACCAAAACAATTATGGAACGCTTGAATGGCTACAGAATGACTGTATTCTATAGCTAAACTGTTCAAAATCCATTAAGACAACAAAAATCACAAAATTACAATAATTTAATCATTGTATGCAACCTTTAAGCAATCTTAATCATTTTCATTGATTTTTAGGTTTATGAAATGATAAAGGAATGATGAAATGAAGTGAAGTTTGGCAAAAGAGAAGACAATTTTAGGGCTCAGCAGAAGGCTACAAACATTTGTGCACTCCAATGATGTCCAAATGTAACCTTAGTTCTCATGATGATTCTCCCATGGTAAACCAACCAGAGTATAAATATGTGATTGGAATTTTTGTTTATCTAACAGGTACTCAACCAAATATCACACATGTAATTGGGATTGTCAGAAGTTTCCAAGACAATCCAAAGGAATCACATCTTCAAGCAGAAAAAAGAATATTGAATTATCTCCAAGGAACTAAATAATTTGGTCTATGGTATCCAAAAAATGTTGATATTAACCTTCATGCTTACACAGATGCAAACTGGGCTAGAAATGTTGACGACCGGAAAAGCACTAGTGGAGGTACATTTTATATGGGGCCCCGATTAGTATCCTGGTTCAGCAAGAAAAAAAGTTCCATTTCTTTATCTACATCAGAAGCAGAATATGTGGTTGTTGCATCATGTTGCACACAACTTCTTTAGATGATGCGAACATTATAAGACATTTAAATTAAATGTTCTCCACCCATTTCCATCCTATGTGATTATAAAAGTGCTATTAGTATCTCAAAAAATCTTGTTATGCACTCCAAGACCAAGCATATTCCTATCAAGTATCACTTTTTACAAGAACAAGTGCTTGAGAAAAAGGTTAAATTGGAGTATGTTCCCTCCAAAGAGCAAGTTGCCGACATATTTACTAAACCTCTTCCCAGAGAAGAATTTGACTATCTCACACAGAAACTAGGAGTTGTCTCTACGTCATTATAATGTTAAGCTTATTTGATCTGTTTTCATATGAAAATTCAGAAGAATAATTTTGGTACATAGGTTGCTTGAAACATAGTCGCGTATATATGTGACTCTCTCCTTAGAAAGTCGCGTATGGATCTCTCTTTCATAAAATATGGGGGTCAGCCTCCATAACAGACTTTGTCATGTTGTTGACAGTTATGGTTTGGCTCTATTGAGCAGGTGTTGATGGGTGCAGTATGCGGTTATGGTTTTTCAAGTTACTTTTCCTCTTTGATATTTATTTTCTTGATGAATCTGCTTTGATGAATAGGTTGTTGAAAATGTTCAGGTTTCACATGTTTAGGGGCAGAATTAGCCTTGCTAGATATAATGCATTGTTGGCATTATGCTTTTGAATTCTGTTCGATGATCTCTCTCTATTATCGTCCTTTGGTATTGATTATAAATGTCTTATCTGTAATCTGATGTAAGGGTCATGTTGAGACCTATGATGTAAATATTTTCATATTTAGTCATATATGGAAATTTTAAACTATGTAAACCTACTTGGTTGGGTGACTGAGTCAAATATGTGACCCCACTTGGTTGGGTGATTGATGTAAGTATGAGTCCTTGGTGATAGGATAGGTCATAGCATCATGTATTTCACTGAAAACCTATTTGAAGATTCATCATGTGTTTAGGGGGAGCATGGTCAGTATAGTGCAGAAGATAAACCATGTTTCAATAGTGGTCTGCCCTTTTCCCTTGATTTCAAATGGGACAGTATTTTGGTGTTGCCATCAAGTCCAAAGGGGGAGATTGTTGGCATTATGATTGCATATGTCCTTGATGGCAACCCACTTGTAAAATACAAAGTATATTGGTTCTGGATAAGCTTAGAGGTGGAAAAGTGATAGAACAGAATGTCAGAGTAATGGGACATAAGCATTACAGATCATAATTAGAAAAAGTACATATTTGAGGAACTATAAGCGAGTTGGTAAAGGAAAATTCGCGTATACATGCAGGTACAAAGAGGAAAATTCGCTTATGAGATAGAGCACTAATTCTATAATACCAGGGTGTAACATTCCTAATTACCTGACAGCGAATTAGAAATATTAATTTTTCCAATTTTGTTTTTCTTAAGTTCAATAGGTAAGTAAAAGTGTGAATGGACCCATAAACCCAACAGTTATAATAAAACCACTTTTCTAGAGATAATGTGGACAACACAGCTCTTGTGGAGCCAAGAGGTGAATAGGGTAGTGTAGCAAGTGTGAAAGCCAAGGAGCCAAGTAGCAGTGTAGTTAATGAGTGGACCCAAGGATGTGCAACAAGTGTGAAAGCCAAGGGGCCAAGTTGTTGGCATTTCTGGTATCCTAGTAAATTGAATTGATTGTCCTTGATGGCAACTCTCTCACAAAGGATGCAGACTGTATAAATAACTCAGAAAACCATCAGCAGTTATATACAAGCAGAATATACGACTGAATGTGAATTGAACGAAGCTTTGTATTTAATGGGAAATTCGATGTAAATAAGGGTCTAAATTCTCTGTGAATTATATGTATACTCTTGATAGAATTAAGTAGGAAGGATATTTGAGTCCCTGTGGACAATTATGAATCATTTTGAAAGCATGGTCTGTAAAAATCATAAGCTCTGTGGAAGGAGTAAGATTCATGAACCTGTATGAGGTAATTTTGAGGAGTATTGATTGGACAAATCGTTATCGATTACACGAATTATTGTTCATTGATACTAGTATCTCTCTTTGAGTAATGAATTTCCGAACATTTGATTGCTAAGTTCATGATACAGTGATCAATGGGAATGTATAACCTAATGAAGCAGCACGTTATAGTATGTGGAGGAGTATTACTATGAAAATCCCTATCGCATGATTGGACTGAACACTATTGAAATAAACCCAAGTTGTGAACCTGAGTTAAGGGACCAAAAGGAATAGCGTAACTCGACTTAACCATGTGTTGGTCACTGTTCCAAAACCACAAGCGGGATTATGAAGCCGGATTGCCCATATCGCACTGCCTTTCGGAGATAAGTGATTTCTTCGAGTTGGGGAGCGATTCCATAGAACGGGCGACACACGTCCCTGTACGACTCCACAAAACCACTTGTCACTGTGCGCCATCGCACGTTATTGTTCGACCCAAGATGCCCAGCGATATTTTTAAGCACCGTCGATCTGGAGGGAAGCCATCGGACGGTGGTCATATGAGGAAGATGCGCGAAGGTTAACCAAAGTACAGGAGCCATCGCGCATTATTGTTCACGTGTCTTCGCCGAGCGATATCCGTCCGATCAAATGAGGTGGCGCGACGCGATAACAACCGTTAACATTGGGGCCCAGACCCGCTGACACAACTAGCGCACCGAATATCGAAATGAATGGTAGAGATTGAGTGCGGGGGCACAACTAGTGCACCGGATATCGAGACAAGTGCCTCCGCAGTTGACCGAGTTGACTGCAGGGACAACAAGTGCGGGGGCACCAACCAAAATTTTTCATCCGTACCTTGAGAGCCCCCGCAGTGATGCAAGATGCTGAGTTGGTCACAACTGTCTTCCACATCGAATGGAGACGACCGATTGGGGCCCATACGCATGTATTGAGGTTTGCGGCTTTAACCAAGGTTGTTTAAATTAAATATAAATTATGATGAAAAGCAATTGGGCCGTCATTTTGTATGTTATTCCAAAGTTGGTGGAACGCATAAACCTGGGGGTCGACAATGAAGGTCATTACTAAAGGAAGTTGATTATGAGAAGTTGTTTGGGGTTTGGGTAGACCCCTTTGGATTATCTAATTGATTCCGTCTAGGAATACCATCAGCGGTTTGGTGGTTTTTACTCATGGTTTTAATAAAGGCAAAAACTATATAAGGAGAGGAGGATTATAGTACAAGGCGGGCATGTGGAAAGGTTGTTAATAAATAAATCTCTTTAAGATATATCTGGATATATGATGCACCTATGGATATGATCTAGAAATGATGAATCTCTATGATGATTGGCAAAAAGAAATGATGAAGACCTGATGGAAATATTGATGAAGAAATTGAAGAAATCTAGTGGATCTGAGGGTTGAAGCCTTCTATATGAAAGTGGAAGTATCCTGCCAGTAGAAGATGGTGTTAAAATCAGGGGGTTGAAGCTCCCTTCCAGTAGTGGCTGGAGAACGAGAGAAGGTTGTAGCCTTTCTGTAGGTGGGTGCCTACGTGCTAGTATGAGTCTGCGCCACTACAAAATTGTAAGAAGTTCTCTTTATAATAAATATTGAAGACAGAGATGACATCAGCGGTGGTTTTCTCTCGAATTGGGTTTCCACCTTAAATACTGGTGTTCATGTGTGTTGCTTATGTGTGATGGTTTATTCTGTTATTACTTCACATGCTTACTGCTTACTAAACATCTGATGAATGAATGTTGTAATGATCTAAGTAAAGAATTAAACGTATAATAAGATCTCTGGACATATGCAAGTTTTCTTAAAGATATCCACATTTATATGCGAATTGGGTTCAGTAAAGTAATGTATGGGTTTAAGAGAAACAAAAAGTGAAATTTTTTTCAGTCAGCTCTAAATACTGATTCATCCCCCCCCTCTTAGTATTTTTCCCAACACAAGTAGCAGCGCATTTAATGAGTGGACCAAAAGATGTTAGGGTTTCACAAGAATAAGAAGGGTGTGAGGGCAGCCATGGGAATCATTCTAGAATATTCTAATTTTATGTTCTTTATGACTTGAGCATGCTTGAGCTATTTAGCCGATTCTGCAGTGATGTTTAGCACATGAGTGTCTCCGAGCAGAGATCGCAACCTCATCCTTGGGCGACTTCGAGTGCTTGATCATGAGAGGAGTCTAATTGTTCGATAGGAGAAGATTGAGTATCTTGATATTATGCCACATGCATTCCCTCGTAGCACAGTCACCCAATGATTTACACAGTCCAATAGTGGAGGCATTCTGGAGAGGGAGAAATTCCAAGGCATTTCCGCTTGGAATCTAGTGAAGGGATCAACCCTTCAACATTTGAGCTTTAGGGAGTAGTTGCAACCAGTTTATCTATCATTTCAGCCCGTATCTCTACATACCCATCTGTAATTTACCAGCAGTTCTAGCCAGGATTTCAAATTTCCCAGCAGTTGGGTGAGCAAAGCCCAAGAGGGCCCATTTTCTGAAGTGAAAACTAGGACGGACCCTTTCTGGGTTTTTCTGGGTGTTTTGAGTAGAGTCCTTGGTTAAAGTCCCAGAATTTTATGAGTAGCAAATCATCTTAATTACTCTGTCCCTATTCATCCAGCAGCTACAGGAGCTAGGGGAAAAAGGGTAAGATTTTAAAGGTTGGAATTGGAGAGAGAAAAAATTTATTCGCATGCAAACTTATTTAGAGTGATGTAAAATGAGTGTTGGGCTCAATGATAAGTAATTGACATTAAAATATTTTACATAACATGTACATCCAGAAATTGAATTATGAAAATTAAAATGGTCTTTTATTATTAAAATATTTTTAAGTATATGTGAATATTAATTCATATTAAAATATTTTATTTTAAAAATTATAGATATATATATATATATATATATATATATATATATATATATATATGTATGTATGTATGTATGTATGTATGTATCGACATAAATTAGTTAACGTAGATTTTTTCAAATAGTTTATTTAAATTTCTTGTTGGAATATTTTTGAAAAGTATATTTTTTTTACTTCTAATTACTTTAACCAGTATAAGATGCATCTTTATATGCATTTTGGTTTTGTATTCCGTCAGAAATGTGAGACGTGGCATGTTTTCACAAATATCTGGGAAGAAAGATTCTAGCATTTGGTGAAATTTTCTTTCCATATTTGTGAGAACGGTTAAAAATATAGGTCAAACAAAATCGTTGGAAAGTAATTTTCCCTAAATTTTGGACACAACCAAAGTTAGCTTTCTCTGGTGACATATTTTTATCAAACTTTTCATAAAATTTAGAACAGATTTTTAAAAACCCAGGTTATCAAACTTCAAGATTTTGGGTTTCCAAGAGGTTTTTGATGGCGCTGAATCCATTTCCACCATCAAAAATATGGTTCAAACGCTGCTATTTCAAGGTTTCTTGAAATATTTTTTCCCATATTTAGGCCACTTTTGACCCTCTCGGTAATTCCTCCGATTCCATAGACCTGTCCAAATTTTTGCACTCAATCAATAAACAAAATATAGTTAAATTAAAGTATATGAAGTTTTTGCAAAATAGAATTCTATATAAATACTTATAGAAATGGGGAATCAAAGGTAGAATAAAAAGAGCTAAAATTGGAAACAAAATTAGAGAAAATATGTTATAATTAATTATACAAGAGTCAAAATGTACAATGATGTCTTATATTTTTTTAATATTACAAATAAATATTTATGAATAATATTCTATAACTTTAGAAAGCACCCTTCACTAGTTATAGTCAATAAAAAATAATTGTCATGTGATGACCAAAATAAGCCATGAACAACGATTTCACTATCTAATTCCACCATTCATAGAGAGATTAAGTTGACTTATGAAAGGAACAATATATGTCCACCATGTAGAGATTTTGCTCATAAATTTAAAGTAATTGACACTCAATTTGAACTCTTTTAATGAATGTTTCTTGAACAAGTTATGCAATTTGTAAATTTTAAATATTTCAACTACAAATTAAATTACATAACGCAAAGAATGTTTGTTCAAAGTTGAGCTACACTAATGTGCTTTATCTAATATTATCTCAAGGCTTTATATTGCTATGGTCCCACATAGATCAAGTATTTCACATAGATGAAGTACTTCATAAATGAATTTTAATGTTATTTTCCATTTCTATGGACTACACTTATGTACATAGTTTATTATTATCGTAAACCTTTATATTATTATGGTCTCACATAGATGAAGTAGTTTATAAATTAATTTTAATGTTATTTTTCATTTCTATCTATGTTATGCTTTACAAATGGTTTGTTTGCAGCCTTTAGTATACCTTTAATTTTTGTAATTTTAGCATTGTGATTATTGTCCAACATACTCGTCATGTTTTCATATATATTTATTTATTTTAACAAATTGATGAATTGAAAATTTTAGTACATTAATAAAAAAATAAAACTTATCTTAGAATTATTTATTTGCCCATGACTTTTACCTTGACTCGTAAATTTTTACTGGACTAATGGTCCACTTTGGCCCATGAGTGCCTCAATTCTCTACCCATATACAAGCATTACTAATGTTTAATTAGTGCTCAGAGAATATATTACTACATAATCACATACCATATATGTGAGCACTCTATTGTCTTGACATTAGAAAAGTGTATAATAAAAAAATCTTAGAGAATAAGAACCATGAGATTCCTAGGTACACTAATAAGTAGGTAGCCCTAGTTGAAAGAGTAAAATGGATGTCAACCTTCAATAATGAACAAAATTTTGTTTTCATGTCGAGAACCACCATCTCATTTCACATGAAATGCTAATTAGTCAATATTTTAATAAATAATAAAAATAATGTGGATGGTACATTAGTAATTAATGATGCAATACATTGAATTTAGTTCCTGCCATCATTACACAATAAGAGATGAAACATTTTAACCAATAATAGTTGAGATAAATGAATTTAAATTTTATTTAAAAATAATAAATTTCATTTAATAATATTAAACTTTTGGTAAAGTTTATTTTTTTTTAGTCAAAGGGGAACTAATAACAAGTCCACAAAAAATTGAATACCTTATATCTTGCGAACAATAGGTATAATAAAATTGCAATTTTAATTTAGATTTATTTTTCTTTTTAATTAAAAATGAATTTGAATGTGAAAAGTTGGTTTAAGATTGTTATTTTTTTTATATTTTTTTAATATGTTTTTAAATTAGTTTTGTTTGAATAATAAATTTGATTTATTAATCGTTGGAATAATAAATTTGAGTTGTTAAATTTGTATGGAAAAAATTATAAAACTTTAAAGTCATGCAATAAATTATTATCATATTTATACATTAAAATATAAAAAAATTATCATCTCGTAATTAAATTGTAAAGTCCACAAGGTTTTGGATAGATTTATACATTAAAATATAAAACAATTATCATCTTGGAGAAATTCCAAGGCATTTCCGCTTGGAATCCAGTGAAGGGATCAACCCTTCAATATTTGAGCTTTGGGAAAGGATCACCTTCCCAAATTGCTAGAATTTTCTGAGCAGTAGAAGTAGCCCAACCGGCAGTCTGAAGTCAACCAACAACAACATTTCCTGCAGGGCAGCACACAGGGAGATTCTAGTAGAGCAGGAGTAGAGCAGTGTTTTGGGTAGGAGAATGTGAGGGCCATTCCAGCCAACTTATCCAGTGAGAGTGCTATATTTTTTTATCACTGTTATACTTATTTTTAATCTTCATTATTTTAATAAAATGGCTCAACAATTTTGTTTGGCTCTAGTTTGCATGTTTTGATGATGCGTTTTCTGTGCCATAGTTTCTTTTTGGTCTATTTTCACTTTTATTATTGTTAATCCAAACTTGGGATATTATAGTGGTATCAAAGCTCATAGACTTGGCTCATCCTATAGCACAACTTGTCTATGACACTTGGAGATAGAGAATACATTTCAAACTGGACAAGGCGATAAAGAGACAAAGAACATAGGCTTGAGATCACATCTGACAAAGGAAACTACGTTCCAGTGGAGGAGGATAAAGTGAAGGCAACATTGGCAGAAGAGGATGATGGGAAGGAGTTTGGAAACCTCCTCAAATATGTGTAGGAGCTCACGAAGAAAATAGAAGATATGGGGAAAAGCGTTGCCTGCAAAAGTAGACAAAGGTAAACTCCGAGGGGGTTTCAAAATGGAGAATGATCAAGCACCTCTCACCATTGGCCTGAGGAAATGGTAGCACCACATACCTCACAATGATCTACCATGCCCACTTTATTAGCAGCAAATACTGGAGTAGGATGACCTTAGAGGCTAGGGTCAGATCATTATGACGAGTATTTTGTGGAGTTCATAACTCATGGGCAAGATTTCAAAGATCAATCGACCTTCAATGCATTTTTTCATCTCTGGTACAAATCTATATCCTATAGATATAATAGAGGAGGTTGGTACACGTAGGGAAATGACCTGCAATGTACTGAAGGTAAACTTATTATGCCTAATTTTGATGGGTCATCAAAGAGAATGACAAAATATTGGGTGGAGATAGTTGAGCATACACTCTCTAGTGAGACACCACCCATTGTTGAGGTATCCATTCATGGGGTATCTGGGGTTTTGACCTATTTCTCTAATGATAGAAACACATCACAAGTTGATGAGGTGTCGGGAGACAACTCTACCATTGTTGAGGATTCGATAGGTACAAAGGCCTCCAGGTCTATGACAGAATTGTCGGATGACAATCACATGCAACTGACTAGTGAGCATGTCTTACATGTTGGGGTGTCTATGGAGGAGGGTGTGCAACCATACGTTGAGCTAGCCCTTGAGGAGTTTGTAGGAGGTACAAAGGTATTGGATGATGATCACATACAGTAGTTTCATTAGCTTCAGGTCAAACTTCTAGCTTTGAAAGGGAAGGCCACATCAGTACGAGAGGATATCTTGTTATAGAAAAAAGAACTAGAGGGCACGAGAGTGGTTTGTGCCAAGTCGTCGGCCAAGTAGGCCCACATTGGGGAATGGTTGGATTCCTTAATGGTACAACTAGATAGCATAGGGGAGTGTCAGAGCAACCCTCTTTAGACATTCATAGACGGGGCTAGCAACACTTTTGGGTCACCTCTTCCCATTGGAAAGAGAGATACTGAGCAACCTAGTCAGATCTCATATGTTGAACAGGATAGTGAGATGAGGAGACATGAGTTGCATAGGGTGCAACACTCACAGGATGGAGGGATTCTTCTATGTGCATGGATTCTTGCATTCGATTCCTCTATCCTGGTGGGATGGCGAAAGGTGATGAGTTGGTACCCCATGGAGCAGGCTAGGCGGATGGATACATCTATGGCCACATTTAAGAATATTCCATGGATTACCAGAGGGAAACGAGGGCCAGATTACTGTTGGGATCTAGGTGGGATTTCCCATCACATCATAGAGTCGGTAAGTGATGGTAGTCTTTGCACGATGGGTTTGGTGTTTCGGTGCTGACATATTTTCATATCTCTATCAGAGCCCTAAACATCCCTAGTGATAGGATGGTTCAACAAAAGGGTACACCCTTTTCAGAATGTATCCCATCATATAGACCATGCATGGAGTCACAGGGTGATTAGCCTACTTTAACAGGAGCTGGTCAGAGGAGGTTCCATCGGTAGGCCACAAGACAGGGTAGTACGTAGAGACAGTGCTCTCTCATGGGAATATGGTACACTTGAGCTATGGAGGATAGGAGAAGTGATGTCATTGTCATTGGCATGTGATGATTCAGGCCGCTCTAATCCTTTAGAGAACATGGGGAGATGTAGCCCACCTCATGGGGGTGTTTAATAGTAGAGTGGTGGATATTTTGGCCCATGCAAGATACTATATGTTACAGGGTGGTATGGTAGTAGGCACTGATACACATGACTACACAAAGTCATGTCATAGCGTCTAGTGTTATGTAGAGGGATGCAGTCTGATGCGTACAAACCTAATGTTATACCATAAAATCCAAGGGTGTGCAGGGCTATGAAGTAAGGAATAGTGGCTTGCAGAGGAGCATGGAGATGCATGGGTGTGTGTTATATTATGTCGGACTACGTTGTGGAGTCTGAGTGCCTCAAATCGCATTGGGTACATGTGGGGATCGAAAAGTTCAATGACACATGAGGGATACATGATGGTATAGGTTGGGATAGCCATAGTCAGTGGTATTCGGTGGTGTACAGGGGTAGGTTGCATCATACAGTGGCATGATGAGGAGTGAAGAGACACTTGGTGGGATGAAATGACCCATGATATGATGTAGCAAGCACTTGGAGTATTGCCTCCAAGGGGAATTATGGGAGGTAGCTCACATAGGATTGATGAGGATATTGTTGAACATTTGGAGACACCACGTTAAGCAACAATAGAGCTTCGAGGGTGTTATCGGTAGATCTGAGCCAGAGGGAGTGTCATCCAGAGTATTACTCTTGAGCATTTAGATATAATCTTGATCACACCCTTTTGTACATACCCACCCCTAATCCTCCAGTCTGGTTTTCACACGTGAGGTGTTTGGTTGTTGCCCTTTGACACTCTCCAATCAGGAAGCAGGGCATGGGAGGCTGACCTTAGGAAATCATATGAGATATCGTGTGTCATGATCTAGAAGATGACTCTCCAATTGTGACACTTGGTAGGTGCATGAGTTGAAAAATACTGGCTTAGGGATGACATGGTTGATTTCCAAGGTCACATATGTTCTACCCCTAGGCTCACATTTGAGAGATGATCGATGGTAGACTTCGTCTATAGGAAGGTAACTAGACTCTGAGTAGTGTCCAAATATATCATCAGGAGTTGGGACAAAGGATTTTACTACAAGGTCTGGAAAGAGCAGGGCAGGTATGCATGCGTGGGATAGACTCCTAATACTTGGAGTCCACCCAAGGAATACATACAGGGGTCGGAGCTGAGGGTCAGATGGGTTCTAGTAGGTAGTAGTGCTACGCAACGAAATCCTTAGAGGCGTTAGAGTTGGGAGCTCCCAGTATGGTTGGAGGATCTATGGATCTATTGAGCAGGTGGATCACTCCAATTTGTGATAAACAAGGACAGAGAAAATGATGATCCAGTCCACTTTTGGTTTGACATGTGGCAGAGCACTGAGATTTCCACTACATGGCAAGGTAGACTTATCATGTTGTTGATCAGGGTCATGATCGGTAGTGGATGGGTAGATATCAGCATCATGGGAATGCTTGGGTAGGATGAGCTTAGCCTACACATATTTTTCCCCACAAGGCCCCAAGAGAAATGGATACAGTATACACCTGATTGGGGGTATCTCATAGTCAGAGTGGCGCAGCATCAGCATGGTTGCACCTCTACGAAACTAGTAGGGGACCCGAGCATTACAAATCTACACAAATCGATAACCTTTAGAGGTGAGCTTTATACTACATGGGGGGATCATGTAGATCATCCATTGCGCTTTAGCGAGTCACCGCTGGAGTGGCTGACTTCATTAGCATGGAAGGTTGGTCAACAGGATGATAACAGGAGGAGCTCATGTGAGCGATATGCTACCTCTGAAGGGATTAGGTGGTATCTTTGAGGGTTTAATCTTGGAGTGCAGAGGATTGACTACTTGGTTGGGGTACTACATGAGGAGTTGCGCATAGTGCCATATTATCATGATTCCCTGCTCACTGATGATGACAAGAGGGTTTTTTCTACTTGTTCCTCATAGGATGGTGAGCAGAGCAGGTGGATCTTCATACTAGATAGGATGGCTTGGGATCCTCGCATTGAGGGATCCATTTATATTAGAAAAATGCACAGGACAGGGAAGATTCAATGGCATGTCTGGGACCCAGTCACATTTTGGAGTGACAGTGGGGGAGATTCAACTAGAGATGAGGCTTGTTCAGGCGTTTCTTGAGGAGAAGAAACGTTTTGGCAGGGAGGACTGTAATATTCCTAATTAGCTAATAGCTAAATAGAAATATTAATTTTTTCCAATTTTTTTTTTCTTAAGTTCAATAAGTAAATAAAAGGGTGAAGGGAACCATAAACCCAACAGTTAGAATAAAACCACCTTTCTAGAGATAATTTGGATAACGCGGCTCCTATGGAGCCAAGAGGCCAAGAGGGCAGCGCGGAAAGTTTGAAAGCCAAGGGACCAAGTAGCAACGCAGTTAATGAGTGGACCCAAGGATGTGCAACAAGTGTGAAAGCCAAGGGGCCAAGTAGCAACATAGTTAATGAGTGGACCCAAGGATGTTAGGTTTCACAAGAATAATAAGGGGGTGAGGGCAGCCATGGAAATCATTCTAGAATATTCTTATTTTCTGGTCTTTATGACTTAAGCATGCTTGAGCTATTTAGCCGAGTTTGTAGTGTTTTGTAGCACACCGGTGTCTCCGAGTAGAGATCCTAGCCTCATCCTCATGGGACTTCGAGTGCCCGATCAGGAGAGGAGTTCTATTATTCGATGGGAGAAAATTCAATATCTTGTAAATAGGCCACATGCATTCCCTCCTATAGCATCTCAATTACCTAGTGATTTACAAAGTTAAGCAGTAGAGGCGTTCTGGAGAGGGATAAATTCCAAGGCATTTCTGCTTGGAATCGAGTGAAGGGATCAACCCTTCAATATTTGAGCTACGGGGAGAAGTTGCAGCCAATTTATCTATCAATTTATCCCATATCTTTACATACCCAGCATTCATCTACCATTAGTTCCAGCCAGGATTTTGAATTTCCCAACAGTTGGGTGAGCCAAGCCCAAGAGGACCCATTTTCCAAAGTCAAAACTAGGACAAATCCTTTCTGGGTTTTTCTACATTTTTTGAGTAGAGTCCATGGTTAAAATCATGGAATTTTCTGAGCAAATCAGCTCATTTACACAGTCCCTACTCAGACAGTAGCTATAGGAGCAAGGTGAAAGACGGTCAAATTTTTAAGGTTGGAATGAGAGGAAACCCTTTCTGGGTTTTGGGCAAGGACCACCTTCCCAAATTCCTATAATTTTATGAGCAATAGAATAGAGCAGTGTTTTGGGTAGGATAATTTGAGGGGAATTCCAGCCAGCTTATCCCGCTAGAGTGTTATCCTTTTTAGCACTGTTGTACTAATTTTTAATCTACAGTATTTTAATAAAATGGTTCAACAATTGTTTTTGACTCCAGTTTGCATGTTTTGATGATGTATTTTATGTGTTGTAGTTTTTTTTGTCTATTTTCACTTTTATTACTATTAATCCCAATTTGTGATACTACATAGGGGTCCTTAACATGGTATTAGCCCACAATATTAAACAAAATAATGGTTTATTATCCCGTCCAAGAATACCATCGACTCTTGTGTGGTTTTTGGTTCATGGTATCGGCTAAGGCTCACACTATATAAGGAGGTGAAGCTCATCGTGATGCGGGTGCATGAACATATGAATTGAATGAATACTTAAATCTAAAGTATATCTGCATGGAATGGGCTATAATCAATAGATAGATCTGATATTATGATGCACTCATGAATACAAAGATGGATCAGGCTCTCTAGACCTAAAATGACTATGTATCTGCATGATCTTTTTATGAGTTTTTTAGATCTATGATCTGGCGCATGGTTGTTGAAGTGAAGGGTATGATTTAAGTAAGCTTGTAGTTCTTAAGTGTTGCAAAGTACTGAATTATTTACATATATATACACGGGTTCATCACGTCAAAGGCACATATACACGTAGGTTCGACTCTATAAAGGAGTGTATGCAAGCTAGGGTTTCATTTAAGAATGTTGAAGGAAATGTCTGATCAGTTTTGTTATATTTCTGTTTTCTATCAATGATGTCTTCATATAGATCTGGGTTGTTTGAGTACTGATTATGTTGTTAGTTGATTGCATATAAATATCAGTGATTGGTTGATAGAAAATGATGGATGCTACTGACTATATGAGGGCTCTATAAATCTTAAAAAATATGTTTGAATATCTGTTATAGCCCAAATCTACCTCAGGTTGAAGGAAGGCAAGATTCAGGGTAACACCAAACCACGCTCAGTTTGGTAGCTAGCCCTACCAGAACAGGAGAGGGCTCTCTCCAGGTCAATCTCAGGAAAAATGTATCAATAGGGCTTGAGATGACTGAAATTAGTGCTAATTTTAGGCTAGGTATATTAATCAAGGAGTTTGGAATGATTTTTAGGGTTTTTGTTGGAAAAAAGGGAAAGGAAATTTAGGGCTTGGGGATGAGGCCAAATTCTTGTAGAGTTCAAGTTGGGGCAGGGAAGGAAATGGCTTTGATGTCTTAGATTCAATGAATGGATAGAAAAGACTACTGAGGAGCTGAAGACGGAAAGAGGCTGCAAGGATCCTCTTCGAACAGATGAAAACACATAAAACTAAACAAAATTTTAAGGCAGAGCACCAGCAAACTAATGATTTATACCTTAGTTACTCATTTGTTTAATTGAGAAGCAAAGAAAAGGGAAATGGCATACATATAACATTAATGAAAATTACAGATACATGGAGAAAAACATCATCAAAACTCAGAGCCAAAAGGATCCCAACAAGTGCTGCAAAACCCTAGTCTTTCCTTTGCCAAAAATGCAGAAATGAATATACAATGAGGTGCCAAACTATTCCCAAGAGTCCAACCCTGAAAATGTCTCAGAAAATACATGATATAGACCATCCTAACCCCTTCCCATGCCTCTAGGGGTCGAGCTCATCCTTCTAGGAGCTGTTTCAACCAATTCTAAACTAGGAACTGAAATCTAGGCAATCAAACAGCTTGCCTCTATATGGTAGGAAACTGATCCATTCATTTAATTTTCATTTTTTTAGTGAATGAATCCTATAGAACAAGTAAAAATGTGCTAAATTTACATCATGGTCAAGAAATTACATCAATATAGATCAAGATTTACATCAGAAAGTAAAACTAGTCAAAACTGGGCGGAATTCTGAGCTGAAGAGTGAAAATGAGGCCAAATTTCTCTATGCGCTGTGCCCAAAAACTCAATGTGTCGCGCCACTTTGAGCCTGGTTTTGAAGCACTTCCAAAAGTCAAAATTGAGCTCATGATAGCTCGTTGGAAAGCCCTGCCTGTCTACTATCCCACCCATGTGGAAGTTTTCAATTTGGAGTTCATTTACCCCTCCAAAACTGCAATCTCCCAAGACTGGTTCCTGCTGGTGCAAAAGGTGGCATAAAGGCCATTTTTGGAGTGTTTTTGACCCTTAAGACCATCCAGAACTTGATAAAATCTCTTAGAAATTTCTGAACATGCATAATTTATCATAACCAATCCAAAAATATCAATTTTTCCTCCAGAAGATCTCTCAAACGTAAGCGCACGCAAGGTGGCGCTACGCGTCCGGCGGAAAAACCTGTTTTGTGACCAAAAATTCAAAAATGACAAAATTTTCTCCAAATTCCTTGAAACTTGGACTGAAGGTCCATCATCAAGTATCATGCTCAGCCAAAGAATCTTTGGCCAAGATTCGGAGTCTATCCTCCCTTTTCGTCGTTTCAGTGCCCTCCTGGTGCATGCAGTTCAGTGGCGGAATCACCGTCTTGTTCATAGGATGTGTCAGTGTCCATCTCCATGGTGCTACGAGGTGTATGTCAAGTATATGTTTGGTTTGTTTGAAAATGATGAATTGGTTTTTGTCTTTCAATATCAACCGTGTACCAAGTAGGAAATAAGGGACTACGAGGAAATATGAACAGTGGGAAAAGTGGTTCAGTCAAGCGAAATTGAATATGTGAGGACAGTTACTTGACTGTATAGGGATTTGGGAATTTTGGAATTATCATAAGTGATATGAGTGATTGTGGAATATAGGGGAATAGGGGATTGAAAATGATGATAGGATTACAATGATAGGAAAGGGTCCATAGGTGGGGAGTAGATTGGATTATTTGACACCAAAGTTGTTTTTAAAACACCAATTTGAAACCCCAAGGAGCAGTTTTAATAAAAAAATATGGTTTACATTTTCACCATTCAAATTATTCAAACCAATCCTTCCCACAAGACCAAACACTGATCAATGGTAATAGCAAGGTGATTTGAACTTACATGGAGTGAGGAAAAGTGAGGAAAGCTGAGTTGATTTGAGTTTTTATGGAGAAATGATGAAAATATGTGTTTAGGGCCTGTGCGCCGCGCATTCAGCCCAGTGTGCCACACCTCCTGGATGCGCCGCGCACGTTGATAAAATGCACTGTGGCAGGAGGCCCAGTGCGTCGCGCGGCCTATGTGCACCGCACACTTTCCCAATGTGCCGCGCATGTGAACTCACCCATAATTCGGCTCTCCAAACCCTATTTCACTTTTCCACAATCTTCTTCACGATTTATTTGGCTTCTTACAGACTCTTTCTATGAAAATGGCTTATTGAAACACAAAAATGTCTTCCATACCATAGAATTTGATTTTTATTTGGCAAATCCTCTTTCTAATTTTGCAGACTTTGGCACTTTCACAAGAGAACTCTGTTTTTTTTTGTTTCCATTTGACCTTTGGCTGAAATGATGGCTCCTTTGTTGATTTTTTTTTGCAGGGATGATTGGCATGTTTCGGCAAAGGAGGAGCAGGGTTGCCTCTGAATTCCTTATGACTGAAAAACATTTAAAAATTACATATTTATTACAAACAATAAATTTGACGATTTCTTCTTCAAAACAAGGTTTTGAAGAAGAATCATCCTTGAGCATTATTGATGATGAAAATTTTGGAATAGAACTTATTTTGAACCTCCCTCTAGCCTGCTGACATTATTGGACTCTTTGAAGATGAAATTTGTGAAACCCTAGACCTAAAAAGACCTAAAAACCCTAAAATGACTCTTTGCTGACCAAAATACCATCCATGACTATGAATGACAGTAAAATTGACCTTGATGAATTTTGATGAACTTTAAGGATCAGACACAAGCCAGCAGATACATGACATGAGGAAAAATGAGAGACAAGACCCTTCCGTCAGACAATCTATGCTTCTAATGGAATGCAACTGATTGGATGAACGAGACACCTAAAATGAAATGCAACAAAAGAGTTTTTGATCTTTGACGGAGGTATAACCAGACCGACTATATCTGCATGGAATGGGCTATAATCAATAGATAGATCTGATATTATGATGCACTCATGAATACAAAGATGGATCAGGATCTCTAGACCTGAAATGACTATGTATCTGCATGATCTTTTTATGAGTTTTTTAGATCTATGATCTAGCGCATGGTTGTTGAAGTGAAGGGTATGATTTAAGTAAGCTTGTAGTTCTTAAGTGTTGCACAATACTGAATTATTTACATATATATGCATGGGTTCATCATGTCAAAGGAACATATACACGTAGGTTCAGCTCTTTAAAGGAGTGTATGCAAGCTAGGGTTTCATTTAAGAATGTTGAAGGAAATGTCTGATCATTTTTGTTATATTTCTGTTTTCTATCAATGATGTCTTCATATAGATTTGGGTTGTTTGGGTACTGATTATGTTGTTAGTTGATTGGGTATAAATATCAGTGATTGTTTGATTGAAAATGATGGATGCTACTGACTATATGAGGGCTCTATAAATCTGAAAAAATATGTTTGAATATCTATGATCTATTCTGAGTCTGGTCAGAACCCTAATCTTAGTATAGTAAGATCTATACGCAGGTTACTCCACAGAAAAGAGTGTATACACACGGGTTTATGTAAGTAAATTAACATATAATTTTTTTTTATGAATGATTAGGGTTGAAGTTGATTATGTGTGTTGATGTAGAAGTCTCAGTTTAGTTTTGTGGTCTGGTTACAATGATCTCACTGTTTTGTTCAAATTTGGTTGATGGTTGTTTCTATTGATCTACCAGTTCTGTTGAATTAATGGCTATTGGATATAGTGTGAAAAATTATGAAATGTGGTTTGGAGTGGTTCCGAGGGCGAAGCCTTCAGTAGGGAAGTCGAAGCTTCTTGCTAGTAGGAGATGGTGATCAAATCAGGGGGTTGTATCTCCCTTCTAGTGGTGGTTTGTAAACGAGATCAGAGGGGTTGGAGCTCCCTTCCAGTAGAATCTGGAGAACGAGAGAAGGTTGCATCCTTCTATAGGTGGGTGCCTACGTGTTGGTATGAGTTTGCACCATTACAAAAGTGTAATCAGTTTTCTATATAATAAATATTGAAGTTAGAGACGACAACAGTGGTTGTTTTCTCTCGACTTGGGTTTCCACCTTAAATTCTGGTGTTCATGTGTGTTTTTTATGTGTGACGATTTATTTTTTTCTTACTACACATGTTTACTATTTACTAAATTTCTGATGAATAGATGATGCACTGGGCTAAGTAAAGTTTATGAAGTTCTATCTAAATAATAATTTCTCTGGGCATACAAAATTTTCCTCACAGAAAGTCATGTGCATACACTATTTGGATTCATTAAAGTCAAGTATATAAATCAGTAAAATAAAGAAAATTATTGTGAGTTTTAAATACTGATTCACCCCCCCATCTCTAAGTATTTTTCCTGACATAACTGAAATGTAGGAATTGTCACAGGAACTATAGTCTACCCTTTTTCTTGTCATGTTGAATCCTCTTCTTCCTGGAAGAGTACCATGTCACATAAAAAAAATAGATACCAAAATCAATTCCATACCTCAATGTTGTTTAGGGGAGGCTTATCTCATCTGCAACATCAATCCACATTTACATGTACATGTATAATCACAACCATATCAATGTAATAACATAACACCACAACAACATCATGCATGACCATACCAACTGTATACCATGATCTCGTGCATGACAACCATAACATTAAAAAAATCATACCTACCCAAAGAGAGTGAAACCATGCTCTCATACCACCCTATGGTATCATACATGACCCAAAGAGATTGAAACCCTCTCTGATACCACCCTCTAACACCTCCTCCCATAATTACCCACTTTTGATGGCTTGCCTGGGGTAAACATGAGTTGAGGTTCACTTATGACAAGACTCAAACTCATAAGTGACCTTAAGGAATTTGAGCCAACAACTGAAGACCTGATTGACTTCCCTCAGGTGCCACAGGACCTCTAGGAGTAACCCAACCCCTCTAGGTGTCCAACCCCTGAGAAAACTTACTTTTTCCTTGACCTAGAGTCCCAGTCACTCCCTTTCCAAGGCCTCCATGCGACTATAGGTTCCAAGTTGCACCCATAATCCTACGTCCATGTGAATATGGAATTTTTTGCTCAGTTCAATGTCACGGACTCTTGATTTTGTGCCACTTTATTAGGGCAAGGACTCAGGCTTCTGCCCAGAATTGCGTGAATCTTCCAAAGAAGATAAATGACATAGGAAAAATTATTGTAAACCAAAAAATGAAACTAGGACTTGACCTACCATCCCCAACTAGGACTGACATTCTATCAAACACTTGGTAGATATGCAACCTACAGTCCATGAATGCAAGCTTGAACATGAGGAACTTAAAACCTATCTAAGGTTTAATAAGAAGGGTCACTGGATTCTCTCATTAGCTGTCATAACAAAAATTACGTGTTGCATTAATTATTTATTTAGTTATGAGTGAAAAAATGAAAATAGCCATGATTAATATCTGTCATAAAACCATGCTTATAACCAACATATAACCAGATAAATAAAAATAAGAGAACAACCATTAAATCCACATAGAAACCAATAAATTTCCTCATCGAAAGAAATAGAAACTTATAAAATATAGGTAATGTTGGCGGGTATTAGCCCCCCTACACAGGGTCTGGGGCAGTGCCTCAAGAATTTTTTTTTGGACCCTATATTAGGTGGGAAGACCTACCTATGATTTTTTGCATGGATTTTGCACATGGTTTTGGGCATGATGGTTTTCTGTCCATGGTATTTTTCTAGATCCAGTGAAGGGAACTATGATTATGTTCTAATCTTCTGTTAATGGATTTGGGTTTCTGAATTCTTCAGCATGTATAGATATGTATTGTAACATTGAAATGAATATAATGAAAAATCAATCTCATAGTCCTAGTTTTGGGATCCAAGGTAAAATAACTGTGTATATGCGTTTCATGTTTATTTTCTTGGATTTTTTTTTTTAGTAATTCATTTGTAGGTAATTTATGTACAGGGTTAAAACCTACATTTGGTATCAGATTTGTTTCAACTTCAAGGGGATGATTTTGCTACTGAGGGGTATTTGTCAGGTTTGTGGTACATCTCATTTAGTGGGAGATATTCGGGATTGATTATTGCTGTGAAATAAGATGGCCAGAAGTGAAAAGATAAATATCAAGAAATTTAATGGTAAGAGTTTTGAGTTGTGGAAGCTCAAGTTGGCGAATCTGCTGGGGGATAAAAATTAGTGGATCATGGTAGATATGGGTACTAAACCAATGGAAATGTCATATGAATACTAGAGGAAGTTGGATTAGAAATAAAATATCATAATATGGTTGTGTATCTCAAATTCAGTATTGTTGAATGTATCTGGGGAAGCTATGACGAAGGCTTTGGGGGACAAGTTAGGGACTTTGGTATCAATATAAGTCTTTGGTGAACAAATTGTTCCTACGGAAAAAGTTGTATGACATGAGGATTAAGGATGGAAACTTGGTGACAGATCATCCACACTCATTTAATACTATGTTAGGTCAGTTGTTATTTGTTAATATTAAAATTTCAGATGAATATAAATACATGAATTTTCTTTGTTCTCTACTAGTTTCGTGGAATTGTCTCGTTGTTGAAATAGGTAGCAATACAACTACCTTAAATTTTGATGAAATTATCTCATCCTTTTTCTTTGAAGAAATGAGATAGAAAAAATGGAGGGACAAAATGGAGATGATTTTTCTATACCGGGACACTCCCAGAATATAAATAAAAATAAGCTCTCAAGTGGGAGATCTAAATTTAGAGGGAGATCAAAATATCTAGGTGTCCTAGAAATGCGGAAAGGAAGGGCACTTCAAAAAGGGTTTTATATCTAAAGGTCATGAGAAAGGAAAGGATATGATGATGCTCCAGAGGTGAAAAACACCTCAGATTAAGGTGGGGAGGTGTAATTGGCTTCTTCTTCAAGTACACATGTAGATCATGAGGCATGTTTGATTGCCTAAGGTGAATCATTTTACTTCTCTCCCCATAGGGAGTGGTTTTCTGATTATGAGAAATATTATGGTGGTAGTGTATTCCTAGTGGATAAAAGGAAGGAAAAAATCATGAGACACAGAAAAGTCAAGTTGAATTTGCAAGGTGGAAGGATTAGAACACTTACCGGTGTTCTGAACATTCCACAATTGGCCAAAAATTTGATTTTGTAAGTAGGATGGATTATGCAGGTGTAAAAATAATGTTCGAGAAGGATAACTGCAAGATTTTTCGGGGAACACTCGTATTGATGCAGGGAGTTTAGATTGGAAGTTTTTACAAGCCTCTGGGTAGCATTACTATTGATGGGTGCAACAATTTTCTGGTTCCTTAAAGTGGAGCTGAAGACCTTGTGGTCTCTCAAGAAAAGACCATGATATGGCATCAAAGGCTTCGAAATATTGGAAAGGAGGTACTTAAAATAGTTCATTGTAATGTTATGGTAGAAGGTATGTCTAATTTGTCTCTATATTTTGATTTATGTGAAATTTTTGTATATGGGAAGAAGAATCGGGTGAGTTTCCCTACTGGTGCTAAGAGGGTGAAAGGGATATTATATATTTTGGACCTATGTTTATACCTGTGTCGGTTCCATCGCTAGGTAATTTTGTGTACTGTGTGTAGTTTATAAATGACTTCTAAAGTAATACATAGATATATTTCCTTAGGAACAAATTTGAAATATTTGACATATTTAAAAAATTTAGGGCTCTGGTGGAAAACCAGACATAGAAGAAGATACAAGTGTTGAGGATAGATAATGTTGGAGTGTTGTACAAGAATGAATTTAAATAATTGTGTAAGAATTTTGGTATAGCACGACATAAGGCTACTCCATACACACCTCAACAAAATTGGAGTTGCAAAAAGAATGAAAAATACATTGATGGAAAAGGAAAGAAGAATGCTCAGTGGTTCTGGGTTAGGATAAGAATTCTGGGAAATGGAAATGGAGATTGCATGTTACCTAGTCAATATATCACCTTCATGAGTGTTAGAGGACAAGAATCCACGTGAGGTATGGACTGGTAAGAAACACTCTCTTTCACATCTTAGGATATTTAGTTGTGATGCTTATGTACATGTTCCAAAGGAGAAAATAACCAAGTTGGATAGTAAATCTGAAAGGTGCATATTTATTGGGTATAATGATTGTTTAAAAGGTTATAAGCTTTGGAACCCAGAAACAAGGAAGGTTGTGTACAACTGAGATGTGGTGTTTAGAGAGGTTAAATATGTTGTTGAACATAACTTCCTACCAAAGGAACCTAATAAGATATAGTTTGAGCTAAAGGAGTAAGACTCAGACTCTACAACAGAACAAGATTCAGAAGAGGAAGAGCCACAAACTCCAACTTTGAGAAGAGATCAGCTCGAGAAAGAAGAAAACTAGAAAGATATAGCCCATCTACTTTTAGTTCAATTTTTTCTTTATCTATCATTGATGGTGATCCTAGAACTGTCACGGAGGCAGTGGATTCAGAGGATGGAAAACTCAGGAAGGAGGCCATGGTTGATGAAATGGCATCCTTGCACAAAAACGAGGCATGGGATCTGGTGGAGTTGTTGGCTGAAAGGAAACCCATTGAAAAGAAATGGGTGTTTCAGAAGAAGATGAATGCATAAGGAAAGGTGGAGAAATACAAAGGCTTGGTTGGTAGAAAAAGGTTATTCCCGGATGCTAGGAATTGATTTTGGGGATATTTTTTCTCCTGTTTTTTTTCTGCATAAAAAATTGAAATTTTTATTAGATAATGGAAAGCTAAACATGCACATGCATTTAATAATTCTATATATTTGAAATACTTTTGAGACTCCAAGAACTAGATCATACTACCGCTATCATTCGGCCAAAACCAAAAATCGTAACCCATAGGTAAAAGAAACAGGTTCAGACGTTGACATCAAGGGAAACAGACTATAAGCCCACTTCTATTCCTGAGCCTCCTATAATGAGGAAAACAGATCAAAAAGGAGTATAGAAGTAGTCCAAAACATATCAATATTTTTTTTCACCATAAAAAAATAAAAAGTGTCTCATATAAATTATATTTATGTCCGAGTATCATAAATGAAACAAATACAACTGTTTTTGACATATATAGAAAAAAAAAATACAAGAAAAGATTAGAAACAGATAATGGAATGGCCCCAGTCATGGGAAAGGGGGGAGGTCCCGCTTCTCAATGCCTTCCATACCTATTTTCTAATTTTCCAACTACCGAAATTCTGTTGTACACCCTCCTTAGAAAGGAGGTCTACTACATCATTTCGTTCCCTGTAAATGTGACACACAAAAATGTAAGAAAATTTACCATTTAGTGTCCAAAGTTCCTCAAGAATGGGTCTTAAAACATATTTTTGACATATTAAATCCTTGTTGAACCATTTGATTATGTTCAATGAATATCCAAAAATATGAACCGAGAGACAACCCATTTGGATAAGCCAGCATAACATAAGGTGGAGAGCTTTGAGTTCAGCATAATTTTTGGTTCCACTACCAAGGCCCACCAAGGCTTCCATTCTTTTGTTTAGGCTTAAGTGTATCACTATGCTTGCTCCACATATGTTTTTTGATATGGAAGCTCTGTTGAAATATTCCCTCAATATCTCTCCATTTATCACCTTCGGGGAGATCACCCTAGGAATATATTTTAATTTCAGAGCGCACATTAGAGCATATATTGCCACACTCTCCAGATATATAGCTTGGGCTAGTGTGCCCTGGTCTTTAAAAATGATCATGTTCCTTACGAACCAAATTCCCCATGATATCAGTAGGGGTAGTGCCTTTCAGTTTTCCTCCAAAATCCCATGCCACCAATCCTGCCAATATTCCTAGACAGTACCCCCTTCCTACCTTTGAACCTTGCATAAGAGGGCCTGTGCCTCAGCCCAAAAAAACTTACTGAAAGAGAAATGAAGGAAAATATGGGAGACTGATTCAACATATGATTTTCATAGAGAGCACCAGCTCGACCCTTCCTTCTTCCTTTTTTGTATGTTGACCTAGGTTGGGACTTTGTTTTTTAAGATGCACCAAAATAATTGTCGAATTTTTTCTAGGAATTGCAGGTTCTAGAGTGGTTTTTCCCACCATTATGGTGCCTCCCATCCCTCTTTTTCCATGATATAAGAGTATTCAAACTTTCGTGCATATTTTTCCGAGGGGGGATGAACCCAACATAGTTCATCCACTCTCTCCCAAATGTGCACATTTTACCTTACCAAATCACTTGTATAATTTTTCTAGATATCATACCAATGGGGACCAATGTGCATATATTCCCCTGTTGTTCACCCTTGTTTCCAATGTGATGAGGATCCCACCTTTTCGATTTGATTTAGGAAATGAAACCCTTTGGACCATATGTGGATTCTTAACTCTTTCGGGAGAGAGAATCCTTCGTTGCAGCCAACCCAAGGGTCAGGCCCAATCCTGACCTGTTCACCATTCCCGATCTGCCATACCAACGCTTCCTCAATAATATGCAGTGATCCCAAAATGGATTCCACATCATGGATGCTCTAAATATCTTTTTTCCTAGAGTCCGTAACCATTTAGTTAGCGGCATCAGGTCGATGTATTTCCTTCTCATGACCATGGTCCATAGTGAGTCATTGAAGAGAAATATCCAACCCATTTTGGCAGCTAGATAAGTCACAAAAGAGGGGAGATCTTTCATTCCCCATCTCCTCCACTCTTTCGATATTGCAATTTTGTCCCAGGCCACCGAAGCTAACACTTCTTCCTCCTCAGACCTTCCCACAAGAATTTCCCAATAGACTGGGTGGCCATTAAAATAGATTTTATTAGCACCATTCTGCTAGCTCTGGATAGCCACCTAAAGCTCCAATGATTCACTTTATTTTTGGTTTTTTCCACCAACCACATCTAATCTAGGGATTTTTAAGAGTTTGGTTTGAGTCAAAATCCGAGTTACTTAGAATTGTTGTCCATCCTTTTGATCTCATATGGGAGATCCTCAGCAGCCCTCTTCGCCTCCTCTCCTGAGGGGCCTTCAACAAGAGTGACTGATTTACTTACATTAATGCTCATCCCCGTGGCTATGATAAATAGATCAAGGGAATATTTTATATTTTTGATATCCCTTATGTTGCATCACTGAAAAAGAGGATATAATCCACAAAAAATAGGTGAGTTATTTGTAGGTTAATCGCCACTTCAATGCCCTTGATGTACCCTCTCCTTATAGTTGCTGCCAAACATTGACTTAGACCCTTTTCCACCAAAAGAAATAATAGGGGTAAGAGCTGGCACCTTTTTCTTAGCCCTCATTGGCTTTTGAAAAAAGGAGAATTTATCCTTTTGCAAAAAATGAGAATATATACACCCAATCACCGAGTTGATGAAAGAGATTTTGAATCGCAAATGAGTCAGAATAAATCTTATATAGATCTAGCTTATCTTATCATATGCTTTATATAAATCGATTTTAACGATTATATCTGGCCCAAGACTTTTATAATTTTTCATTGACTTGAGTACTACTTCCACCTCCCCCTTTGACACAGGGCTTGTCAGCATCTCATTTTCCTCTTTCTCGACATATCTGGGAAAATGTTGGGCTATCTTCACCACCTTGATTATGGTAAATTCCATAGGGGCTTTAAATAATTTGCAGAATTGGTCCTTCCCCTTGGCTGCTAATTAAGGAAAATACCTTTCCATCATATCATCCTCCTTCTTTATCCCCCAGATAGTGTTTGAGTTTTCCCTCCCTTTAGCATAGTTATGGAAAAACTTCATGTTTTCGTCTCCTGCTGAAAGCCATATGGCTCTGCTCTTCAATTTCCATTGTTCCTCCCTTTGCAGTAATATTTTCCTTCTTTCCTGCTTTAGGTTTTTTATTAGTTCATTTTTTTCCACAGTTTCATAACCATCTGCTTCTGGGCTTTCCATTCTCCCTAGATCTTCTCCTACTGAGCTTCTTTCCTTTTTTTCCCCATTCTATGGTAGTTTTTTTCATCCTTTTAAGGTTATCCCATACATGTGCAGCTTTTCTAGGAACTTCCTCTACACCCTAGTGTCTCTAGACCTCCATGAAGAGGGATTTATAGGAATCCTCCTCAATCCATCCAGGATTAAATTTGAATGGAAATCCCGGTTTGTCAAAAAAACCTTTAAGCTCCAAAAGGATTGGGTGGTCATCCGAGTCCCCTCCTTCACCAATCCATTGCCTATGAAAATGGATTATATCCACTATATCCTCTTTCAACAAAAATATGTCTAGTCTCTTGGCCACTCTAGCTTCCCCAGTTCTCCTATTCCACCATGTTGGCCTCAAATTAACAAGATTAATATCGATAATTGTTGGCAATATGATGCAGAGTGTTGTCCTTGATGGCAACCCACTTGATGAAGATGATGGAAACCTACTTAATGAAGTTGTTCTTGATGCATTAATGATGTAAATCTGATGTTCTACAAAGAAACGCAGAAGTACCAGAAAAATAAATATCAGCAGGTGCAAGAATAATGATGAAAAGTGTGTGTCTTAAGGCATACGCGAGTCTGTCTAGGAGAAGTAGCGTATGCATGTGGAAAAGTACGTGCCAAGTTGCGTATGCTCAATTGCACTCTAAATTTGTAAAACCAAGGGTTACTACCATGGTATTAACCCATTGTATTGAATGATGGTTTGCCTATGTGATCCCGTCCAGGAATACCATTGGGAGTTATGTGGTTTTGACTCATGGTATTGATGAGGGGTAACCCTATATAAGGAGAAGAAAATCATTGTGCAAGGGGTGCAAGAGCGTGGGCTTTGATTAATACTTCACTCTGAAGTATATTTGTATGGGTGAACTCTGTTCCTAATTGATAGATATGAATCTATGATGCTCCTATGAACATGATGAAGGCTCAAGATCTCTAGATCTAGAAATGGTGAATGTCAAGGATGATCTGAAAAGAAGTGAAGAAGACTTGGTGCAATCCTGTTGAAGAGATTGAAGAAATATGGGTAAGTTTATAGATCTGGTTTGTACTACAAAGTTTATATTTTATAGATCTATACGCAGGTTCGTTTCATGAAAAGCGCGTGTATACATGGGTATGTGGAAAGAAAAGCGCGTATGCCCAGTTAGGGTTTTCTTTGGAAAATGTACTGAAGTATACGCGGGTTCGTCTTCCGAAAGGCATGTATATACGTGGGTCTTATTAAATAAAAGAGCATATGATTTCTGATCTGATGGTTGCTGAAGGTTGAATGTGTTTCTACATATCTATTCTGAAGTCTGGGTTATATCTGATATTCTGGTTACAGTGGTTTCACTGTTCTTTTTGATGCTTTGGGCAAAGGTTGTTTATTGACAAGTAAAGGGTTGTGTTGGAGCTGTTTTATTCAGTTTGAAAATTGATGAAACGTGGTCTACAGTGGATCTGAGGGTTGAAGCCTTCAGTATGAAAGTGGAAGCTTTCTGCCAGTAGAAGTTATCAGGGGGTAGTAGCTCCCTTCCAGGAGAGGCTGGTAAACGAGTGCAGGGGGTTGTAGCTCCCTTCCAGGAGAGGCTGGTAAATGAGAGAAGGTTGTAGCCTTCTGCAGGTGGGTGCTTGCATGCTGGTATGAGTCTGCACCAGTACATGTTGTAAGAAGTTTTCTTAATAATAAAATTTTTAAGGCTGAGACGACGACAACGGTGGTTTTCACCCGAATTGGGTTTCCACCTAAAAATCCTGGTGTTCATGTGTGTTGCCTATGTGTGATGATTATTCTGTTCTTTCTGTATCTGTTTACTGATTTCTGAAATATCTGATGAATGAATAAAGTAATGATCTGAGTTAAGAATTGAATGCATAATTAGATCTCTGAGCATACGCGAGTTCAATAAAGGATATCCATGTATATACGCTAGTTTCTTTCAGGAAAGTAGCGTATTGGTTTTATGAAAGAAAAATAAAAGTTTCATTGTCTTCCCTGAATACTGATTCACCCCCACCCCCCCTCTCAGTATTCTTCTCAACAATTGGTATCGGAGCAGGTCCTTCTGAAAAGGCTTAACCGCTAGAAGGAAGATCAAGCAAGATGAGAAATCTTGAGGGAACATCGTCTATCAAGCCTCCACTCTTCAATGGAAGCAATTTAATCTTCTGGAAAGTAAGGATGAGATCCTATCTTCAGTCTATGGGAGTAGATATATGGGCCATTGTTGAACAAGGGTATCAATATCCAGCCTCGGTACCAACAGATGCGACAGAAAAGAAGAATTATGAAACTAATGCAAAGGCGTTCAATGCTCTATTGGGGAGTCTAACTGAATCAGAATTTTTCAAGGTCATGCAGTTGAATATAGCAAAGGAAATATGGGACAAAATGATTCTAAGTTATGAAGGTGATGCAAAGGTAAAAAGTGCAAAACTCCAAACTCTCAGAATAGAATATGAAAAATTAAAAATGCATAGTGATGAGAGTATTTCTAGTTTCTTTTTACATCTTGATGACATTGTAAATCGTATGAGAAATCTGGGAGAAACAATAGCTGAATCTACTTTGGTTGAGAAAATCTTAAGATCACTAACGGCAAAATTTGAGTCAAAAGTTTCTGCACTTGAAGAAAAACAGGATCTCCAAAACCTTACTGTGGTGCAACTTCATGGGATACTAACTGCTTATGAAATGAGAAGGGGAGGATCATCGGATGTCAAAGAAGCCGTCTTTAGAGCTTCTACAAAAGGGAAAGATGTACAAGAAGTAGAAGGATCAGGATATGTCTCAGAGGAAGAGGAGGTAAATTTTGTAAAGAAACTTCAACTTGGCACAGGACGATTCAGAGGTAAAATTCCTTTCAAATGTTTTAATTGTGGAAGAGTTGGTCATTATGCTGCTAAATGTCCTCATAAAGAAACTTTTGCAAAAGGAAAGGAAGTAACAAGAAGAAATAAGAACCGGTCTAGCACTAGAAAAAGTTACTATACTCATGAAGACAGTGATGGGTTATCTGATAGTGAGGAAGAAGGTGAACAAAATATTAGACTTCTTATGGCATTTGAAAATGATTCTAAAGAAGATAAGGATACTTTTATGGATGCCCTAGAGGACAATGATTTTCTTAATGAAAACAATCAACTCAAAATATGCTTAGAGGAAAGTAAAATAATTATAGAGACTCTAAAAAATCAGATTGAAGAAGAGAAGAAGCACAATGAAAAATTAGAATGTGAAGTGGTAAGTCTAAGAAAATAACTTGAGAAAGTAAAGACTCTGAATCTTATATTTGCTAAAGGATCTGAAACCTTAGATGAGATTATCAAGGTACAACGTTCTCCTCTTGTAAAGCAGGTCTTGGATATACTGGATAATCTTCTCAAGCTTCAGCACCAAATTATCTAAAATCAGCTACAACTGGTCTACAACATTCTGCCACTCAGAAAGGGGATAAAGATTCTTCACAGGTAAAGCATGAGCAGTTCAAGTCAAGAAAATTTAGCACGAATACTTTTCAAAAGAACACCAATCAGCAGGTAAATTCAAATAGAAGATTTCATGATCGCAAAAATTTCTACTTCAATGGACAATGTTTCTCATGTCACAATTTTGGTCATAAAGCTGTTCAATGTGTTGCATATAAAACTATCATGACAAGAGAAGCAAGAAAGAAAAGGATTGATATCGGAACAAAGAAGAATACCTATAACAACTTTTCTCCTCTTCAAAATGAAGTTGAATGTACTTATTGCAATAACTTTGGCCATGAAGAATCTGAATGCAGGAGCAAAGTCCAGCCAAAAGAACATGTTCCTTCCAACACCAAAGTATGGAAAAAGAAGGATGTACAGGTTCAGAATTGTGGTATAGCTTTATTTGCAGAAGGAGAAGAAAATCAATGGTACATTGATAGTGGATGCTCAAAACATATGACGGGTGACAAAGACAAACTCCATGCTTATAATGCCCTAGAAAAGGAAAAGAATGTTACTTTTGGAAATGATACACCTGTTGTCATTAAAGGAAAAGGATCTGTTTTTCTAAAAGAAAAGGTGAAAGCTAACAATGTCATGTATGTGGATGGATTGAGACATAACCTGTTAAGCGTAAGTCAAATGTGTGATCAAGGAACTGAGGTTGTCTTTAGTTCAAAAGAATGTGTGGTATGTGATCTTGATACAGGTAAAACAATTATAAAAGGAAAAAGGACTCCAAACAACTTGTATGTATTGAAGAACTGCAAAGATCAATGTTACTTGAGCAAATCATCAGAAAATTGGCTGTGGCATAGACGGCTGGGGCATCTGAGCTTCTCTCAAATCAACAAATCAAGCAGACTTAAAGCTGTTCATGGTCTTCCCAATATTACTCTTCCTGAAAATATCATATGTAAATCTTGCCAATTCGGTAAGCAGACCATAGTGCAATTTAATGCCAAGGAAGGATCATCAAATGGGCCCCTTGAACTTATTCATACAGATATATGTGGACCTATGAGGAAAAAGTCACCACGTGGTGAAGAATATTATATCTTATTTATTGATGACTTCTTTAGAATGTGTTGGATTGGGTTGCTTAAACACAAGGATGAAGCATTTGAGAAATTCCAGATATTCAAAGCTTTGGTTGAAAATGAATTAGATCTAAAAATAAAATTTCTTAGATCTGATCGAGGAGGTGAATATACATCAAATGAATTCCTTGAATTTTGTGAAGAACATGGCATAAAAAGACAGTTTTCGGTAGCAAGCACTCCTCAATAGAATGGTGTAGCAGAAAGAATGAATAGAATAGTTCAACAAATGGCTAGAGCCATGCTTGATGATTCTGGAACACCTGACACATTTTGGGGGGAATCAGCTCACACAGCGGTAAATATTCTCAACAAGGCACATGTTCGTGTAAATAGTGACAAAATGCCATATGAACTCTGGTATGGTAATCCTCCCTCTGTGAAGCATTTTAAAGTTTTTGGGAGAAAATGCTTTATAAAAAATAATGATGAAAATCTTGGCAAGTTTGAACCAAGAGCAGATGAAGGTATACTCCTTGGCTATTCTTCTCAAAGTAAGGCATACAAATGTTACAATAGAAGACTTCGAAATATTGTTGAATGTATTGATGTTGTTATTGATGAGTCTCCTGCAGCTTCAAAAGAAGAAAAACAAGCAACAAATGAAGGTGATGATGACGTATATCCTTCTACATCAAATAGAAATAATACAGACAGTGAACCCAATGAAGAATCTGGAGATGATTTATCTAGAAAATATCCATCTAGATATGTTCAAAAGAACCATCCAGAATCTCAAATTTTGGGTGACAAAGGGTCTGGTGTACAAACAAGAAGGACTCTTGTGGGATCTTCTAGCTATCTGGCATTTTTGTCCACTATTGAACCACACAATGTCAATCAAGCTAGCAAAGGTGAATGTTGGATACAAGCCATGAATGAAGAACTTGATCAAATTGAAAAGAATCACACTTGGGAATTAGTTCCAAGGCCTCATAACAAAAATGTCATTGGAACTAAATGGATATTCAAAAACAAGTTAAATGAAAATGGGGATGTTATAAGGAACAAAGCTAGACTTGTTTGCAAAGGGTACACTCAACAAGAAGGTATATAATTTGAAGAAACTTTTGCTCCTGTAGCTAGAATTGAAGCCATAAGAATGTTTCTTGCTTTTTCAAGTTCTCAACAAATCAAAGTCTATCAAATGGATGTTAAATCTGCATTTATCAATGGTGATCTAGAAGAAGAAGTTTATATCGAACAACCAGAAGGATTCATTTTGGGAAATGATGAAAATCTTGTTTGTAGACTTAAAAAGGCTCTATATGGTCTCAAACAAGCTCCAAGGGCATGGTATTATCGTCTTGACAAATATCTTCATCAACAAGGATTTTCAAAGGGGTCCGCTGATAGCAACTTATACACAAAGGTTGAAAAAGATAAACTATTGATTGTGGTTGTATATGTTGATGACATCATTTTTGGGAGTAATGAAGAATCTATGAGTAAGAAATTTGCTTCTGTCATGCATCAAGAATTTGAAATGTCCTTACTTGGAGAACTAACATTCTTTCTTGGGTTGCAAGTGCATCAAACTGCAGATGGAATATTCTTATCACAAGAAAAATATCTTAAGCAAATTTTGAAGAAGTATGGCATGGAAGAATGCAAACCTGTAAGTACACCAATGATAATCGGATGTAACGTCAGTTCTCATGATGATTCTCCTGCAGTGAATCAACCAGAATACAGATCAATGATAGGAATCCTACTTTATCTCACTGGGACTAGACCAGACATTATGCATGCAGTTTGGATTTTTGGACGATTCCAAGCTAATCCAAAAGAGTCTCACCTTCAGGCTGTCAAAAGAATATTCAAATATATACAAGGAACTCAAGACTTTGGACTATGGTATCCAAAGAATGCTGATCTTAATCTTCATGCTTACACGGATGCAGATTGGGCTGGAAATGTTGATGATCGGAAAAGCACTAGTGGTGGTGCATTCTATATGGGGTCATGATTGGTATCTTGGTTCAGCAAGAAGAAAAATTCTATTTCCTTATCTACAGCAGAAGCAGAATATGTGGCTGACACGTCTTGTTGCACTCAACTCCTTTGGATGATGCAAACCTTGCAAGATTTTCAAATCAAATGTACACCTCCTATCTCCATTATGTGTGATAATACAAGTGCCATCATTATCTCAAAGAATCCTGTTATGCATTCAAAGACCAAGCACATTCCCATCAAGTATCACTTCTTACGTGAACAAGTGCTTGAACAAAAGGTGAAGTTGGAGTATGTTCCCTCCAAAGAACAAGTTGCTGATATATTTACCAAACCTCTGACCAGGGAAGCGTTCGAATATCTCAGACAGAAGCTGGGAGTAGTCTCTGCTGTGAAGAAAATCAGAACTACTTAAATTTAGAAGATCAAATTGGATACACGTGTTTCCTGAAATAAAGTCGCGTATATACGCGAGTTTATCCACAGAAAGCCGCGTATGGTCAGTTGCTGACAATTTTTGGTTGGGGTCAGCATTTTACAACACATCTGCAACACTGATTGATTTCTCTGATGTTGTATGGTATCTCTGGTGAAGTTTTATCTCATATATTTCTGTCTCATTCTTTGATGTTGGGTAAAGATGCCTTGATGATATTCTGTTGAAAAGTGTTCAGGATGCACAAGCTAAGGGGGAGATGAAGGAGTAAACTGATGTATAGGTTCAGGGGGAGCAATAGCCTTGCTGGGTATTATGCATTGTTGGCTTATGATTCTGAAATATGATCTCTCTTAAGGTCCTTCCGATATTGGTCATGAAAAATCATATTTGAAATTTGATGAAACGTGGTCATGTTGAGACCTATGATGTAAATTTGTAATATTCAGTCATGTAAGGACTTGTTCAAATTTGTAAACCCACTTGGTTGGGTAGTTGAGTCAAAATGTGTAAACCCTTTTTGGTTGGGTATTTGAGTCTCTTATGAAAATCCACTTGGTTTGATCTTTGCTGTATGTATGAGTCCTTGGTAATAGGAAGGTCATAGAGTCATGTACTTCATTGAAAAATATGTTTGAACTTTCAGCATAAACTCAGGGGGAGCATGGTAACTTCAATGTACATCAGATCTGATTCTACATGAGGAGAAAAATCTTGTGTTGGTTTTGATCCGCCCTTTGCCCTTGATGTCAAAGGGGGAGAGTGACATGGTGTTTGAATAAGGGGAGAGTAACATGGTTATTGTGTAATGATTATAATCAATGTATCTATCTGTTGTGGTGATAAAACACCTTCGTGGTTGCCATCAAGTCCAAAGGGGGAGATTGTTGGCAATATGATGCAGAGTGTTGTCCTTGATGGCAACCCACTTGATGAAGATGATGGCAACCTACTTAATGAAGTTGTTCTTGATGCATTAATGATGTAAATCTAATGTTCTACAAAGAAACGCACAAGTACCAGAAAAATAAATATCAGCAGGTGCAAGAATAATGATGAAAAGTGTGTGTCTTAAGGCATACGTGGGTCTGTCTAGGAGAAGTAGCGTATGCACACGGAAAAGTACGTGCCAAGTCGCATATGCTCAATTGCGCTCTAAATTTGTAAAACCAAGGGTTACTACCATGGTATTGACCCATTGTATTGAATGATGGTTCGCCTATGTGATCCCGTCCAGGAATACCATTGGGAGTTATGTGGTTTTGACTCATGGTATTGATGAGGGGTAACCCTATATAAGGAGAAGAAAATCATTGTGCAAGGGGTGCAAGAGTCTGGGCTTTGATGAATACTTCACTCTGAAGTATATTTGTATGGGTGAACTCTGTTCCTAATTGATAGATCTGAATCTATGATGCTCCTATGAACATGATGAAGGCTCAAGATCTCTAGATCTAGAAATGATGAATGTCAAGGATGATCTGAAAAGAAGTGAAGAAGACTTGGCGCAATCCTATTGAAGAGATTGTAGAAATCTGGGTAAGTTTATAGATCTGGTCTGTACTGCAAAGTTTATCTTTTATAGATCTATATGCAGGTTCATTTCATGAAAAGCGCGTGTATACGCGGGTATGTGGAAAGAAAAGCGCGTATGCCCAGTTAGGGTTTTCTTTGGAAAATGTACTGAAGTATACGTGGGTTCGTCTTCTGAAAGGCACGTATATACGCGGGTCTTATTAAATAAAAGCGCATATGATTTCTGATCTGATGGTTGCTGAAGGTTGAATGTGTTTCTACATATCTATTCTGAAGTCTGGGTTATATCTGATATTCTGGTTACAGTGGTTTCACTGTTCTGTTTGATGCTTTGGGCAAAGGTTGTTTATTGACAAGTAAAGGGTTGTGTTGGAGCTGTTTGATCCAGTTTGAAAATTGATGAAACGTGGTCTTCAGTGGATCTGAGGGTTGAAGCCTTCAGTATGAAAGTGGAAGCTTTCTGCCAGTAGAAGTTATCAAGGGGTAGTAGCTCCCTTCCAGGAGAGGCTGGTAAATGAGTGTAGGGGGTTGTAGCTCCCTTCCAGGAGAGGCTGGTAAACGAGAGAAGGTTGTAGCCTTCTACAGGTGGGTGCCTGCGTGCTGGTATGAGTCTGCACCAGTACATGTTGTAAGAAGTTTTCTTAATAATAAAATTTTGAAGGCTGAGACGACGGCAACGGTGGTTTTCTCCCGAATTGGGTTTCCACCTAAAAATCCTGGTGTTCATGTGTGTTGCCTATGTGTGATGATTATTCTGTTCTTTCTGCATCTGTTTATTGCTTTCTGAAATATCTGATGAATGAATAAAGTAATGATCTGAGTTAAGAATTGAATGCATAATTAGATCTCTGAGCATACGCGAGTTCAGTAAAGGATATCCGCGTATATACGCTAGTTTCCTTCAGGAAAGTAGCGTATTGGTTTTATGAAAGAAAAAGAAAATTTTCATTGTCTGCCCTGAATACTGATTCACCCCCCCCCCCCTCTCAGTATTCTTCTCAACAATAATATGACCATATTTTATTTTATAAGAGAAAAAATCTCATAAAGGGTAAGAGCGGGCAGTCGGCCCCCAAGAATCTGCCTGCCCAATACAGAATTTGAGGTCTCCCCCAACAATAAGATTGGGATTGTTCATAAAAGAGCTAGCCCAAAGGTTGTTCCAAAAATCCACCCTATCTTGGCATGGTCCATATATATTCCACATCAATAAATTGGATCAGAGGTCTGAGGAGTAGAGTTCCATTACCAGAGCTTGTTTCCCACCCCAAGAGCTGACCAATCTGTATTTCTCTTCTTTAAACCCTAGATCAAAAACACCTTACCTTCCTTTGGCATCTAGTCACTAAAAACACCAACCTGGACAAAGTTTTGAGAGAGATGAGTTAACATCATCCCTAAACCCCAGTGTTTCTTGGAGCATAATTATGTCTGGCCCATAATTTGAGATGGAGGCTTTTAGGGCTATTTTTTTGGGCTTACTAGCTAAACCAATACATTTTAGGGACAAAATAATCATCTCTGCACCATACCCAAGGTGTGCACTTCTCTAAGTACCCTTGTTAAATACTTTTGTTTTTCATCAAAAATATATAGTTTGGCTTTGAACTGTGCTTTAGACAAATTTGATTTCCTCCCCCTCTACTTGGGCCCTGAAGAGGAGTCCATAATATTCACCAAACCCCCAACAACTTCCAGCAATTTTTCCTTCTTGTCTCTTGGTCTAAGGGTATATGTTCAACACACACCTTCAGATGGAGGAGGATCATCGATAAACAAATCAGTAATGGAGGTGACAATGTTTTCCAATGAAGTAACTACTAGATTTTTTTTAACTGTGAGCAAAGGATGGGTGTCCTACCTGGAAGGACAAAGCCCCGCATGTAAAGGAGACAATTCAAAAATAGTAAAAGAAAGAGAGGAGGAAGTGTAAAGAGCATTACCCTCCATCGGTGCAACTGTGGTGTCCACGTTTGTCTCCATGGCTTCCTCTTGAGCATGTTCCTCTCCCCTTACTGTAGCTGAAACCTCCACCTCTTCCATAGTAGAGTCCATGTCCTTCCCCTCCTCCTCTTTTTGAGTGACCTTGTGGCCTTCATCTAATCCTAGCTCCTTGCTGAAGTTTTCCCCTGCTGACTTCCCTTCCTGTGCTACCTTTTCTTTCCCCCTTTTGTGTTTTCTCCTCCTTGTAATGCTCAAAGGGCAAGCTTTGGCCAAGTCTACATACTAGTGACACCTGTGGCATCTAGACGACAATTGATCATAGTCTACTACTTGGATGAATGACCAGTCCCTGTAGTGTAGCTAAATAGCCTCTGCCAGCCCCTCTCTGGGATTTAACCGGACCAAAATTATAACAATTCCTTACTCCCCTGTCTACTTAAAGGACATGTCTACCTCCAAGAATTGCCCAAGTTCATTCTCGATTTACTTAAAAAAAATTTGTGACTAGAGAGGGTGTGGGAGCCCCAGAAGCTTAACCCATATTGGAAGATCTGCCACCTTCTCCCTTTGAGCTTCGAACAGAGGGCTCCATATTTTAAATAATATTGGGGCTCAACTGAAACCCTAGTTCATCTCTAGAACCCACCGGACCATCTCCTTACTCTGGAAATTTACCATGAACCATCCATTTGTTATATTTACAGCCTCAAAATTTGTTTCTAGAGTCGTCTGCCATGCCTGTGTTGCCCTCTCCTTCAGGAAATTTGCGGAAATTTTCTTATGCTTCACTCTCCCCACCAACGTAATTTTAGATGTCTCCATGGCCTCATCTACTGATATGCCTATACCCAACACCAGGCTAGGGATTTGATCCTTCTGCCTTACCACCTTTTATTTCTTCCTAGTGTTTCCTGGGCTGTCAAGAGATCTATCTGAATTGTGGGTCGGATTCTATTGCAGTTCATAAGCCTTTGAGCCCACAATTGTGTCGAAACCCCATTCCCTGATATGAATATCTCCACATTCCCAGGCCTGTTAGGCCGAACCTTCCATAGCGAAACCCTCAACCAAGGCCCAAGAGGATCTTTTGCTTCCTTCAATCAGGTCCTTTGTGTGGGTGCTCCCCTTCTAATTCCTTGTTGTTGAAAGCCCTCCTTCCCTACTCTAGGTTGCAACAAAAATCATTCTCTCATTTGCTATGGCTTCTACAATGCTCCCCAAACCCTACTCCATCAATTATCCTTGCAGACTCTTTTCCCCTTCACCCAGGTTCCTCGGTGGCCTAAGAAATCCCAAAGAATCCACCACCCCAATTTTTGATATAGCCGAAGTGGTTCGACCTACTTCCAAGAAATATCTAAGTCTCGACTTCTTCAAAAACCTGCAAATGGATATGATATCCTCCAACCCTCCTGTCTGATGGAAGGACCATTCAAAATATAGGGCCTTATCCTTTATCGGTTGATCCCCCACTTCGATCCCGGGTAAAATCGATGTCTCCATGTATGGGATGAATTCTAATTGCAAGCGTACGAAAAAAATCACTTTAGCTGTGCATAAAAAACAACCCTAACATCAAAGATGGCTACCAATTTCTTTAGATATGCAGTTAGTTGACTAAGATAAATGCTACAAAATCCAGATCTATGCAGTAAAATTCATTAAGTAGTAAATAAAAGCAAGAGTTGATTCATGCATCCAATAGACAAGACAAGAATATATTTAAAGAATTTTTGTATTTATGACACATGGGAAAGGAACAGAGAAAGATGTTACTAGTCTCCCTCAATGAGATGGGTCCTTGTATGTCCTTGGCACTTCAGATCTAAGATCTCTCTCTTGTGATGGTGTAGAAAACCCAAACAAAAAATGGAACTCTAAGGGAGCTCACAAGAAAAATGGTAGCAAAATATGACAATGATGGAGGATCAAAGTCAGATCAAGAGTATAGATCTAGAGTTATCTTTAGGCAACAAAAGGTAGTGAGTGAATGGAAGGACCCTTATATTTATAGCAAAATATTGAGTTAGTCTAGATATTGGTGAACAATTTAAAATATTATTGACCAAATCTACATCCAACTTTTATAGAATATTTTATTAAATTTGTTGGAGGGAAAAAGAATTTGAATTTTTTCAAATCCGTTTATTTGTAAATAATAAATAAATAAATGATTTATTTATTATTTTAAGAGTGTGGTTGAGTAATAATTAAATAAATAGTGATTTATTCAATTATTTATAAATGATTTAGTCAATTTTAACAAAGAATATTATTTAAATAATGTTTAAATAATTATTCCTAGAAAATAATAAGATAAATAGTGATTTATCTAATTAATTTTCCCTTTTTGGGTTAAATATGACCAGGACTATTAATTAAAATGTTGTTTAATTAATTATTCCTTGAGGAAAATCAAACAAATATGGATTTATTCAATATTTCCTCAAGCGGTTTCCTGTTTAGACCATAAACAGCTTAATAAATTGTGGATTACTAAGTTATTTTTCATAGTGAAAGTAATTTTACTTAGGGTTAAATTGGTCTTACATGGTGTACTTTGGTCCATCTAATAGTAACAGGTTATATGACCAAAAATTGGTGTAACTTATTTCCCCCCAGCATGAGAGCATTAGGAGCTAATCCTATGAATGAAGTACGTTGGAAGAACTCAATCACTAGACATTAAATGGGAAGTCAAAGAGAGAGAAATATAAGGTAGAATAAAGTTCTAGAGGAAAAGACCCTGAGGAGGCGAGACTTACAGTTGCGACAAGTCTCTTTTGTGAGTGAATACTTATTCTACAAGAGCTGGGGGAGGCACACCTATGCCCGCCGAGAAAAAGTACAAAGAATAATGCGTCTAGTAAACAAGGGATTGAACTGTATAGTACATGCTGGCATAAACATGAGCCAGATGAAAATATGATAATGGATCCCACATACATACTCTGTCTGGGATAATAGCCAGGACTTATACAATAATATCTAAATACATGAGATATAAGTACAACCAAAGAGGCCCTATAAATAGGAGAGGGCTCTGAAAATATGGATGATACATGCAAACTAAAAGGCACTGCAAGCGGCTGAGGCCGAAACCTCCAAATCTATGGAGCTGCATCGAAGGCTATAATGAAGCAGTCATTCAGGCACGTGGGGGGCTACCTGAAGGGACACCCCCTCATGAGGCCTGAAACATCTCATACACACCCGAGAATCATCGGTACAATATGTTGCATCACTGAACCACCAATTATACGGATCTCAATCATGCCGTAAGGAGCTGGAGCTGAGAAATTATCAAGTCAAAGGGCAATAAAGAGTCCATTTTCCTGTTCCGAGGAACCGAACAAGAGTGGAAGATGGAACCAAGGTACCCCTCCCTCTAGAATTGTCTTCTGGAATGAATAAGTTGATGTCAATAGAAGGAGGTCTGCCATAGGTGAGGCAATAAGGGATCCTCAACTTAGGAAGGAGGTATAATAGTAGAGCAATTAACAGACTGACACCAGGGATGATGATGTAATGGGGGTTACTGAGTAGTAGGTTGGTTACTTTCCTTGTTAGAGCATGAAGGGCATGGATGACCTTGCAACAAATGACACAATATCAAAGGGGATAGGGAATAGTAAGACTGAAGGCCACAATGTGAGACACGAGAGAGGAACCAAGCAATTAAGGATGGAGGACTATAGCAGGATACAAAGGGACTTGGGATAGACTCCATGGATGTGATGATGACTCAACTCAGACTCTCTAAACAAGGGCAACTCGATGATGCTACCACAAAGAAAAGGTCTGGTGGGGACCATAAAAACATGAGTACAAGATGGTTACTCATGAATAAAAACAATAGGAGCATGGACAAGTATGAAGGAAAAGTGATGCCCCAAGTAAAAGTGTTGCAAGTGAAGAAATTTGATTTGGAGGAGTGGTTAAGTAACCCTTGGACAAAATGTGTCTAGGTGAAGTATCAAATCAAAAAAAACTAAAGTATACCCATTTGAGAGCTTGGTGAGAGCTTTCCAATGGTACTGACGGTTTGTCAAAATGACTACGGTTTGGCCACAATAGGCGAAAGAAAAATCTGAGGTTTCTCTTTTAATAAGGCATTTTCCCTTCAAATTCACTCATTTGCAAGTGTAGCTATGGTGAATGCAGGGAGGAGAGAAGGCCCTACACCTTGCGGCGAGTGTATCGAGAAAACCGACCGTTGGAATTGAGATCCATCAGTTTTAGGTAAGAGGCCTAACCCTACTATTTCAATTAAGGGGATCAAAATTTCAGTTTAGGCACCCAGAGCTCATGTACAGGCCAGGTCGCACTTTTTGGGGTCTGTTTTGTGACCTAGGTAGTAGTTACTAGGAAGAAAACTGCAACCTATCCCAGGAAATGATCTGAAAAGTGTGAAATACGAGGGAAAGGGGGTTTCAGTGTTGTTTTTGGATAAGAGCTAGGATTTTTATGGTTGAGGGGCATAGGTGCCCCCAAACATGTTATGATCATGCCAAAATGTATTTATAAAAGGGGAATCTAAACACATTTTTATGATGTGGTGCACCATTTGTTTTCGTTATGGTTATGCAGTTCAAGAAAGGGAATGGAGGATTACAAATCGCTTTTGGTACTTCATATATGGAGAAAATGGACTAAGTTTCTTCGTTGGCACACATGGTGTCACTCTTTCAAAGAGTGGATTTGGAGATAATGAACTAGTGCTCTCTTAGAAATCCCACAGGTTGGTCAACAACAATGTATAGGGGAGTGGGTTGTTGATGTAAGAGGAAGGAATGATGAGGGATATCATCCTTGGAGGGATTTGAGGTGATATGGGACGTTATAGGTTCTTCTAAACGGGGAAGAATGATGGTAATAGAGTTGACACAACTAGATGCACTATGAGGGTTGTGGAGAACTGCTTCTCCTGGACTCTCAAATATGGGTTCCCCCTTACCAAAACATTGTGTGTCAATGTAATGACTATAAGGTGTATGTGGTTCGAATGTATGGTTTCAATGTAAGTGGGGATAGATAAAGTCAGGGGTGGTGATTTCTTCCATAATGTCGTCATCGTATTTGAAGGTGTGGTGACTGACGGAAGAAAAACCTCCTAACGTGGCAAAGCTACCTGACTCATCATCATGAGAAGAAATTTTCACATGTGTATCGTCACGGAGGGTGATTGAAGAACAAGTAGATGAAGGATCCACCGATGTTGAGCCCAAGGTGATTGTTAAAGGGAGGTTAGGCGAAAAAATATGGGAAGTCCTGGGGGGTTCTTCCACCATGGATCTCATAGAGGATGACATGTAGTGGAAGTGGGCGAAGACCCTGTCATATTGACATCACGAGGGGCAATGTCAATAGGAGTGGATGTGTCCTCTGGTTCTTTTGAAGAAAAACGTGGAAATAAGGGAGCGGTGGACTTGTTGTGCTTGGCCTCGAATTAGCGAAATGCTGCTAGAGAGGTGTGGAAGTCCTTGAGGCGAGGAAAGAGGCGAGTATAGTGGCCATAGATATCACACAAAGCACAGGGATGATTTGTGTGTAAATACTTGAGTTTCAGGACTGAATCAGGTATAGTGACATATAACTTTGGGATATCAGACTCAAAAAACTCTTTGTTAACCATGGGCTTAAGAGGAGGAAATTTAGGACAAGTATGGGTGGCATGAACAAAAACATCACACAAAGCACACCAGGTGGTATGCTTTGGAGTATTAGGAAGAGTAGGGTTTTTTGGGTCGACCTTGTCTTTAGGTGCCTTCTTGCAAGATTTTCCCCCTTCACCCGAAGCTGTTGCAGCAGGAGGAGGTTCTTGTTGAGGTGGCTGAGGCAAAGTAGAAAAGGGAGGGGTCATGGGGACCGGTTGAACTGGGGTCAAAGAAAGCTAAGGTTTTGGCTAACCAGGCGGGATAGCGACTGGGGGATCAATGTACCAGACTGGGATCCCTAGGGTCAGGTTAGGAAGGGATAAGATAGCCATAACAGGTATCAAAAACACTCTAGGAGGGGGAGCTAGAAACAGTATCTAACAGGAGGGGTAATGGCCAAGTGGGACAGCTCTGAGATGGTTAAGGCTAGGAGGAACTGTGCCAAGAGGGTAGAGAGGCTCATGGGTACTAGCTGCAGATGAGGGGCCTAGAGGAGGGGCTCCTGAAGGCTGAGTCGAGGTGCTAGGAGTAGGTTGCGGAGGGCAGGGCTGCTGACTAGTCAAATCGGGCCGCTTGAGGGCATCCCGAGACGATTGCATCATGAAAACGTTTGACGAGTTGGGATTAGAGACATGAGGAGAAGGACTGGGGAAAGAACCAAGAAAAGAGGAGTCTTTGTAGACTCCAAGTGAAACATTGGTTAGAGGTTTGACTATTTTTTTATTGGCCACCAAAGAGATGATGGACTCAGGGGAGGTCTGAGACTTCAGTTCGTAATATCTCAACTAGTCGATGGTGACACTATTTCAATTGTGAGGAAAGCACATCTTATGGTGAACCGCAGATGGGATAGTAGACATCACATAAGTGTAGCTACAACCAAATAGAATGTTGTAATATAAGGTGGCATCAATGACTTCTACGTCAACACAAACAATCTTTCCTGCAATAGTAATAGGACAATTGCGAAACAGGCTAATGGGATGGGAAGAGTGGCCATCTCATTCTCAGAGGGTGATAGTGGAAGCAGCAAACTCAGGAGATCCGAGTTGCTTCCAAACTGAAGTAGACATCACACAGGTGGATGCCCCCTCATCAATGATACAACGAGAGACATTGGAATTCTGGATCTTGACGGGGATTTGGAAGGCGACGAAAGAAGGAAGGAGGGGATGTTCCGACTGGTCAACGTCGAAGAAGATCAAGTGATCATCTAAAGGATCTACATCTCCCATGGAAGTTAGTAGAGATTTTTTTTGTGAAGGGAACGACTGGAGGAGTTCCAACATTGAGATGGTAGCAGGGGATTGTGCCAAATCATCTACTATACTATACAAATAGGTAGCTTTTTCAAAAGTAGTGTTTCAATGTAATGGTCCCTTGGGAATCTTATTATGAACCTCTGCCTTAGGCTGAGGGATCTGTAAAGTACCATTGGTTGTTGAAAGAGGCTCTGTGGAACCTGAAGAAGGGGGCTGAGGGGTAGACATAGCGGGAGGCTTGTTGTATTGACGAGACTAAGTCTGAATGTTGAGGTAAATGGTAATGGGTTGGTGAGAGTTCATCATGAGAATCTGGTAATCTGAGGTACTAGATTGAGGAGGTTGAGTGGAGGCCTAGCCTTCAGGTGGTTAGGTAGCCATGAATCCTTGCTGGGGGAAAGGATTGGTAAATGCAGCCAGCTAATAGGTGCAACATTGGGAGGAACAGAATGGGTGGCTTGATGTCCTCATGATGCTGCTTGAGTCTCCCACATTTGATGCATCTGAGGTAAAAGAGGACAATCGTGGGTGTAGTGACCATAGACACCGCAACAAGAACACGACTTATTCATGAAAACATGCCTATCCTGCTTGGGCTGAGTGCCCTGTTGCTAGTTAGAAGTGTTAGGTGCATTCCCTTGAGGATTAGGTCCTAGATTACATGGGGTAGATTGATTTTGGGTGCCTTTCCTTTTCTTTTTGGAAGTAGGAGGATTAGTCGCGCCCTATTGTGCATACACCTGCCCCTAGGGGTGTGGTGGATGCTATTGCGGGGATTGAGAAGGAAAGGGAGGCGGGGGTGCTGATGCTGGAGGAGTTGGAGCACCAGGCTGCGGATATGAATAATAAGGAGGTTGGGTAACATTGTGGTAAAAATTTTGGGCAAAAGGAGGAGGCATGCCGTATCCTGGATACATGCTACCAAGAGGAGGAAAAGTGCTAGAGGAGCTAGCCTCTCCCTGAAGGAAACCATAACCCATGAAAGTATGAGTGTACGGATGAGAAAGGGCTCCAATGATACTACCGACAACATTGGATGCCTCCGGTGCATTTGCACCACTGGGTTTAGGGAGATCAGGTAATATGGTATAAACATAAATAGACTGTGCGTAGATCAGGTCATATTTTAACGCAATCTGGAGAGCAGCTTCTTCAGTCTAAGGGAAATGAGATGTGACATCTTTGTCGATAGCAGGAAAAAGGGATATGAGAAACTAATCCATGTAGACACGGTCTTCGAAGGTAGGGGATGGACATAGGCGGGTCGTAGACGATTGATGGAAAGAGGTCAAAATTTTGGTGCCAGTGTCATAACAAAGGGGAAGCTAGAAGTAACATAGAAAATCCCAGGAAAGAGTCACAAAAGTAGTATGAGAGGAGGAGGCCTGGTCAACATACCACTTAGAAGCTTCTCTAGTAAGTGTATGTTGGAACAACCAAAGATGGATAGGGTCATTAACGATGGATTTAGACAAACACCACATGTGGAAAGATCTAATAGGGTTTGTAGGATCTTCTCCAGCAAGAACTTCAAACTTGGGGATGTCAGAAGGGAGCTTGGTTGGCATAGCAGACCAACCAGGATCATGGTGTATGGGGTCATTGATCAATTGGTTAAAATCGAGAAGACTGAGACCTACCATATAAGGGAGAAAGGGAGCAACCAAGATAGTTCCTGTTGTGGTCCCACTAGTATTCCTAGCATTAGCAGCATTAGGTCCTAAACCAAACATGTTGAATGTGACAAGGGGAGAACCAGGGATAGAACCAGAAGGGGAACCCAACGAACCAGAAGTGGAGTCGGAATGGGGACTCGGTGGAGGAATAACTCGAATCCTACACGGTGGAGTAAGTCTTCTTAATGGAAACTGAGGATGAAGGCCAAGAAGTCTCCGAGATAAACGCATTGGGGGCACAATGATGGAAGAACAGACACTGATCACGAAAGGAAGAGAGACCAACAAGGGAAAGGAAGTGTAGGATCAAATGATTACAATGTCGAAACAAGGGCAGAGAGGTGCGAGATCAAATGATTACAATGTTATACTCTTTGCCTCGTGGTGTAAACCAGAAACTCTTCACTTAGGGTATGTGTGTTAAGTGTGTAAATTTTAATTTTTAAACCAAGATGTGTGTAGATAAAAAGGAAAAAGTGTGTTGTATAATTGTAAATAAATCTGCAAATAACAGTAAAGTAAACTGAATGTAACATAAAATAAAATGCTAAAGATGCATCAATGTAAACCCAAGGAGACGGGCTTCCCAACAACTAGTCTATGGGTGGGCAAAAATCTAGTCAAAGCACACCAAAATAGCCAATGGATGTAAAGACGGGAGGGACAACGATATAAAGGTCAGATCTGAAATAGGTGCAGAAAACAACAAAAAAATAGAGGGAAAAGTGCAACAAATGAGGTGGCGAAAGGCTACAACCTAAAGGGAAATGGAGGGGACCCTAGAGGAGGACCAAAAAAACTGAAAAAAATGTGTTTTTGATGGATGAAAAACCAATATAAAATGGATCTGAAGGTATAGGATCAGATTTGAAAAAATGGCTGAACATACTGAAATCGTAGACGACCTACCTCAGCAAAACACCTTATAGAAAGGTGGAAGCATGTTGAAGCCCTAAGGGGCTAGGTATTTACTTTGATGACTAAAATAGAGTAGGTATAGGTCCAAGACGGGTGGAGACAGAGGTTAGAAAACCCTAAACAACAACCTAGACAAACCCAGAAAAATATCAGTAAAATTCATGTAAAAAGTACATGTCGCAGTTTCTGACCCGTTTTCATCAGAGGTCATAGGTTTTGGGAATTTTTCTGCACACTGAAGGTTGAGATCATAGGTTTCTTCCCAAAAAGTGCGACCTGCACTTCTGGCACTCTTGGGAGTAGGTTTCAGAAAAAAGTTTCATCTCAGCTGCGACTAATACTTGTCACCTATGCAATAGGCCCAGAAACACACCGAAGTTAGAATTTTTACTGTTTTAGGTTTTTAAAGGTTAAAAAAAACATCAAGAAAAGAAAAACAAGACGCTAAAGAAATACCCTAGGGTTTGAAGCAGCTGGTCATGCAGGGATCTGAAAAATGACATCGGTCGTAATCATAAACCCTTGTTGAGTTGCCAATTATTAGGATGAATACTAATTGCAAGCATACGAAAAAAGCTCACTTTAGCTATGCATAAAAAAAAACCCAAACATAAAATATGGCTGCCAATTTATTTATATATGTAGTTAGTTGACCAAGATAAATGCTACAAAATCCAGATCTATGCAGTAAAAGACATTAAGCAGTAAATAAAAGCAAGAGTTTCTCCATGCATCCAATAGATAAGACAAAAATATTTTTAAAGAATTTTTGTATTTCTAGCACCTGGGAAGGGAACATAGAAAGATGTTACCAATCCCCTTGAATGGGTTGGGTTCTTGTATGTCCTCAACACTTCATATCTAAGATATCTCTCTCTTGATGGTGTAGAAAACCTAGACAAAAAATGGAACTCAAACGGAGCTCACAAGAAAAATGGCAGCAAAATATGACAATGATGGAGGATCAAAGTCAGACCACGAGTATATATCCAGAGTGATCTTTAGGCAACAAAACTTAGTGAGTGAATGGAAAACCCTTCTATTTATAACAAAATATTAAGTTAGTCTAAATATTTGCACATAATTAAAATATTATTAACCAAATCTAGATCCAACTTTTATGGAATATTTTATTATATTTGTTGGAGGGAAAAAGAATTTGAATTTGGTCGAATCCCTTTATTTGTAAATAATAAATAAATAAATGATTTATTTATTATTATAATAATGTGGTTGAGTAATAATTAAATAAATAGTGATTTATTCAATTATTTATAAATGATTTAGTCAAATTTAACAAGGAATATTATTCAAATAATGTTTAAATAATTATTCCTAGAAAATAATAAGACAAATAGTGATTTATCTAATTAATTTTCCTATTCTGGGTTAAATATGACTAGGAATATTAATTAAACTATTGTTTAACTAATTATTCCTTGAGGAAAATCAAACAAATATGGATTTATTCAATATTTCCTCATGCGGTTTCCTGTTTAGAGGATAAACAACTTAATAAATTATGGATTACTAAGTTATTTTTCATAGTGAAAGAAATTTTACTTAGGGTAAAATTGGTCTTACATGGTGTACTTTGGTCCATCTAATAGTAACAGGTTAGACGACCAAAAATTGGGTAACACCAGGCTATGCACAAAGAATCCTATCGATTGCAGAGTCCCTTTCACCATGGAGGTTAGGGTTTCTTTCGATGAAAGCGGAATACCTTCCTACCTCCCCTCCTTTCCCAAATTTCCAGTCTTCCCTCTGTTAGCACCTGATTTGGACCCCAGGCTGAAAAGGGAAAAACAGGGTAACAACTAAGCCACGCTCAGCCTTGTAGCTAGCCCTACAAGGACATGAGAGGGCTCTCTCCGTAAAAAAAAAAATTTGGATATTCAATAAAATGCAATAATGATCTGATATTAGGCTAGGTAAAATGATGGGAAAATGTTTTAATAAAATGAATGAATTTTCAAGGATGCGTGGGATAAAATGGGACAGTTGAAACTGAGGAATTAAATCAGGACACGGGGTATTTCATGCGACAAGGTAGATAGGAAAATTTAGAAAATAAAGTTTAAATAATGATGGGATGGAAAGACTGGTGAGGAGCTGAAAAGAGAACAATAAATGACTCCTTTACAAACAGAAGAAAAACACAGAGTATGAATGATTCCCCAAGGCACAGCATAAAAATGGATTGTACCTTTCTATCTTGAAAGCATTCAAAAGGAAATGTTTATGAATGAATGGTGAAACATAACAATTTACATATGAAACAAGGAGAAAACAAATTCTAAAACTCATACCACATGGATCCCACAAATCAGAGTTGCATCTCTTATTAATTCCCTGTCAAACTGTACAATGGAGCACAGATTGTTCTTCCACACTATTCCCCTACTTCTGAGTTACAGAATCTTTACAAATGGTTTATAATTACATTAAATAGACTGAAATGTGGGAACATAGATCCACAGAAAAAGGGAGTTGTTATGATAGCTCAAGAACTGAAATTTGAATATGGAAGAGAAAACCAACAATCTGCCCCTGAAAATACGGGACAACATTACATTTGTCTACTTGGAGAGTTCACTGTTATACTTGGATGAAAGAAATAGGCAATCCGAAAAACATATTTCCTACTTTTGTTGCTGCTGTAGCAATATTTGTTTTATTTAGCTTGTGGCCAGCTGACTATTTCTTTCCATTATTTGTTTGAAGAAACTAACTTTTATAAAATGTTGTTGAAATAAAATAGAATGAAATTATATACCTTTGTGAAGGGAAAAATTAATTTTGAGTGAATAGGTACGAAGGGAGAAGGGGTGGGGTCCACATCGCAATCAAAATTGGGATCAATGGGAAATGGTGTGATACAATATATAATAAAAAATTGAAAATGTATGTTTGCGATGATTTCATCACAAATCAAGATCATAGGAATGGGAGCAGACGTATTTGAATGAAGGAAAAAATTTCCGATGCGATTAGCAAAGCCCGATGGGGTAATACAACAAACCAAAGGTATAACAGGCGAAAAATGTGTATAAAAGGTTTCAGCGCTTTTACAAAGGGGTGAAGTGATTTATATGAAAGAGCGATGGGCTTATAATGGTGGGACCAAGGGATTATAATCGCAATTGGAATCGGGTTAATGGGATGGGTGCATCACATAACACAATACAATACTTCCGATGCGATGGAGATCAGGGGTGGGGGAAGGCCTTTGAAATAAACGAAACTTTAAGTTTGACAAAGGCAAAGGCCTTTTGTATTATGAATGGGCAGAGGATTCAAGTGGTGGGCCCATAAGTCAATCGGCATTGGGGATCGGAGGCTCGGGCAGAACAAAACACAACTCCTTCAATGCGATGAGGGCGCGGCTTTGTAAAACAAAATAAAAATAAAAATTATTTTTACAAAGGGGAAGGGCTATTTTATTATGAAAGGGTGGTGAATTATAAGGTGGGACACAAAGGTCCATCGGAATTGGAGGTCGTAGGAAGGAGGAAGGAAATTTATACGTGGAATGCCGACGCCGATAGGGAGATAAATTGTGGGTCGTCGGATGGGATTGGGCGATCGACGACTGTGGAATAATCAGAGGGTGTCAATCGGGGGTTTGCAATCGGGGAGGGGATTTTTGGGAGTGTTGATGAGGATGTTCTGATTGGCTGTGGGCCATTGGATCTTGGATCAAATCGACGGTCTGGATGTACATCGGAGGGGGTACATCAGAAGTTTACTATCCGGAGCCACTTAATGTAATCACATCGGAGGTTTTGCGATGGGCCAATCGAGGTGGACTTATAAAAAGTTGCAATGCAATGGGAAAGGGAATTAAGGTGGCGGGGTTTTATAATATAAAACTTTGTTATAAATTTTTACTATAAAGTTTCACAGTATGGTGGGGAAGTGGTTTGGGAACGGCGGGGACTTTATAATAATAAACTTTGAAATCTTTATTATAAAGTTTTTAAAAGTATGGTGGGGAAGTGGTTAATAAATAAATTGCATATGTATTTATAATGCGATTTTTTAATCGAAGGGGGAAAAAAAGGAATTTATTAAGGGAAACATTAAACTTTAGTAAAATAAAATTTAGGGAAAGGTGGAAAAGGGATTGTTTAACGGTATAGGGGACGTTTTACTTCACTTAAGCATAAATTTCAATCCAGAAGTCAGTTTTGAGAGTGTAGTATACCATTGGAAAGCTCTTTCCGGGCCCTTTCTACTGAATCTACTTGGAACATGATTTGATGCTAAAAATGATATGGAATATCTCTCTAAAAGGCAGGGTGATGACTTTGTGGAGATGGCAGCTTCTGAATTGTGACTTATTACATATGCTAGCATAAAATTACATAATGAATGATAATAAAGGCAAAGTATCATGTTTTCACCTCAAAACATGGTTTTGAGGTGAAAATTACATCAAACTGAATAAAATATCTCTTTGATCTTCCAGGTGCTGTTGAATTTGAGTTTATTGACTTCCTCATGACCTTGCTAATTTTATTGACACTTGACTCATATTTTGACCATGGTGAGACCCTAGAACCTAATGAGACCCATCCTATGACCTGCTGACATGAATCACAAAGTGAAAGTAGCTCATGACTAAAGAACATAGAGAGGAGAATCAACAAGCTTCACATGAGGGAAAACTGATGAAAAAACATTACTATCAAGGAATCCATGACCTAGCGGAATGGTGAAATTTATTGGCATGGGACTCCTAATATGCAAATGCAAAAGAGAAATTTTGATCACTGATGGTAGTATGACTAGACTGACACTAACATTGTCTCCAATGGGGATGGCAGCTCCTTGGAGGTGCCAAGAACACCGTAGACCAAGTAGCCTTATCCATTGGGCATGGAGTCAAAATGCTGAAAACTTGACACAATGCAGACTGCTCTGACTGAAAACTAAGACTAAAAACTGAAATAAAACCAAACCATACACATATCATTTAATTTTTATAGCCTTCACCTCGGGCCCCAAACTTCAATGATTGTGTACTTGAACTGTGATAAAAAATAACATGGTATTTACAATGATGGTGACATAGTTTCTGATCCATTATCTTCAACAATGGTAGTGCTTCAGAAGACTACCATTCACTGCTCCTCCAGGGAAATATTGGCCATCCATTTCTGAAAGCAAGAAAACATTCTATCCCTTGTATGATGAAATCCTGTATGGTCCTTTCCACATGTTGTCAAACTTATCGTGCTTCCCTTTGTCCTCATTTTTGGCATCCCATTTCAACACCACATCATCCAGCTGAAACTTTTCTGCTTTTGTCTTTTGATCATAGATCTTTTGAATCTTCTCCTGCAACTGAACAACGTTTTGTGACACTTCCTCTCTTTTTTGCTGAAGGTGGATCATCTGATTGATCCTTTCCTGATTTTCATCATCCTCACTGCCAACTTCTTGCAATAATATCATACCTGGAACTGTAAGAGATGTGGTGAAAAAAATGTCAATACCATAAACCAATTCAAAAGGTGACATACCTATTGATTTATTACTGCTGACTTTGTCTTCCCACAGTGCGTTGATAAGCTTTCGGTGCCAATTTATTTTATTTGCCTCCAACATTTTCTTAATTATATTTATCAGCAATTTGTTCGATGATTCTGCTAGGCCATTGCCTTTTGGATAATACGTTGTTGAATGGCCCAGTGCGATATTGTATTTGTCACAGAAATCGACCATCTTCTTGGATCTGAACGCTGCTGCGTTATCTGTTACAATTTTATGAGGGCAGCCAAAACGAGATAAAATATTTGATTCCAGGAATTGAATAATTATCTTATAAGTTGCTTGCCTCGCTAGGATGACCTCGATCCATTTAGTGAAGTAATTTGTGCCTGTCAGGATCCATCGATGGTGTGTTGATGATGCCGGATGGATTTCTCCTATGAAATCGAGTCCCCACTGTTGAAAGGGAGCATTCACTGAAACTGGTTTCAAAGGAAGAGGAAGCAATTTCTTCTTCCCTTGGAAAATTTGACATTCATGACAATTCATCACCATTTTATACAAATATGAAAATAATGTGGGCCAATAATATCCTGCTCTTAACACTTTGTTAGCAGTGGTCTTCCAAAACAGATGACCACCACAGTCACCTTTATGAAAATCATGCATTACCTTCTAAGCCTCTTCTTCAACCAAACAATTGAGCAAAATGCCTCCTGGATCTTTCCAATACAAAGCACTATTTAAAATGCAGTATTTTGCAGATTTAACTTTCAGAGATCTACCTTTACTCTTAGACATGCCTGAAGGTGGTGAAAGATGCTAAAGGACATAAAAAATATCTGAATACCAAGGGGATTGTAGAAAAATGTCTGAAATCGGAACAAGAAAACCTTCATCTTCATCTTTTGACATTGCTGTTATGAGGTTTATATCCAGGGCATGTAGACTTGATTGGGCCATTAATTTCGCTAAGCCTTGGCCTTTGATCAACTTCGTGGGTTTGATCTCCAAATCATACTCCAACATAGCTGCTATCCATTTACCTCTCTGGCCTTATGGATCAATTTGCATCAACACATCCTTCACTGCTATGCTAGGGACATATGCTATAGTATGTGAATTCAGAATATAGACACTAAAATCCTTCAATGCCTTTATAAGAGCCAATTCTTGCTTTTCAATAATATTATACCTTAAAGAAAAATCTCTAATAGTCCTACTAAAAAAGGAAATTGGCTTTTCTACCTAATCTCTCTTTTGCATCAAAACAACAGCCATAGTATGCTCCGATGCAAACGAAAATATGATAAAATCTTGAGTATAGTCGAGACTAATCAAAACTGGGGCATTGGACAAAGAAAACTTTACCAGATTGAATGAATTGATAACATTTTCACTCCATTTGAAAGTTCTATCATTCTTTAGCATATTATTCATTTCTCTCAGATGTTCAGCCAAATTTGGTATAAATCTGCGTAAAAAGTTCATCTTACCATTGAATGCTTGAATCTCCTTTTTGTTCCGTGGAAGGTTTATGTGCTGAATTGCCTCCACTCTAGATGGATCAATGCAGATGCCATCTTAGAGATGATATTCCCCAACAATTTTCCCTCATCCCTGGCAAAAATACTCTTCTTGGGATTGAGAGAAATCCCAAACTTTCTGCATCATTGAAAAAAAACTCTCAAATGGTGAAAATGTTCATCATCAGAACCAGAAAATATTGTCAAATCATCCAAATAAAAAACAAGAAAAACATCTTTTTGATTTTCAAAAGCAATGTCCATTGCACGCTGGAAAGTAGCTCCAACATTCTTCAGTCTGAATGGCATTTTAGCATACTGGAAGGTTCCCCATGGTGTTGTGAAGGCAGTTTTGTCTTGGTCCTTCTCGCACACCAAGATCTGGTTGTAGCCTGAGTAGCCATCAAGTAGTGACATCCTAGATGCTCCAACTACTCTCTGCAGAATATGGTTCATCTTCGGAAGTGGATAATTATCTTTTAAGGATTCCTTATTCAAATCCCGAAAATCTATGCACAATATTATCTCTCCTGTCTTCTTACATACCGGAACCAAATTTGAAATCCAGTCAGAAAATATAATAGGAACAATGATACCATCTTTGTACAACATGTTTACCTCTTTTTCAATGGATGGCAACAACTTCGGATTGATTCTTCTCAGATTTTGTCTAAATGGATTTTGATCTGGCTTGATGGGAATAGTATGCTGGATTATGTTCTTATCATACACCTTCAAATCTGAGTAATCCCATGCAAACACATCAGAAAATTCAGAAAGAAATTTGACATACTTTTCCTTTACCTCAGGGGACAATTCCTTTGACAACTTCACAAGCTTGGGCTTGTCAGCTATTCCAAGATTCACATCTTCAACTCCTTTCTCAGTAGGCATCAATCTTGATTTCTTTGCAACATCGTCTTGATCAAAAAGCTCGTCTAAAGGTATAAGACCTCTAGGAATTATATTATCCTTCAACTGCAATATGTCCATCTGGTTTGCTTCCAATTCTTGATCATCAACCTCATACTCACCTTCTATTGGAGTATCTTTGAATTTTCCATCACTCTGCAAAAAAGAATTAATCTCATTTTCATCCCAAAACACTTGCTAATACCTTAAATTGTCCGTAACAGTAGGCCTATGTTTGACATAGATCTCAAACTTATTTCTGGAGTTCATCAGAATCTTCAAGTTGCTTGCTATAGTGGCAAGAGAATCAACAATAATATTCTGCATCATGGGTACTGCTGTCAAAGTGTACTCAGGAAATGTCTTCAAGATGTCCAGGACTGCATTTCTGTATGCCCTCAATCTTGGATTATTTTCTTGGTACTATCCTTTAAACTGTTTAATTATGAGCTCTGAATCTCCATATACAGAAATCCTTTTCGCATTCAGCTTCAAAATTTTTAGATCTACAATGAGAGCTTCATACTCTATTTCATTGTTAGAGCAGTCAAAGGCTAACTTATAAGCACATACTCTAACATTACTAGGAACCTTTTAAGGCTGTAAAACAGGGCTCCCAATCCATATTCCAATACCATATCCATCCTTACCAACATCCCCATCAAATTCAATGCTCCAAAGGCCTTCTTCTTCTTCTTGTAGATGATAAAAAAAAATTCTTTCTCTTCTTTACCTTGGCCAACTTCTACAGCTCTCTACTGTTCACTGTCCTTTGGCCGCTGGCAGGCAGGAGGCTGATAAGTGCTTGTTGCTTTATCTTTTTCCTTTTTTATGACTTCCCTAAAATTCTCTAAGATTTTAGGTATTTCATCCACTTATACCAACTGAACATTGTCATCATTTAAACCACCATCTGAATATAGGACAAAAGACTCTAAATCTGTGTGGATAACATTAATGGGATGATTGACTGGATTATCTTTGCTAGTGATCATATATTTCATTTTCTTTTCCCTATATAGTTTTATCAATTGGCCAAACACGGGAATGGTGGAATAAGAGAAGTCAAGCTACATGGTTCCCTTAAGTTTTACACCCCAAGACCTAGATAGGAGCATTCCAAACCGTGGTCGGACATTGGCAACAACTAAATCCATCAAGACATTCTTGGCTAGGATTTGATCTAAAGACACTACCAAGTCTTTGATGAGACCAATACAATGGACCTTACCTGAGTCAAAGGAATACAAATCATGGTATTTTCGAGTAATATCAAGGCCTAACTTCTCCATGACAACTTTGAGCATCAAATTATGTGAGGCTCTGGAGTCCAACATAGCATTATGCAAGATTAACTCATGCAACCTAAGACTCAGGTAAAAGGGAGGGACTTCACTTTCTTCAAATTGATCTTCTGAGGCTGGACCAAAGATGAGTTCAGGGTACTCATCTTATACATTAACCATATAAGAAACAGAGTCTATTTGCAAAACTCTAGACACCTGACTTTTATAAGCACTATTCTTCACTAAATCAGTCAAGGGCATAGACACTTTCAGTTTAGAAATTTCATTCTCCAATTTAAAAGAAGGAGCTTTCTCTTCCTCTTTAACTTGAGGATATTTCTTCTCTATTTTCTCCTTTGCTGTGCTCTGCTGATTCTTTTCAATTGCTGTGTGATTTGTTGAAGGTGCTTTGCTGGAGGAAGGGCCGACTAGCTCTTTTCCTTTCTTTTGAGCATCGTTATTCATTTGGAGCTCCTTTATTTTCTGAATGGGACTAATCGGAACATCTCTATTCCTTAGATAATATTGCTTTTGTTGGGCCGACAAGGCATTCACGTACCCTCTCTGGTAATCATCGGACTCTTCTTCCAACACTGCATCATTGGCCAAAATAAAATTTTCATCCTTTCGAGAGTTTGGAGTCGCCACTGTGTATTCTTCGTCTTCTGTGAGGAAAATTGGCACACCATCAGCTGTGAAAAAGTGATTGGCTTCAAACAGAGGATCATCATCCTCATCTGTCTTTGTTCCTTGCACGTAGTTCTGCTGCAATGGTGTTTTAATCTGTTGTTGTGGTGGCTCTTGGTCCTACGTTCTTTGTTCTCTCTGCTAAATCCTGAATTGTGGCTACTGCCCTCTGAGATTCAGATTTCTTATTTTAGGTTCAGGTCTATCTGAAATAGTCAATATATCAACCATCTTCTCCACTATCTAAATTAGAGTGTCCATTTTGCTGTCTGAAGGAGAGGCCTCCTCTTTCACCATGACTCTCTTTTCTGCTCTAGCTTGAGCTCTTATATCTAGCAGATTCACTTCCACACTTACCGTTATCTTCTGCATGTCTTCCAACGTAGTGGGATCTCTTTCCCGCAGCTGATATGCCATATCAACATCAAAACCGTCTGGAAATTCAAGAAATGGTAATCCCACAGGACGTTTCAGGTTAGCTGGAATAGCATTATATACAACATTGAATCTTAAACAATAGTCCTAAATAGTTTCAACCACATTTATTTTAATATTTTCATACTCAGTCAGAATTTGGAGTGGGTTCTGTTAAGAATCTGTAATTTTAGCAGACTGGTAAGACTAAAACTGCAGAAGCAACATTGTTTCAACCAACTTTGGGATTCTAGGATCTAGCCCTCCTGAATCCAGAGAGGGATCTCTCTATGAATGAGTTTAAAGATGTGATCTTTAATAGCTGGAATTGAGATATTAGGTTTCTTATGAAGAGATTGGGTTTTTTTTGTTTTGGTTGGGCAAGGACATGATGAAGGCAAAGGTTGTTTCAAAATGGAGGGTGAAGGTGTCTGCAAGTGAAGGAATGATTTGGCTGACAGAAAGGCAAATGTATTTTTAACCCATTGGGCTATGGAGTCATAGGAGGATTTTAATTGGACAGCAAGGTTCAAGCAGGATCAATGGGGCAAGTCACTTATGTCAAAGGATCTCTTAAGGTGATTTTATGAAATGAAACAGATAGGAAATGAATAAAAAACAAATGAAGGTATAGTGAAACAGCCTAAGATCAAATAAGTTCTTTAAACTATATTGCTTCAGCATGTACTTAAAGAAAAACATGAGAGTATTCTGAGATTAGGTTAATACCTTAAACTAGCTTGCTTTGAAGTAATTTCAGTTAGAAAGCATTAAAAACAATTGAAAATCTTAAGATCAGGTAAGTGGCTTTAAACTACCCTGCTTTTAGCATATTCAATAAGAAAAAACATAGATAACAGTTGAAAAGCTTAAGATCAGGTAAGTGCCTTTAAACTACCCTGATTTCAGCATATTCAATAAGAAAAAACATGAAATTATTCTGAGATCAAGTTGATACCTTTAAACTAGCCTGCTTTGAAGTACTTTTAGTTAGGAAACATTAAAAAACAGTTGAAAAGCTTAAGATCAGGTAAGTTCCTTTAAAATACCCTGCTTTCAGCATATTCAATAAGGAAAACATAGATAACAGTGACAAAGATAAATTTAGATCAGGAAAGTGCCTTTAAACCAACCTGCATTGATGTACTCTTCAAAGAGAACATTCAAATGAAGAAAACATAGACAATAAAGCTTTCAGTAAGAGTAGGGTACTGTTGAAAGTAAATCCTAGTTCTATGTTTGCTGCTCTTTATAAAAGATAGTGAAAAAAGTGGAAACATTGAGAAAAATAACAATTGATAGTGAGGAACACATCACCATTGACGCAAATCAGGATCCCATTTATCAGCAGATTGTATTAGATGTTTAAACCAGTTACAATCAGCAAGCCCGGTGGGTCTCTACAACTTCAAACTTCCCATATCAGCCTATATATCTTTGAATTGCAAACAGGGCATCAGTAGCTTCATAATAGCTATTACATACATTAAGATGTCCAGAGACCAATATTTTATCATCTTCTACAGAAGTATTACAGAAGAATGAAGAGGTGGGAGGATTTCCCAGGGATTAAGTATTATTAATTATGTAATAAATGAAATTCCTGGCCTTTGGGAACTAGGCAAGGCATAAGGTGGGAATGTAATCGTTTATAACTCTGCTTCATAACTCTATTTGTTTCTTTCGAGGCCTAATGATTGAAAATATATGCTTCTGAACTGTTCTTTAACCTTTAAAATAGCTTTTACGACAATTTGGAGATAATACCCTTGAATAGTAATTTTTTGTTTGGCAGCCTTTGATTTTCTGTGAGGATGTAGGTTCCTGATCAATAAATTCAGCTTCTGATTGAATATTTTGAGGCACAGGTGGCGTCGTGATAACTAAAGGGATCAATTCGCCTCAATTTGTGGTGGTGTGGGGTTTCTGTCGGTGAAACCCTTTATATTTGTTTTAAACTCTATTTTAAATCGGGGATAGATTTTTAGTGATCATCCTTAGCCATAATCCCCCAAAAACAATCCATTAATCCTCTGCTCTGGTTCATTTTGGTCTTCGGCACTGATACTCTTTGACTGTGCCAATTCATGGATTTCTTGCTGGTGTGCAAGGCTGCGCAGGGTTTATAGGGCATCCATGCCTGAGGAAACACTGAGAAAACGTGCATTTCCACCCTGTGGATGATTTATTTTGACGAATCGAAGACGGGAGGGTCGTCACCCTCCGCTTCTGAATCTTCTTTGAAAATCGCGAGAAAATGATTTAAAACCATGCAAATTAAAAAAACTATTATAAAATCCTACTTTTATAGGTTAACTGCATCGGAAGGCATGTGAAAAGAGCGGGGCCGTTGGATGGCATCTTCCAATGGTCAGGATTGATCGGGAGAGATCGTAGAACAGGCAAAAGAAAAATTAAATCCGAGCCGTCGATCATGCAGAGATCGATGGTCGAGATTGAACGAGGAGGCGAAGGTGTAGGATGAATCTGAGCCATCGATCACGCAGAGATTGACGGTCGGGATGGAAGTGTGAAAGTCAAATGGAGAGTTCGGGCGATGAATTGTGGGCCGTCGATCTGCAGATCAGATCGACGGAAGAGATGACATTGCCGCATGTATGATAGCCTGGTTATTGTGTGCACATCTTCGTTAACCATCGGACAGCTTCGGAAAGCAATCACCGTTGGATGAGTGGGCCCAGATCGGATGGTGCACAGCAATATCGCTGGGCGTCCTGGTCTGATCGATAATGCGTGATAGATGGTGGTTTCTGGAACAGTGTCGAGGACGCGTGTCACGTGATGTATGGGATCGCTGGCCATCAGGCGAAAACCGCCCTCCGCTCGAAGGCAGTGCGATAAAAAACATATGGTTTTGGGAAAATGGCACACGACTAGCGGGGTCCACGGGGAAATGAATTCCACACAGTCGGATCTGTGGATCAAATCGACGGTGCGGAGTGGCTAAAAATTCGCGTCGGCAGAAATAATATAAAATAATTAAAAAACCCAAAGTTTCGAATAACATGAGGTTTTTTAATATTTTTCGGGTGGGATATGTATTATGTGGCCGGGCGCCCGATTGCGGGGCAAAGGTTATATGAAGGATAATATGACTAGGGGTTAAAGAGGAGGGGGTTAATCGCATATCGGGAGATTGGGTATGGAATTTTCAATCAACCCATTTGATTTATGCAATGCGATAGGCGCTGGGACTGTTTCGGGGAATTAACACCCTAGAGGTTGGTTGGGATACAACCTCCACAGAGCAGGGGTGTACTACTTAACAGAGACTCACACAACCATGCACGTTCAGAAAAACGAAATAGAGCAGAACGAGAGATTTACTCGTTGGTCCCGTTGAAGTAGATCACGTGTGGAGTCCAAACTCCACACCTTCGTCCTTCCTCCTTAACCTGAAATACAAGAAGAAACCAGCACAAAGGACAAGTTGTACAGCATATATCTACTCTATATGTTAGTGAGATTCATATAAAACATTAAATAAATCATAATGAATGCTTGTATAAAAAATATTCTCATACATAAAAGCATACATTAACACGTTTATTTCGGGAATAGCATGATACTTCTGTATTATAAATAGTACGTAAAAAAGTAATCAAGTGGAGAGATCACCTGATCCTTCCAAGGCCTTCGCAGACCGTCGTCCGGATCCGTCCAGCCCTTGCCTCGCTAAGACTCCTTCCAAACTAGTGCATACGAGATAACATATAAAGGGATGTATATCTCAAGGAAACAAGGGTTTCCTACAATGAACTGGGAAAGTGCAGGAGGCACGGGGAATCAGACTTGGATAGGGAATACCAACAGAGTATAATATCAATACTTCTCTCTCTCCCTTAGGCCATACACATGAGGGCTTTTTTATAGTCCCTCCAAGTAGTTTCAGCAGTTGGAAACAGTTGGCCACGGGCTGGGGTGGTTGAACTACCTGAGTAACCATCAACCCAGCGCGAAATTAGGGATTTTTTATATATTTTTTAATCATTTTAATGGCATACGCGGAAAAGTCTAGTTGGACTCGCGTATACACGCGGAAAAGTACGGGCATAGTCGCGTATGGAGGATTTTACACTGTTTTTAAGTGAATTTGTCCAAGTCTGTAGGAATGGGTGCCCAAAAGCCATGAAACAATCATGAATCATGTCAAGGTGATAAATGATGCTATAACAAATGCCCCCTAATATATGAGGTCAGAAGGGGTACATGATGGCGAAATGTATTATGCACATAGAAAGAACTTCGCAAGGACAAGAGAGGACTTCACCAGATTTCAGCCTGCCAAAAACCAATGAAAGAAACCAGAGAGTCAACTCATGCTGAGGCGGGCATACCCATGCTCAGTCAAAAATACATCATATATATAGAAAGTACTGAATAGATCCAACATGTATACAAGTATAACTGAATTGAAAGTACATAGTGAATCATCTGAGCAGGGCCCGGAAATATAAGTCTGAATCAATGTCCAAGTATCACATATAGAAAGCTGAGCAAAGATGGTGCAACTGGATGTCTGATCAAATAAGTAACTGAATCTCCAAGTACCGGATCATAAGTGGTGGATCAAACGGTACAATCACGCAACTCGGGGATCAACATATAAGATGCTGCTGTGCTGAACTGCAACATATAAGGGTGGACGACAACACTGGCAGAAACTGAAAGGACTGTCAACAGTGAACCGAGAAATGCTGATGCAACCCGAGGTCTTCACCGATCACTATGGCACAATTCTACACAATGGGAATAAATGAGCTGAAGTCGACCATGTGAGAAATCATTGGATTACCGGTCAATGATGTATACCGTTAACCAACGCGAGACAACCCACCGATAATGATAATGAGTGTCAAGGTGCCCCAGTACAATCTAACAAGTGCGAATGAATGAGTTGAAGTCGAACACTTGAAAGAATCTACCAATCGGGAGGCAATGATGAATCCCCACTGTCGATAGCGAAGAGTCTGCCACTGATGACTGCAAACCCTAAGGTACTGACAAAAAGACTCTAGACCTTATTCCCAGAGCAATGAGTCGGAGTCGATGGCAAAAGATCTGCTGGAAGGAAGGCATTAAGGCATCACACATTAGTCCAGCGCGAGTGTAACCCGCAGGCCAAGATTTGGAAGGAATCGAACGAAGTAGAGTGATGGAACCAAAAACCGAAGTACGTTTCCGATGTGCACAAGATGAAGCTAGCGCACGGAAGAAACCCTCTGAACCAACCAATAATGAAAGCTGACACAGAGGCGAGAAATCCACCGATAGGGTCAAATGGAAATCCAGGTACTGCATGAATCCCAAGTGTGATAATGTGTGCTGACGTCGAACATAGGGGAAACCACTCAGTCAAAGACCCATGATGATGATCAAATGCTGAGCACGAGGTCACCTATCAATAATTGAAATAGGCCCAAGGTGTGGCTCTAGGCTTTCTCTCAGAGCAATGTGTCGTAGTCGATAAGAGACAAACCCGCCGGCAAGAATTCAATGGGGACCTTCTCAAACCAGCATGAGCAGAAGATCAAAAAATCTGATGTGATAGAACATGATACTGACAAGACCGGGAAGGCCGACTGAATAATGAGTCAAGAGACACCGCAGAATGGCCGACTGAAGCTAGACTTCCCTTGAACAAAAGCACGACTCTGTGATGACCATGGCAGTAAAAAGTGACACTGTATAAGTCTGTCTTGCAGGAGGCAAAACAAACTCTCCATATGATTGGAAGAGATAACCAACCGGGGGAGAACTGACAAGTGAAACATGGTAAAGGCTGAACCTAGGTCAAAACTAGAACCATCCCAAATGAAGGAAATATATATAAGTATATGTGCTTTGTTCAAGGGCGACAAACTGACTCTGTACTGCCATCAAAACAACGAAGATACATCCCGTTCCCGCTCTTTTTGTTATATTTAATTTTTTTTGTCTTTTTCATATAATAAGCCTGAAAAAGAATAAAAGAATGCTATGGTACAATGGATAGAACGAGTATCAAGAAATCAGATGCACTAGTTCCTGGGATTGGAACAATCCTATGCTCAATGCAAGGTGGCGAAAACTGGTAAGTGATACTCAGAGGAACGTTCCATCCATGGGTAAAAAGGTGTCAAGTCGTGATAGCTAAGTGCATGCAATGGTTAACTTGTACAAAAAGTCAAGGTCAAAAGTTGGCTTAAACATCGAGTCCAAATGAAGCCGGCTAAAGGCCAGGATAAACAAGTAGCCAATATGCAATGCAGTAATACAACTTAAGCGACACCAGGGAGCCTCTAGGGTAAAAGCCGGAAAAATGATAAGTGATGAAGAAGAAGAATGAAGCTTCAACACATAAGACATGGCGGGACTAAAGAGGACTCCCGAGCCTACATAAAAAGCAGCATGGGCAACAAGTGATAGCGAGGAACTAACTAGGAAGCCCATGTAAAGGAAGGCTCTACCATCAAGTCATGATTAAAAATCGGCAAGTGAAATGGGTGTAATGCTCATGACCTGATGGGATCGACTCTAAGGCAAGAGATCAGTATGGAGGCTAGAATGCAAGATGCAACGGAAAGTGATTCCCTAACCTATATGCCAGTGAAGATCATATACCTTCCGTGAAGAGTCTGAAATCATGGATAAAAAACCGGGAAAAATCTCAAAATCGTCAAAATGTACCTAAAAACATACCAAACTGGGCACTTCCAAGCAATCGAGTTATACAGCATAAGATAGATCGAAAAAATAAGCATAAGGAAATTTTTGCAAAAATTTTCAATTTTTAAGCCATAAATACACAAATTACCTCTCAATTGGTTCATTATTGCATAGTTGATTTGGAAAAAGAGCTCTGGAGCTAAAAACTTGTTTCGTCAAATCAGGAACAACCGACCGTCGGAATTCAGCAAAACTTCAGGTAGGCTCCTTAATCATCCTGTTTATTCATTTTGTCCGTTTGAAAATTAAAATTAAGTGATTGTTTGCCTGGAAACCCTTCTTAAAAAATGCGTATCTATGCATACGCGGGTTCAATGAAGGCAAGTCGCGTATACACGCGACTGTGCACAGGGAAAGTAGCGTATGCGCAGGTCCGATTTCCAAAAAAGTGTTTCTAATGCAAATTTTGATGAAATTTCTCAGGATGACCATCTCATGGAGGGAACGTGAGCATAGCGCAATATACCAAGAGGTCATGCAGGATCGCGCAGCACAAAATGTCCTCCGAAACTGTGGATTGTTCAAATTCTTTAAAATGCCCAATATGAAAAGTAATGTGCGATTGCTTGAAATTCTCGTAAATTACTGGGAACCAGATCAGGATTGCTTCATAATTGATCAGATGCCACTACGCATAGAAGTGGAAGATATCTACTTCATCACTGGACTCTCCAGGAGGGGAGATCCAGTGGACTTGCACGGAAAGCCCCTGGGAGGGTTGACCGTGGAAGACTATGTCCAAATATATTGCGTAGATAATTCCAAGAAGGTTGGAACACAGATTGCTATCAGAGATATCAGGGATTTGCACATAAAGATCCTCCTGTTCACCATCGGCAGAGTGGCAGGATCTGCCTCACTACACCAGGCGTCCAGGACGCACATGAGCATAGATGTAGAGTGCTTAATTCATGTGTATGATTGGTGCACAGCCCTGCTACAGAACATGAAACAACAACTGACCTCCATTCGCCAAACAAAGACAAAACACTTTGGCTATGGTACCATTTTGACAACATTCTTCTTCGAGAGAGTTCCAGCTTTGAGACCCAAAGTCATCTCGACTATCAGCAGCCCTCGGGACCCAAGAATCGCCCGTTGGGCAGACATGATGAAGATACTGGGGGGCATCGAGGTACCCCGAACTACCTGGGACGATGAGTTCTTCTTATGGTGGAGAGAACAGATCATCGCAGTAGACGACTATCCCTATGCCGGGATGGATTTCCGAGGAGATCCAGATCTAGTACTTCCACCCGGTGCAGCATGGGGAGGAGTCGGTAAGTTTTTTCAAAAATTTTAACTTATATGATTTTTTTTGGATTTTCAAATATGTATGAAAATGAAAAACAAACATGTTTTTGGATTGGATTCATAATGACTGACAATTAAAAATGATCATGTTTCAGATGTTGGACCAGTTCGTCCTGAGGGCCTAGCACGTCACAAGCGCCGCAGAGGTGAGGTGGAGACAACGGATTCTGACAGGACACTCCAGGCCGTGCAGAGAAACTTGGAGGGACTGACCCGCCAAATCCCTCTGGCTGCCATGGAGGACTTGCCAGAAGCCGTCCAAAGACGGGTTGTAGGAGTACCCCGGGACTGGGTTAGACTATTCCGCCGTGTGGCCACTGCAGTGATGTTCTATAGGAACACGACTTCTGGGCAGGGTCCTCAGGAGTAGACAGATTTTATATATTAGATGACTGTATATTCTTTTTGAGACTGAACATGATGGGGCATAAGCCCAAGTTTTGTACGAGATTATGGATCCAAATTTTGTAAATTTTTTTGACACTCCGATGATATATATACAGCGATATTTGATGTGATGTGATAAATGTATCAAATGTATGATGTTTTTGATGATTAAAATTTATTTCATTGAATGATTAATATGCCAATCCAATGCTTGATTAGCTAATGAGTCAGCAAACCAATTGTCAGCTCGAGGAATATGAATGAATGTTAAAAATTGAAATGACCTTTGTAACAAACGTACCCTCAAGAACAATCATAATAAAAATGGATCTCGTACCCGATAAGTGTTGTTCAACTGCGACACCACCAGCTGGGAGTCCAAGAAAACTACCAACGAATCAACACCCAAAGATATTTCCTCCGAGAGTAGATGAATGACTGCAGTGTATTCTGCTACGTTATTGGAAGCAGGACCAATGTAGACCCCTCTTGATACCAACAGCTGACCGGAAGGATAATGAAGAACCCAAGCCGCGGAAGCCAAGTTCCGGGTGTGTCTACTAGCACCATCGGCGAAACCAAAATGACTCATGACATCAACACAACCTGCCAAAGCAGATCAAAAACATCACCATCTCATCAAAAATCGAAAATCAAACAGATATGTACAAAGAAAAAACTACTATATACAAAGCAAAATGCCAGGCCAAAGCCTAGGCATAATACTTCTTCAAATAGAGCCCATTTCGGGGCTCCAGCAACTCGTTCCCTTCGAAGTCAACCAAGGTATACGCTCCTTTCTTAAGGACCTTCTTAACGATATAGGGGCCATACCACATCGACTTAAACTTTCCTGCCCCCAAGGCATCTTTTTCTTGGGCATAGACCAAAACAAGGTCACCTTCGGAAAAGACCCTAGGCTTAACTGCCTTATCATACTGAACTTTGACTCGGTTTTTATGCGCTTCATTCAACGTGGCGGCATCTCGACGCTGCTCATCAAGATGTTCCGGATGAAGAAGCCGCTCTGCCAGACTAGAAGTGTCAGGAAGAAGCTCAACAGCTAATTTAAGGGAAGGAATCTCGCATTCAATGGGAAATACGGATTCCACCCCGTGGACTAACTGAAACGGAGTAAAGCCAGTTGCAGTTTTCACTGACGTCCTGTATGCCCAGAGTGCAGGATATAGCATAATGTGCCAATTGGATCTATGTTTATCAATCGTCCGTTGAAGAATTGTCTTCAAGGACTTATTCACGGCTTCCACCTGGCCATTGGCCTGAGGATAATATGGAGATGAATGCTCCTGCCGGAAACCTAATTTAAGAGCCAACTCAGCCATCATACTGTTCTGAAAGTGACTGCCATGGTCAGCGACAATCTCTCTAGGTATACCGAAACGAGCAATGACTTGGTTGAAGAAGAAAAGAGCTGCAGTCTCACCATCGTTCCCAAAAGTAGGCATAGCTTCGACCCACTTCGTAAAGTAGTCTACTGCTACGATAATGTACTTGCGACCTTTTGCCGAAGGCGGGTTACAAGTAGTATAATCCATACCCCACTTTGTAAAGGGTCCGACAGTAACGACTGGAAAAAGCGGAGCTGGATGAGCGCGCATTTTTCGAGTATACACCTGACAAGGATGACACTTCTTGACCGATTCAATAAAATCTTTGAAAATCGAGGGCCAGAAGTAGCCAGCACGCAAAATCTTTTGGGCTGTAGCAAGCCCTGATAAATGACCCCCACAAGCTCCACTGTGAGAATCATTGAGGACAGCCTCGGCTTCTTCGAAAGTTAAGCAGCGTCTTAGGATTGAATCAACCCCTCGACGGTACAAAGCATCACCAATAATCAGATAATTCTTGGCTAAGTGACGCAGCTTACGACGTTCATCTTTCGAAAAAGAAGAGGGAAACTTCGCAGTCTCGAGATACACAATGATATCCCCATACCAAGGATCTTGTGGAGAGATAAGAAACAAGTGTTTGTTCGGAAAGGACTCATCATAGATCATCTCCTCTCCACAAGGCAACTCGGAGATCAATTCCGCAAAGACTAATGACTTCTTGGATTTGGCAGACATGAACTCTAGATCAAATTCTTGTAATATCACAATCCATCTATTATATTTGCCCCCAATCACTCGCCTGCTGAGGACAAACTGAAATGGATTGGCAGCTGCCAAGACATAAGTTTTTCGAAGAATAATATAATGCCGGAGTCGCTGCACAGCATGGACTGCTGCTAAGGCTAATTTTTCTATCGGGGTGTATCGAAGTTCAGGTCCTACTAGTCCTCGACTAAGGTAGTAAATAACATGCTCAATAAGAGCATCATCCTCCTGAACCAGAACCATACCGATGGTAGATTCTGCTGTAGCCAGATACAAAAGGAAATCTCTGATATAATCGGGTGGACTCAGTAAAGGAGCAGAGGTCAATGCCTTTTTCAAGGCATCGAATGAGCGTTGAGCGTAGTCGTCCCAAAGAAAAGGAACTCCTTTCTTCAACAGTCTCATATATCCCTTTGTAATCTCAGCATAGTTAACGATAAACCTCCGAAGAAAGTTATACTTCCCTTGGAGACTTTGAAGCTGACGGATTGAAGACGGGGGAGGCAACCGAAGTATTGCCTCAACCTTGAAGGGATCTACCCTTATCCCTTCCCTAGACACGATAAATCCCAACAGCCGACCGGATGTTACCGCGAAAACGCACTTGTTCGGATTCAAACGAATTTTATAAAAACGACATCTTTCAAATATTTGCCGGAGGTGACTTGGATGATCCATCCTCTTTCGAGAATGAGCAGCTAGATCATCTAAGTATGCCTCGATGATTTTCTTGATGTCGTGGAAGGCGTAAGACATGGCCCGCTGAAAAGTAGCTCCAGCATTTTTAAGACCAAAAGGAATTTTCTTATATGCAAACGTACCCCAGGGACAAATAAATGCGGTCTTATGTTGATCTTCTGGACGGATAGTAATTTGATCATAACCAGAAAAACCGTCCATGAAGGAGAAAATCTCGTTACCGGCACACTCGTCAATAATCTGATCAATGAAGGGTGTGGGGTAATTATCTTTAGGACACACCTTATTCAGGTCTCTGAAATCGATGCACACTCGAATCGTTCCTTGCTTTTTATCTACCGGAACGGGGTTTGAAACCCATTCAGTCAGAGGAACTGGGAAAATGAATCCCGCCTTAAGCAGCTTTTCAACTTTAGCTTTGATAGCTGCTGCCTTCCTAGGATTAACCGAACGAAGTTTTTGCCTGACCGGCTTAGCGTTTTCATACGTCTTGATCTCATGTTGGACGATAGATGGATCTATGCCAGGCATTTCCTCATAAGACCAAGCAAAAACATCCCTATACTCTTTGAAGAGCTCGGTATAGATTTGAACTTCTTCACGGGAACATTCAGCTCCAATGAAAACGTTCTCGATAATGTTGGGATTCCTGGAAATGTTCACCGGGATAGTCGGAGAGATCACAGCCATGTTCCCTTCAGCATAAACCTGTGCTGGTGCTAAGGGGCTCAAGACTGGGTGAACAGGTCCAGGAGACTGAGGACTTGGAAAACTAGCTTCGACTTCGCTCAAGTCAGGTAGGAAGTAAGACCGATGATGCAAGTCATCCCACGGTCTCTCTATACCTGTCATCGCTTCCAGGATGGCCTCTTCAGATGGAAGAGTGGTATCTAGACAATCCTGGGCAGAAGAAGAAGTAAGCGTCCAAGCCGGAGCCACATCACCATCCAAATCTTCCGGCGAAAGAGGAGCTGGATCAGATTCTGTAGTGTCAACAACAGACTGATATGCAATCTCAGCTGCAGAAATCGGGAATGCCATACCACCCACTTGCCCTTCCTCCAATGTGGCTGTTGGAGAGGGTAAGGTCCAAGGGTCCGAAAAATAATGAGTTCGAAAGAACTCTCTTCGAAGGGGAGCCTTGGAGGATGAAATAGCATTAATAGACACCTTAGGAGGAGGAAGATCGAAATAAACCATCAGGGAAGAATACATTCCAACTCCTAGATTCTCAACAGGCGCCTTAGCATTATCCAACTTAGGAACAGATGAGTCAGAAGGCGCATCCAGGTCTACAGGAGGACAGTCCAGTTGATCCACCGTGACTATCCTCCCTTCGTGGGGGAAACATACAATTCGAAATAATGAGGATGCAATGGCATCCATCTCATATATCCAGCTCCTCCCCAACAGAAGGTTGTAGTCCAAGGCTGCATCCACTACCTCAACCTCTATGTTAACGGTTTTTCCCCCAACACAGATGGGCAAAGCCGGGACAATACCATGGGGTCTATGAGAATGACCATCGAATGCAGTAAGAACAGTGCTAGATGGAACAGCTTTGGGAGATCCAAGTGTCTTCCAGCATGCGAGAGACATCACGCAAGTAGAAGCACCCTCATCCACAACCGTTCGAAAGATATTGGTCTTTCGATACGATGATCTAATATGAAATGCCATGTGATGAGGAAGTCTCTTCTTAAAGTTAGCCATATCAAAAGTAATCAGAAGATAATTTTTCGGATCAACAGCCCCAATGGCAGTGAGAAAAGCACTGCGCTGAGCCGGACAAGACTGGAGTACCTCTAAAGCTGACATAGCACAAGGACTTTGCGCCAGATCTTCTACAATCGAGTAGTTCTGGGCAGCCATCATGTTCGGATTAATCGTTGACCGCTTAGAAGATGCTTTTGGCATCAGAGGCATAGACTCAACAGTTGGCTTCGTGATGTGAAGCGGCTCAGTAGCATCAGGAACTTCCTTAGCTTTCGAAGATTCCTCTCCGCCATAATCACGGGATCTCGTAGCGACATCCACGTGAGCACTCATCATAAAGATATTCGATGGAATTTCTCCTTCCTGAGGACCTCCAGAGGAAGCCCCAGGATTTTGATTCGCGCCAGCAATTAATTGCTGCCCTTGGGGAAAAGGGTTTGTTAGCACAGCCTGGGAACTAGAAGAACCTTGCTGAGATAACAGGCGCTGAGCATCCTGAATTTTCGGGCAAAGGTGTGTGAGATGGTCTCCAGCACAAAGCTTGCACGGAAACTTCACTTTCTTTTTCTCCTTTTGACCCTCACCAACACGCTCGTTGGTTTTATTTGCATTGCCCTTCCCGTCCTTGCCCTTCTTCTTGTTATTACGTCCCTTCTTCTTCCCATCGGATTGTTGATTTCCTTTGGGCTCAGAAGATTGGACAGCATTTATGGACAAAGACTAGGAAGGTGACGAATCAGCAGGCACAGCCTGACCAGAAGGAGCAGATTGTAAAGACAACTACTGCAATTTAGAAAGCAGGCTGGCTGCACTACTATTGACCGATTCGACAAGCCCGTCACCATGCGGACCAGGTTTGGGTTTCGATAAATCCAATTTGGAGCGAGGAGCATTGGGTAAATACTTATAAAGCATCCCAGACTGAGAATAGATCAACTCTAACTGCTGGGCCCTAAAGATGGCCTGCTCCTCGGAAAATACCCCAGATAGGGATACATCCTTCGAAATATCTGACTGAAGTGATTTCAAAAACCACTCGAGAAGGAACTCACCTGGAATATGGGCTTTGATAAGCCTCTTCCTTCTCCTCCATTCCTGAATATGATCAGAAATGTGAGTTGCCTCATCCTGCTTAAAATTAGCGAGGAGTTCGGTCCCAGCCTCATATCTGACAGGCAACTGGAAATGGTTAAGAAAAGTGACAGCCAGTTCTCCAAATGTGGCGAAACTGCCCCCAGTGAGCTCTATATACCATTTGGCTGCATTCCCAGTTAGGGTGCGTTGAAATAATCTCAATCTAATCGAGTCGTCGATCAGAGAGTTCGACGAGCACCATAAGTGGAAAGTGGTGATGTGGTCTGCCGGATCTTCACCGTTCTTACCTTCAAACTTAGGAATGTCTGAAGGAAGTTTGGTTGGAACCGGAGGCCACCCCGGACTATACCGAATCGGGTCATTAGTTAACTTCGACAAGTCTGGCAAGTTTAACGTTGCCAGAAATGGTAATCGAGGCGGAGCCTGAAAATTCCATCCTTGATGGGATGGATTTCCAACATTCTGAAAAGAATAGCCTAGATTTGATGAGGCACCAGGCTGCCAGAAAGGACCCGTAGAAAACGGAGAAGAACCTCCTCCCCACGCCGAGTTACCAAAACCCAGACTAGTTCCCCCCGCTGAAGTATTGACTGAAGAGGAAAGCCCCTGGTAGGGGTTCCATGCATTAGACAGAGGAGAAAAAGACTGATAAGCACTCGATGAAGGGAAAGAAGCATTCCCTTGATGACGCGCGAAGAACTGATTCCCTGCCCCGGCCGTTGTAAACACAGGATTCCATCCTGTAAAAGTAGTCGAACTTTGCCCCCCAGACCAAGGGTTGAAACTCTGGGTCTGGGACGTAAAAGGAAACGACCCTAAAGAAGGATTGGAACTGGGAATATGCCCAGTCCCAAAGGGGAAACCCTAAAACGAAGCTGATCCACTAGCCATGTTAGACATGGGCGTAGATCTAGCTGCACCGGCGGAAAAGGAAAACGAGGGATTTCCACTAATGGACATCCCTGAACAGAAGGGACCAGAATGAGAAGCATATGCCTGGGTGAACCCAGAGCCAGACATAGAAGTGCTAAAAGAAATCGAAGATGAAGCAATAGTGCCCCCTGCCTCGACAGAAGCAGGGGTCTGAATGCCTGCAGCACTCACGGTAGAAGCCGCGTTCCCAGTCGTGGCCATCGAAAGATAAGAATGATATGGAAGATCCGGCGGTCTCTCAGACTCCGGTCTGATGTACTGAAGAAAAAACGGATGATCAGGAGGAAGAGGAGATGGACCTGTAGCAGGAGGCTCAGGTATGTCTTCAACTTGAAAATCTTCTTCCTGAGGAAAAAGAACTCGCGAGGTGAGCGGAACGCTCCTCTCGGGACCGACACCGGAATCAGCAACGAAACCTTCAGACCTTGGTGGAGGATCTCTCTCCACAGCGTCAGACTCAACAGGGTGGTAACCACCAGCTAAATCGCTCCTACGCCTTCTCGAAGAAGGCTCTGCACTCTCGGGAGATAACCCTCGGATTCTCCTCGAACGTCGAGGCGCTTGATCAGCCAATTTTATAGATTTATTATATTAGACTCAAAAAAGTGAAAAGCTAGGCAAGCTAGGAGCAAAGAGCACTCAGTAAAATAAAATCCCTGAGAAACAGCAAGCAAACAGCCTCCAAGTATTTCCGCTCCGGGTGATGAGGACCGGACACCAAAATACAGGAAAGCGAAGTATAGGGCCTTCCGAAAGCAGTCTGGGATGATTAGGGCCCAGAACAACTAGCGAAGGTATCAGAAACAGTTACGCCGACCTCCTAACGACGGCCTTTGCCGGCTCAAGCACCCAAGCTTCGCAAGGGCACCCCCCAGAAGTACTGCTGAAAGTGATGCGACGTCTGCCTCAGGTACCACGGGTATTCCCCCCCGCAGTCACCTGTGTGGAACCTAGGAACGGCAACTATGGACACCAATCTGTATCAGAAGCTGGGCGGAACGGTCTTGAGGTCAGATTCAGCTAATCGGAGGGGGAGTATCCCTCTTCTCAACCTTCACTTCCCCTCGCGCTTGACTCTCGGATGAGAGCTTTCCCAGTCCACCTCCCGGAGTTGGATTTCGCTCAATTAATCAACTTCTATGTTTGTTTGAGTGGCCTTGGAGAGTTAACTCTCCACTCACCTATTCCAAGGCTCTACAACCTAGCTAGTTGGTGATTGACACTTAGTAAAACTTGCTAGTTGATTTTAGATTAAATCGCTTATTTTAAGGGCTGTTGTATTAAGTCACAAGGATATGGAGTTGAAACCAATGGTGTTTTGACGCAAAAAGAAATTAATAAAAACCTGACTACATGCACATGCAGTTCTTTGTCTTTCGATGAAGAGCAATTTCTATATAGGTTCTACGAGACTAAAAATTTGTATTTTCTTTTCGAATTACAAACTCACACTCACAAAAACTAAGAAGCTAACTAAATGATTCAATGCACCTAATGCAAATTACTACAAGCATGTAAATTCTAAGATGCAAAAGTCTCTTGAAACAAGGTGAAATTTCCCAAAAAGCTCCTTCAGTTTTAACTCATCTTTTGTTGTCCAGAAAGCCAATTCTTGAAAACAAGAACTCTTAATATAAGACACCGAAATACTCAACAAGAAGAAGAAGAAACCAAATGACAACTTCTCCTCAAAATCAAGCCGAAAACTAGAAGCAAGAAACTTCACAAAAGCTCCAAAAGAAATGACCAAACGAAAGTGAAAATGCAACAACAAAAACAAAAACAAGAGACAATGTTTTTTGAGTTTTTGATATGCAAAAACAAAAAGCAAAACAAATGTTTTTTTGGGATTTTTAGTTTTATAAAGCAAGAGCTCAAAAAGACCAAGCACAACTATCACAATCCAAGCCAAAACGAGACCGAATTTCAAGCATAAACTTCAACAATGCTCCCAAACCTTATAAAGCTAATGATAGCAAGATCAATAAGAGCAATGGAAGACCAAAAACTCAGCCAATCAGCCTAGAGAAATAGTGCAAACTCGTTGCAACAAAAGATTCCAAAGAAGCAAGAAAAGTTCTTCGAAAATTGCAACAAAACCCTAGCCTATGAAACTCAAGAAAACCAATCGAAAACAAAGCAAAAATCGCAATGCAAAGCACAACACAAAGATAGGAGCGAGTCAGTGAGCAGAAGCTCTCTGTTCTGATAAAGCAGAACAGCCAAGAATGCTCAGAAAGCGATCTTGGAACTCAATCCAGGAGTGCCAGCACCAGCAGGAACACTTTGCCAAAAAGATTAGTTTTCGGACAAACGAAAGAGAAACAAGACTTGAAACCACTTCCTTCACACTCCAGTAAATACAGAGACACTGTAGACACAGGCCTCCACAGCCAGAAAGGACCAAAAAGCCAATAAACCCAAAAATTCAAAATCTGCCTAGGTATACGCGATCTTGCAGTTATGCAACCAGCGTGTATACACGTCTGTGTTAAGGGAAACTCACGTATACGCGGATCCTTTTACACAAACTCGCGTGTATACGCGACTGTGTGCAGACAAAAGAGCGTATACAAAGAAAGATAATGAAAAACAAAAAGGACAAGCCTGGGAAAGACACCAAGACTTCGGATTGACTGCAAGAAAATAAACTGGACTGTAAAAGACAGATAAAACTGTTGGCAACCTACCAAACAGCTGAGACAACCCAACAGGAGAATCACAAAAATGTGATCCCCAGTGGAGTCGCCAGTTCTGTTTGGGAATTAACACCCTAGAGGTTGGTTGGGATACAACCTCCACAGAGCAGGGGCGTACTACTTAACAGAGACTCACACAACCATGCACGTTCAGAAAAACCAAATAGAGAAGAATGAGAGATTTACCCGTTGGTCCTACGTTTGAAGTAGATCCACGTGGATTCCAAACTCCCTGCAACCGTCCTTCCTCCTTAACCTGAAATACAAGAAGAAACCGGCACAAAGGACAAGTTGTACAGCATATATCTACTCTATATGTTAGTGAGATTCATATAAAACATTAAATAAATCATAATGAATGCTTGTATAACAAATATTCTCATACATAAAAGCATACACTAACACGTTTATTTCGAGAACAGCATGATACTTCTGTATTATAAATAGCATGTACAAAAGTAACGAGTGGAGAGATCACCTGATCCTTCCACGACCTTCGAGCAGACCGTCGTCTGGATCCGTCCAGCCCTTGCCTCGCTAAGACTCCTTCCAAACTGGTGCATACGAGATGACATATAGGGATATGAGCATCTCAAGGAAACAAGGGTTTCCTATAATGAACTGGGAAAGTGCAGGAGGCACGGGGAATCGGACTTGGATAGGGAATACCAACAGAGTATAATATCAATAATTCTCTCTCTCCCTTAGGCCATACACATGAGGGCTTTTTATAGTCCCTCCAAGTAGTTTCAGCAGTTGGAAACAGTTGGCCACGGGTTGGGGTGGTTGAACTACCTGAGTAACCATCAACCCAGCGTGAAATTAGGGATTTTTTATATATTTTTTAATCATTTTAATGGCATACGCGGAAAAGTCTAGCTGTACTCACGTATACACGTGGAAAAACACGGGCATAGTCGCGTATGGAGGATTTTACACTGTTTTTAAGTGAATTTTTCCAAGTCTGTAGGAATGGGTGCCCATAAAGCCATAAAGCAATCATGAATCATGTCAAGGTGAGAAATGATGCTATAACAGGGACTTTAGCTCTTGGTTTTTTTCAAAGAAAGCATGAAACCTAGAGTTTATAACAAAGGAGGCTGATCGCATCAGGTTCTAAAGTATATAGGATCATCGCATCGCAATTTTTAGAATATGGAAAGACATGTGCACTTGGATATTTGTGATGTGATAAACACCCCTGGAGTTGGCGCTTGGTCCCAGGGTGTAGGTATATGATCGAAAGTGGTTAAAAACTTAGCCCAAGGGGGCTTAAGCTTTATTAATAAAAAGATGATTTTCAATGGTTTTCAAAGGGTAATTGAGGGTTTCGATAAAGTTTTAAAAGGAGTTTTAAACTCTACAAAGGAAATTTTATGAAGGGGAGATGAGGGAAATGGAAAACAGAGGAAAATGATGGAAAAAAGATGAAGGTTAGTTTCTGAGTGTAGGAAGGGGAAAAAGGAGATTTTGCAGCAGTCTTTCTCATGGAATTCAGCAGAATTTTCTGAGCTTGAAATGGGAACATCAATGAAGATTGAAACAAGGATATGATGTCTTCTAGAGGCTTCAAGGGATACACTTTTCTATAATGAAACTGTTCCTTGAAGGCTGAACAATGTTTTGGCCACCTTTTGATGGAACAAATTTTATAGGTGGCCAATATTGGCTCCACTTGGGGATGGTGCCTTCTTGAAGGCATCAAGAACTTCAGACTTGCATTCTATGGGAGGATGACCTGTGCCTGATCCATTGGGCTGTCCTTCCTTTGATGGGATGATTTTTCTTTGAAAAATTTTTAGTAGCCATGAAAACAATGGATTTTAATCAACGCAAACTTTCTACCTACCCAATCCTACTGATCTAACATTTTTTCCTTCATTAGAGTGCACTTGGATTGGAAAGCTCTTTTACAACATTTTATTCTTTTGAAAGCAGCAAATCTAATCTAACTCTACTCCTTATTTCTCCCTGAACTCAGATTTAACAGTTGAGTTCAGATGATTCTCTGCCTAATATACCATCTTTTGGGATTAAACTGTCCAACAGATTTTCATTCTCTAAATTCTAAAACAGCAATTTAAAAACAGTCAAGTCAAGATTAATTTGTTTGACTTGTTGGGATCTATGGCATAAAAACAAGCTGCACATAGACATTTATTTTGAAAAAAAAAATTAAAACAAAAATGATGAAGGCTTAAGATCTAGAAGTTCATGCACTTCCTTCACCTTTTTACAGCTCTGTTTTGACACTTATGTGAGTTGTTCCTCCTTTGTTCTCTGGTTCAGATCTTGAGTTAATTAGAACCAGATTTTGATCTTTTTTGACCCAAGAAAATAAAACACATTTGAGTCATCTCTCTTTGAAACCTGAGGATCATATTTGAGCATGTTTGAAACTTTAATTTCTATCATAATCTACCCACTGATAAGCCAAGATTAAACAGTTTGGAAAATTAAATTCACTATCCTATCAGCAGTAAATTTAAAAATAATTAGTCAAGATTAAATAGTTTGACTAATTAGAAGTGTGTTATTCAGGAGTGGCAGTTAAGCTTGCACACTTTCATAATTTCTTTCTCTTTTTTGGTATGGGGCTGTACCTTTCCTGTTTTCACAATCTACCCTCTTTTCTTTCTTTTTATTGTTTTTGTACTTTTTCTTTCATGAGACTGAACAAAGAAAATAGTATTTACAATGGAAATGAAATCTTTAAAATCGAAATCAGCAGTAGTAATGCTTAAGGACCCTACCATTGACAGGACCCCAAAATAGATCTGTGCCATCTAACTCTTGTAGAAAAAATGCATTTGGACCAATGGTGGAATGAATGATGTAAGGACCTTGCCACAAACTATCAAATTTTCCATGCTTACCCTTATCCTCTCTTTTGGAATCCCATTTCAGTACCTTATCTCCAATGTTGAAGACACAAGCCTTTGTTCTTTTGTCGAACAACTTCTTTATGTTTTCTTGCACCTTCTGAGCCCTATTGTAAACCTCTTCCCTTGTCTGCTGGAGATGTATTGTCTGATTGATCCTCCTAATCATGCTGTCCTCTTCTGACTGTATTTCTTGGATTAATTTTATTACTGGTACACCTAGGCTGGTTGGAAACATTGCATCTGCTCCATAAACAAGCTGGTAAGGGGACATTCCAATGAAATTTTTTGTGGTCAATCTGTCTGCCCACAGAGCATGCACTAACTTGTTATGCCAAGATTTTTTATTCTCTTCAAGTAGCTTCTTGATGATGGTTACTAAACTTTTATTTTATGATTCTGCTAGCCCGTTACCTTGAAGGTAGTAAGCAGTAGAATGACCAAGTGTAATCTGATACCTGTGACAAAAATCAATCATATTTTTGGAACAAAAAGCAGCAGCATTATCAGTAATAATGTTCCTAGGGCATTCGAATCTAGACAAGATATGGTCTTCAAGGAATTTTATAATGACAAAATCTATGGCATTCCTAGAAGGGATGGCTTCAATCCATTTTGTGAAGTAGTCAGTGGCTATGAGTATCCATTTGTGTTGGGCAGACAAAGAAGGATGTATTTCCCCTATGAAATCTAGGCCCCATTGTTGAAAATGAGCTTCAACAGTGATAGGTTGTAATGGTGAAGGGAGAAGTTTTCTTTTGCCTTCAAAAATTTGGCATTTGTAATAGGAAACTATCATTTCATGGACATCCTGCGAGAGGGTTGGCCAGTAATAGCCAGCTCTAAGGATTTTATTAGCTGTGGTTTTCCAGTAAAGATGACCTCCACACTCTCCTTCATGGAATTCATGTTTGATCCTTTCTGCATCAACTTCAGGCAAACATTTAAGCAATAAACCATCAACATTTTTCCAGTATAAACATTCATTTAAAATGCAATAGTTCCTAGCTTTCAACTTTAAAAACCTTGCCTTTGCTTTTTATAAATCAGGAGGAGCATTAATATTTGCAAGCACATACAAGATATCAGTGTACCAAGGTGAGTTTTGAAACTGCTCTTCGACAATGGGAGCAGGTACTTCTTCCTGTTCATCAAAGGCATCTACCATGTTAATTTCAAGGGCTTGTAGGTTAGATTCAACCATTAATTGAGCTAATCCCTGACCTTTAATAAGTTTGGTTGGTCTGATTTCCAAATCATACTCTAATATAGCAGCAATCCATTTACCTCTCTTTCCATCTGGGTCTTGTGACAAGATGTCTTTTACCACTATATTAGGTACATAGGCAATGATGTAAGAATGTAAAATATACACCCTGAAGTATTTTAAGGCCTTTACCAAAGAATAGGCCTTTTTTTCCATTATGTTATATTTCAAGGGGGCATCCCTTAAAGCCTTGCTGAAAAAAGGAATGGGCTGTTCCTATCCCTATGGGTTTTTCTGTAACAGGACTGCAACCACAGTATGCTCTGAGGCAAAGGAGAAAATAAGGAACTCTTTTGAAAAGTCTAGGCTAATTAGGACTGGTGCCCGGGTGAGTGCATGTTTTACCAATTCGAAGGACTTTTTGGTTTCTACAGTCCACTTAACTCCTACTTCTTTCCTGAGCATATCAGTCATGTCTCTAAGGAGCTCTGCTAATTTGGGAATAAACCTCCTCAAGAAGCTAATCCTACCAATAAAGGACTGCAATTCCTTTATGTTTCTTGGTTGGCTAATTTTTAGTATTCCCTCAACTCTATTTGGATCTATTTTAATCCCTTATTCTGATATGATATGGCCAAGGAGTTTACCTTCCTGAAGGCCAAACACTGTCTTTTTGGGATTTAAAGATAACCCAAACCTTCTACACTTTTCAAGGACCTTTCTTAAATGTTTTAGATGCTCTTCATTGGATTTGGAATAAATTGTTATGTCATCAAGGTAAATTACAATGAAGTGCCCTATCTCCTCTGAAAATGCAATGTCCATGGCCCTTTGGAAAGTGGCCCCAACATTCATTAATCCAAAAGGCATTTTTACATACATGAAAGTTCCCCAAGGAGTGGTGAAAGCTTTCTTGAGTTTCTCTTCTGGGAGTACTAAAACCTGGTTATACCCTGAAAAACCATCTAACAGAGAAATCCTCTTCGAACCAACTACCCTTTGTAGAATGTGTTCCATTTTGGGTAAAGGGTAATTATCTTTTAGGGAGGCTCTATTAAGGTTTCTGAAGTTAATGCACAATCTGATTTCTTCTATCTTTTTCCTTCCGGCTACAAGGTTAGAAACCCAATCTGAAAACCTCACAGGTACAATTATTCCTCCCTCATACATTTTCTTGATTTCCTTTTCTACTAGAGGCAGTTGTATTGGATTATTTCGACACAGTTTTTGCTTAAAGGGTTTCTGGTTTTCTTTCAAAGGGAGCTTGTGCTAGATGATTTCTATATCGTAGCCTTTCAATTCTTCATAGCTCCAGGAAAACACATCGACAAACTATTTAAATAGGTCAACGTATTTCCTTTTCATGTCCGGTGGCAAGGACTTAGCCAATTTAATCATTTTTTGCTGATCCTCGGTGCCTATGTTGCATTCCTTGACCTCAGACTCTGTGTATTCTACAGTGGGCTTCTTTGCTACATCGTTAAAATCAAAGAGGTCTTCTAATGGTGCTAGCCCCCTAGGTATGTTATTGTCCTTTGACGCCAATACCTCAATGTCTTCATTTTCTGTGTCCTTGTATTCTTCAGTGTGAGTGTCAAGTTTTTTATTTAACATGTTGATTTCTACGGAATCAGATGATTTTTCTTTTTCAGGGGACTTTTTGTTTAGATGATTTTCGTCAGATTTAGAATCCGAATCAGATGACTCAAATTCGTTCCTGCCCAGCAGAAACTCCTTTATCTGTTTCTCACCCTCAAAGACCTGCCAATATTTTTCATTATTTGGCACTGCAGGTCTAAAATTAATTTGCGTTGTACAGTCTTTGGTTTCAAATGGCGTTAAGCATGTTCTAGCCGCAAAAGCTAAATTGTGTGTGTCAATATTTCCTTTTCTTGGAACAAAAATCAATTTGGACTCCTCAAAAGTTTTTAAAAGGTCCATGACATCATTTCGATAAGCTCTAAGCCTGGGATGATTTGCGTTATATTCCCCATTGACTTGTTTAATGACTAGTTCTGAATCCCCATACACATAAATTCTTGTGGCTCCTAACTTTTTTAATAGATGTAAGCTTAAGAGAAGGGATTCATATTCCGCTATGCTATTGGAACACTGAAAGTTTAATTTGCAGGAAATGTTTTCTGTGTTGGTAATCTAGACACCTACACCAGCATTGTTTTTAGTGCATGACCCATCAAAATACATACTCCACAGAGGACTATTTCTGGTTTTGTCTCGGTTATTGTCCCCTTCAACCAACGTGCTTGAGGGTTGTTGTGAAATCTCGGCACTTAGTTGTATCTGTTTCACCTTCTCAGGTTTGTCATGGAGCTGAGCGTGAGGGGAAGTCTGTTGTTTGCCATCTTGGCTTTGTTCACTCTGGTTTGTTGTTTCAATGCGTTGTTCCAAAATTTCTCTCTCGTTTTCTTCCATATCTAGAACTGCATTTATTTCTAGATTTGCGGTCTCTAACTGTTTATCTGAGTCACTGTGTTCTGGCTCTGACTGTTTTGTGGATTCATTATGGAAAAAGATAAACGAATCCAGGTCAGTATGGATAGAATAAATGGGAGAAGTTTCAGGCTTTTCTGGGCTACTGACCATGAATTTCATGTGTGACTCTCTGTACAGTCTTCTGAGTTGGCTAAAAATAGGAATAGTAGCATATGTCCCGTCCATCTGTATGGTACCCTGCAGCTTGGCACCCCATGATCTTGACAATAACATGCCATACTTAGGAGGCACATCAGCCACCACAACATCCATCACCATGCACTTGGCTAGGATTTTGGTCAAACTCACACAAAGGTCTTTGATCAGGCTAAGGCACTTTACTTTGTTTGAATCAAAAGAATATAAATCCCTGTAAGGTCTGGTTATTTCTATTCCTAGCCTTTCCATTATCACTTTTGGCATAAGGTTGTGTGAGGCTCCAGAGTCATGCATAGCATTATGCAGGATCTTTTCATGAACATTAAAACTCACATAAAAGGGAGGTACAGGTCCCTCTTGATATATACCTTCAATCTTAGGACCAAAAATGAGCTATGACTGGTCATCATTAAGATTGACTGAGTCATTATTATCCTCAATATTTAAAGCCTTCAAAATTTGGGTCCTATATACATTCTGGGCAGCTAACTCAGTCAAGGGAACAAAGATTCTGATCTTTGAAATTTCCTGCTCTAGGCTGAAAAGAATCTGGTTCTTTGATGAACTTGTCTCAACCTTACTAGCTCCCAGTCTATCAGCAACATCAGCTTGCTGATTTGTTCTAATCGTTTTTGACAAAAAGGTATTAAAAGGAGTACTAGATGAAGTGGTAGTACTACTAATGTCCGCACTCTGTTTTTAATTATTTTGAGTGTCTTTCTCTCTATCTCTACCAGAATTCACAGCTACTGTTTTATCCTTTTGTTTGACAATTTTAGGCTTGGTTGTAGTGCTGTTTTGTGAAGATTTGTCAGAGGTTTTGGTGTTGGAAGTTTGTTGATTGGTTTTTCTTCTAAGGTCATATTCTTTTTGAGGCTCTATGATGACATTTTCCATGTCCTAAAAATAACTTGCATTATCATCTTTTTTGTCATCATAAGGGGTATGAAAACCTTGTTCCTTATCAAAATGAATCTTAAAGTCCTCATTATCTACTCCCAACATGTTGATATCATCTTCCTCTGTTATCTCCTCTATTTCCTCAACCTCACTTATATAGTTTTGATGAAAGGGAGGAGTGATATGTTGATCATCTTCCCTAGGTTTGTTTGGAGGTTGGTTCCTTCTAAAATTCTGATTCTGGTTCTGGTTCTTGTTTTGAGGAGCAGTTTGGTTTTGACTTGCTTGTGTTCTCTCAAGGATGCTCATTTTCTTCATCATCCCCTCCATCATTCTTTCCATCTTTGAGTTGGAAGTTTAAGGGACATTTTCCTCTTTGAAGGATACTCTCTTTTCAGTTTTCATTCTTGCTCTCTTCTCCATTAGGTTGACTTCCACAGAAAGGGCACCCTTTTGCATATCTTCAAGAGTTGCAAAATCTCTCTCCCTCAGCTGATAGGCCATCTTAGGATCAAACCCTTCAGGAAACGTTTTTAAAGCTGAGCCTTGTGGAGGTTTTAGTTCTAGGGAAAGTGCATTATACACACTATTGAATCTAGTGCAATAAGCTTGCACACTTTCCCCAGTGTCTCTATGGAGATTTTTATAGTCAGAAAGGACTTGGAGAGGGTTTTTCTTTACTTCCCATTTGTTTAAGAATGTTTGATGGAAGGCTTGTAGATCACGGATACTATGGGGGGTTAAAGCTTTGAACCATTTCCTCACTTCTCCCTCTAAGCTCTAAGAAAATAACCTCATTTTGGCCGAATCATCATCGATTTCATTTCTGTCAAAGTAGTCATTCATCTTATCCACATGTTGTGATGCAGTTGTAGCATTGTTAGCATCATCTAATGGAATTTTGGACTGATAGTCCTATGGAAGATTGACTAGTGGTATAGGAAGGACTAGGGGAGCATACCATGCGGCCATGGTAGGAGGTGGAGGTGGATTTACAAGAGGGATAGTGGGCTGAAGTGGGGTGGTTTGAACAGTGGATGTAGGGTGAGCAGAAGTGGATGGACCAGGAATAGACTGCTGAGTTGATCTTGGATGAGGGGCACCTAAGTTGTGAAGAAAATGGAAATCAGGAAGTGTTGTTTCTCTACTACCAAGAGGTTCACTTGTTTGCAGGGATGATAAGGAAGAATTAGAATCTAACTGATCTAAATCACCAAGAGACCTAGTTCTAAATTGATTTGCTAAGTCAACTCGAGATTTTCGTATAGCTGAAATATTTTTAGGGACATAATTGGCTCTCAAGGGTGATCTGAAAACGGTTGACAAATTTATCTTAGGGGACTTCCTAAGGATACTTTCTAGGTTATCAACTATCTCAGGTGGATCAGTGTCAGGATAGGCTATAGTGTGAATCTTTCTAGAAGCCACTATGCTATGTTTTTCATACCCAAAAATAAACAAGATAAGCTCAACCAGGTATGCCAATATTTAAGAGGTTAACTAGTCTGTTTTGGAAAAATTTCAGTTCTGCAGCCTTTTGACTGAGTTTGAAAGGTGTTACAATGATAAGGGTTCTTCCCAGTGGAGTCTTAAGGTTTGTTCAGGATTTTGGAGTCGCCAAGTGGAATTTTTTAGCTCTTTTCAGAGGTAAAAGCTCTTATGGTCCACCACCATGTTTATTGAATACCATTCTGAAATATTTTCAGGTTTTCTGAGTTATTTTTTAGTTACGTGGTTTTTTAAGAATATCCTAACTTTGTTTCAAAACTTACCTATGGTTATGAGACAAAGACAGTTTACTCTTATGGCTAAGCCAGCTGATTTTTCAAGGTTGGATAAATTCTTAGGATAATCCTAGGGTTTGCCTAGTTTGTCACTGATTCAAATAAGTTTTATCATGATTACCATTCTTTTCCAGTGCTTGAAAAGGCTGATTTTTACTCACAAGTTATATGAAGTTCTAAAGGGAAGTAGTCCCCAGCGGAGTTGCCAGAAATGTTAGTTGCTGGTGGCTCAGCTGGTTAATATAGCAAATTTTCATGAACCAAATCCCTAGTATCCTATGGTTACCCTCAAATGAAAATGTTTCTGGGTTCTATTCCCCAGTGGAGTCACCAGAAATTTTAGGAATCTGTAATTTTAGCAGATTGGTAAGACTAAAACTACAGAAGTAACATTATTTCAACCAACTTTGGGATTCTAAGATCTAGCCCTTCTGAATCCAGAGAGGGATCTCTCTATGAATGAGTTTAAAGATGTGATCTTTAATAGCTGGAATTGAGATATTAGGCTACTTATGAAGAGCTTTGGTTTTTTTTGTTTTGGTTGGGCAAGGACATGATGAAGGCGAAGGTTGTTTCAAAATGGAGGGTGAAGGTGTCTGCAAGTGAAGGAATGATTTGGCTGAAAGAAAGGCAAAGGTAGTTTTAACCCATTGGGCTATGGAGTCATAGGAGGATTTTAATTGGACAATAAGGTTCAAGAAAGATCCATGGGGCAAGTCACTTATGTCAAAGGATCTCTTAAGGTGATTTTATGAAATGAAACAGATAGGAAATGAAGAACAAACAAATGAAGGTATAGTGAAACAACCTAAGATCAAATAAGTTCTTTAAACTATATTGCTTCAGCATGTACTTAAAGAAAAACATGAGAGTATTCTGAGATCATGTTAATACCTTTAAACTAGCTTTATTTGAAGTAATTTCAGTTAGAAAACATTAAAAAAAATTGAAAATTTTAAGATCAGGTAAGTGGCTTTAAACTACCCTACTTTTAGCATATTCAATAAGAAAAAACATAGATAACAATTGAAAACCTTAAGATCAGGTAAGTGCCTTTAAACTACCCCGCTTTCAGCATATTCAATAAGAAAAAACATGAAAGTATTCTGAGATCAAGTTGATACCTTTAAACTAGCCTGCTTTGAAGTACTTTCAGTTAGGAAACATTAAAAAACAATTGAAAAGCTTAAGATCAGGTAAGTGCCTTTAAAATACCATGCTTTCAGCATATTCAATAAGGAAAACATAGATAAAAGTGACAAAGAGAAATTTAGATCAGGCAAGTGCCTTTAAACCGACCTGCATTGATGTACTCTTCAAAGAAAACATTCAAATGAAGAAAACATAGACAATAAAGCTTTCAGTAAGAGTAGGGTACTGTTGAAAGTAAATCCTAGCTCTATGTTTGCTGCTCTTTATCAGAGATAGTGTAAAAAGTGGAAACATTAAGCAAAATAAGAATTGACAGTGAGGAACACATCACCATTGACACAAATCAGGATCTCATAAATTAGCAGCTTGTATTAGATGTTCAAACCAGTTACAATCAACAATCCTGGTGGGTCTCTACAACTTCGAACTTCCCATATCAGCCTATATATCTTTGAATTGCAAACAGGGCATTAGTAGCTTCAGAATAGCTATTACATACATTCAGATGTCCAGAGACCAACATTTTCTCATATTCTACAGAAGTGTTTATAGAAGAATGAAGAGGTGGGAGGATTTCCTAGGGGTCAAGTATTATTAATTATGTAATCAATGAAATTCCTAGCCTTTGGGAACCAGGAAAGGCATAAGGTGGGAATGTAATCGTTTATAAATCTCCTTCATAACTCTGTTTGTGTCTTTCAAGGCCTAATGTTTGAAAAGATCTGCTTCTGGAATGTTCTTTAACCTTTAAAATAGTTTTGCCGACAATTTCTAGATAAGACCCTTGATTAGTATTTATTTTTTCAGCAGCCTTTGATTTTCTGTGAGGCTGTAGGTGCCTGATAAATAAATTCAGCTTCTGATTGAATATTTTGAGGCACAGGTGGCGTCGTGAAAACTAAAGAGATCAATTTGCCTCAATTTGTGGCGGTGGGGGGTTTTTGTCGGTGAATCCCTTTAGATTTTTTTTAAACTCCGTTTTAAATCAGGGATAGGTTTTTAATGATCATCCTTAGCCATAATCCCCCCAAAACAGTCCATTAATCCTCTGCTCTGGTTCATTTTTGTCTTCGGCACTGATACTCTTTGACTATGCCAATTCATGGCTTTCTTGCTAGTGCGCAGGGCTGCGAAGGGTTTATAGGGCATCCATGCCTGAGGAAACACTGATAAAACGTGCATTTCCACCCTGTGGATGATTTCCTTTGATGAATTGAAGATGGGAGGGTCGTCACCCTCCGCTTCTGAATCTTCCTTGAAAATCGCGAGAAAATGATTTAAAACCCTGCAAATTACAAAAACTATTATAAAATCCTGCTTTTATAGGTTGAATGCATCGGAAGGCATGTGAAAAGAGCGGGCCCGTTGGATGGCATCATCCAACGGTCAGGATTGATCGGGAGAGATTGTAGAACGGGCAAAAGAAAAATTAAATCCGAGCTGTCGATCATGCAGAGATTGACGGTCGAGATTGAACGAGGAGGCGGAGGAGTAGGATGAATCTGAGCCGTCAATCGCACAGAGATCGACGGTCAGGATGGAGGTGTGAAAATCAAATGGAGAGGTCAGGCGATGAATTATGGGCTATCGATCTACAGATCAGATCGATGGCGGAGATGTCGTTGCCGCATGTACGATATCCCGGTTACTGTGTGCGCTTCTTCGTTAACCATCAGACAGCTTTGACAAGCAATCACCGTTGGATGAGTGGGCCTAGATCGGACGGTGCATAGCAATATCGCTGGGCATCCTGGTCCGAACGATAATGTGCGATAGACGGTGGTTTCCAGAACAGTGTCCAGGATGCGTGTCACACGATGTATGGGATCGCTGGCCATCGGGCGAAAACCGCCCTCCACTCGAAGGGGGTGCGATGAAAACCATATGGTTTTGGGAAAATGGTGCACGGCTGGCGAGGTCCACTGGGAGATGAACTTCGCATCGTCAGATCTGCGGATCAGATCGACGGTGCGGAGTGGCTGAAAATTCGCGCTGGCATAAATAATATAAAATAATTAAAAAACCCAAAGTTTCGAATAACATGAGGTTTTTTAATATTTTTCGGGCGGGATATGTATTATGTGGCCGGGCGCCCGATTGCGGGGCCAAAGGTTATATGAAGGATAATGTGACTGGGGGTTAAAGAGGAGGGGGTTAATCGCATGTCGGGAGATCGAGTATGGAATTTTCAATCAACCCATTTGATTTATGCGATGCAATGGGCGCTGGGACTTTAGCTCTTGGTTTTTCTCAAAGAAAGCATGAAATCTGGAGTTTATAACAAAGGAGGTTGATCGCATCGGGTTCTAAAGTATATAGGCTCATCACATCGCAATTTTTAGAATATGGAAAGACATGTGCACTTGGATATATGCGATACGATAAATGCCCCCGGAGTTGGCGCTTGGTCCCAGGGTGTAGGCATATGATTGGAAGTGGTTAAAAACTTAGCCCAAGGGGGCTTAAGCTTTATTAATAAAAAGATGATTTCAATGGTTTTCAAAGGGTAATTGAGGGTTTTTATAGAGTTTTAAACTCTACAAAGGAAATTTTATGAAGGGGAAATGAGGGAAATGGAAAACAGAGGAAACTGATGGAAAAAAGATGAAGGTTAGTTTCTGAGTGCAGGAAGGGGAAAAAGGAGATTTTGTAGCAGTCTTTCTCATGGAATTCAGCAAAATTTTCTGAGCTTGAAATGGGAACATCAATGAAGATTGAAACAAGGATATGATGTCTTCTAGAGGCTTCAAGAGAAACACTTTTCTATAATGAAACTGTTCCTTGAAGGCTGAACAAAGTTTTGGCCACCTTTTGATGGAACAAATTTTATAGGTGGCCAACAGTGGCTCCACTTGAGGATGGTGCCTTCTTGAAGGCATCAAGAACTTTAGACTTGCATTCTCTGGGAGGCTAACCTATGCCTAATCCATTGGGCTATCCTTCCTTTGCTGGGATGATTTTGCTCTGAAAAATTTTTAGCAGCCATGAAAACAATGGATTTTCATCAACGCAAACTTTCTACCTACCCAATCCTACTGATCTAACATTTTTTCCTTCATTAGAGTGCACTTGGATTGGCAAACTATTTTACAACATTTTATTCTTTTGAAAGCAATAAATCTAATCTAACTCTACTCCTTATTCCTCCCTAAACTCAGATTTAATAGTTGATTTCAGATGATTCTATACCTAATCTACCATCTGTTGGGATTAAACTGTCCAACAGATTTTCATTCTCTAAATTCTAAAACATCAATTTAAAAACAGTCAATTCAAGATTAAGTTGTTTGACTTGTTGTGATCTATGGCATAAAAACAAGCTGCACATAGACATTTATTTTGCAAAAAAAAATTAAAACAAAAATGATGAAGGCTTAAGATCTAAAGGTTCATGCACTTCCTTCACCTTTTTACAACTTTGTTTTGACACTTATGTGAGATGTTCCTCCTTTGTTCTCTGGTTCAAATCTTGAGTTAATTAGAACCAGATTTTGATCCTTTTTGACCCAAGAAAATAAAACACATTTGAGTCATCTCTCTTTGAAACCTTAGGTTCAGATTTGAGCATGTTTGAACCTTTAATTTCTATCCTAATCTACCCACTAATAAGCCAAGATTAAACAGTTTGGCAAATCAAATTCACTATCCTATCAGCAGTAAATTTAAAACTAATTAGTCAAGATTAATTAGTTTGACTAATTAGAAGTGTGTTATTCAGGAGTGGCAGTTAAGCTTGCACACTTTCAGAATTTCTTTCTCTTTTTTGGTATGGGGCTGTACCTTTCTTTCTTTCACAATCTGCCCTCTTTTCTTTCTTTTTATTGTTTTTGTACCTTTTCTTTCATGAGACCGAACAAAGAAAATGGTATTTACAATGGAAATGAAATCTTTAAAATAGAACTCAGCAGTAGTAATGCTTAAGGACCCTGCCATTGACAGGACGCCCAAACAAATTAATGCCATATAACTCTTGTAGAAAAAAGGCAGTTGGACCAATGGTGGACTGAATGATGTAAGGACCTTGCCACAAACTATCAAATTTTCCATGTTTACCCTTATCCTCTCTTTTGGAATCCCATCTGAGTACCTTATCTCCAATGTTGAAGACACAGGCCTTTGTTCTTTTGTCGAACAACTTCTTTATGTTTTCTTGCACCTTCTGAGCCCTATTGTAAACCTCTTCCCTTGTCTGGTGGAGATGTATTGTCTGACTGATCCTCCTAATCATGCTATCCTCTTCTAACTGTATTTCTTGGATTAATTTTATTACTAGTACACCTAGGCTGGTGGGAAACACTGCATCTACTCCATAAACAAGCTGGTAAGGGGACATTCCAATGGACCTTTTTGTGGTCAATCTGTCTGCCCACAGAGCATGCACCAACTTGTTATGCCATGATTTTTTATTCTCTTCAAGCAGCTTCTTGATGATGGTTACTAAACTTTTATTTGATGATTCTGCTAGCCCATTACCTTGAGGGTAGTAAGCAGTAGAATGACCAAGTGTAATATGATACATGTGATAAAAATCAATCATCTTTTTGGAACAAAAAGCAACAGCATTATAAGTAATAATCTTCCTAGGGCATCCGAATCTAGAAAAGATATGGTCTTCAAGGAATTTTATAATGACAGAATCTATGGCATTCCTTGAAGGGATGGCTTCAATCCATTTTGTGAAGTAGTCAGTGGCTGTGAGAATCCATTTGTGTTGGGAAGAAGAAGAAGGATGGATTTCCCCTATGAAATCTAGGCCCCACTGTTGAAAAGGAGCTTCAACAGTGATAGGTTGTAATGGTAAAGTGAGAAGTTTTCTTTTGCCTTCAAAAATTTGGCATTTGTGACATGCAACTATCATTTCATGGAAATCCTGGGAGAGGGTGGGCTAGTAATAGCTAGCTCTCAGGATTTTATTAGCTGTGGTTTTCCAGTAAAGATGACCTCCACACTCTCCTTCATGGAATTCATGTTTGATCCTTTCTGCATCAACTTCAGGCAAACATTTAAGTAATAAACCATCAGCATTTTTCCAGTATAAACATTCATTTAAAATGCAATAGTTCCTAGCTTTCAATTTTAAAAACCTTGCCTTTTTTTTGATAAATCACGAGGAGGATTAAGATTTGCAAGCACATACAAGATATTAGTGTACTAAGGTGAGTTTTGAAACTGCTCTTCTACAGTGGGAGCAGGTACTTCTTCCTGTTCATCGAAGGCATCTACCATGTTAATGTCAAGGGCTTGTAGGTTAGATTCAGCCATTATTGAGCTAAGCCATGGCCTTTAATAAGTTTGGTTGGTCTGATTTCAAAATCATACTCTAATATAGCAACAATCCATTTATCTCTCTTTCCATCTGGGTCTTGTGACAAGATGTCTTTTACCACTATATTAGGTACACAGGCAATGATGTGGGAATGTAGAATATACACCCTAAAGTCTTTTAAGGCCTTTACCAAAGCATAGGCCTATTTTTCCATTATGTTATATTTCAAGGGGGCTCTAAGGCAAAGAATAAAATAAGGAACTCTTTTGAAAAGTCTGGGCTGATTAGGACTGGTGCCCAGGTGAGTGCATGTTTTATCAATTCGAAGGATTTTTTGGTTTCTACAGTCCACTTAACTCCTACTTCTTTCTTGAGCATACTAGTCATGTTTCTAAGGAGCTCTGCTAAGTTGGGAATAAACCTCCTCAAGAAATTAATCTTTCCAATAAAGGACTACAATTCCTTTATGTTCCTTGGTTGGCTAATTTGTAGTATTCCCTCAACTCTATTTGGATCTATTTTAATCCCTTCTTCTGATATGATATGGACAAGGAGTTTACCTTACTGAAGGCCAAACACTATCTTTTTGGGATTTAAAGATAACCCAAACCTTCTACACTTTTCAAGGACCTTTTTTAAATGTTTTAGATGCTCTTCATCGGATTTGGAATAAACTATTATGTCATCAAGGTAAATTACAATGAATTGCCCTATATCCTCTGAAAATGCAATGTCCATGGCCCTTTGGAAAGTGGCCCCAGCATTCATTAATCCAAAAGGCATTTTTACATACATGAAAGTGCCCCAAGGAGTGGTGAAAGCTATCTTGAGTTGGTCTTCTGGGAGTACTAAAACCTGGTTATACCCTGAAAAACCATCTAACAGAGAAATCCTCTTCGAACCAACTACCCTTTGTAGAATGTGTTCCATTTTGGGTAAAGGGTAATTATCTTTTAGGGAGGCTCTGTTAAGGTTTCTGAAGTCGATGCAAAATCTGATTTCTCCTGCCTTTTTCCTTACGGCTACAAGGTTAGAAACCCAATCTGAAAACCTCACAGGTACAATGATTCCTGCCTCATACATTTTCTTGATTTCCTTTTCTACTAGAGGCAGTTGTATTGGATTACTTTGACGCAGTTTTTGCTTAAAGGGTTTCTGGTTTTCTTTCAAAGGGATCTTGTGCTGGATGATTTCTGTATCATAGGCTTTCAAGTCTTCATATCTCCAGGAAAACACATCAACAAACTCTTTAAATAGGTCAACGTATTTCCTTTTCATGTCCGGTGGCAAGGACTTAGCCAATTTAATCATTTTTGGCTAATCCTCGGTGCCTATGTTTCATTCCTCGACCTCAGACTCTGTGTACTCTACAGTGGGCTTCTTTGCTACATCATTAAAATGAAAGACGTCTTCTAACGGTGCTAGCCCCCTAGGTATGTTCTTGTCCTTTGACGCCAATATCTCAATGTCTTCATTTTCTGTGTCCTTGTATTCTTCAGTGTGAGTGTCAAGTCTTTTATTTAACATGTTGATTTCTACGGGATCATATGATTTTTCTTTTTCAGGGGACTTTTTGTTTAGATGATTTTCGTCGGATTTAGAATGCGAATCAGATGACTCAAATTCGTTCCTGCCCAGCAGAAAATCCTCTATCTGTTTGTCACCCTCAAAGACCTGCCAATATTTTTCATTATCTGGCACTGCTAGTCTAAACTGAATTTGAGTTGTACAGTCTTTGGTTTCAAATGGCGTTAAGCATGTTCTAGCCGCAAAAGCTAAATTGTGTGTGGCAATATTTCTTTTTCTTGGAACAAAAATCAATTTGGACTCCTCAGAAGTTTTTAAAAGGTTCATGATATCGTTTCGATAAGCTCTAAGCCTGGGATGATTTGCGTTATATTCCCCATTGACTTGTTTAATGACTAGTTCTGAATCCCCATACACATAAATTCTTGTGGCTCCTAACTTTTTTAATAGATGTAAGCCTAAGAGAAGGGATTCATATTCTGCTATGTTATTGGAACACTGAAAGTTTAATTTGCAGGAAATGTTTTCTGTGTGGTTGTTTTTAGTGTTGGTAATCCAGACACCTACACCATCATTGTTTTTAGTGCATGACCCATCAAAACACATACTCCACAGAGGACTATTTCCGGTTTCGTCTCGGTTATTGTCCCCTTCAACCAACATGCTCGAGGGTTGTTGTGAAATCTCGACACTTAGTTGTATCTGTTTCACCTTCTCAGGTTTGTCATGGAGCTGAGCGTGAGGGGAAATCTGTTGTTTGCCATATTGGCTTTGTTCACTCTGGTCCGTTGTTTCAACGCGCTGTTCCAAAATTTATCTCTCATTTTCTTCCATATCTAGAACTGCATTTATTTCTAGATTTGCGGTCTCTAACTGTTTATCTGAGTCACTGTGTTCTGGCTCTGACTGTTTTGTGGATTCATTATTGCAAAAGATAAATGAATCCAGGTCAGTATGGACAGACTAAATGGGAGAATTTTCAGGCTTTTCTGGGCTACTGACCATGAATTTCATGTGTGACTCTCTGTACAGTCTTCTGAGCTGGGTAAAAACAAGAATAGTAGCATATGCCCCATCCATCTGTATGGTATCTTGCAGCTTGCCACCCCATGATCTTGACAATAACATGCCATACTTAGGAGGCACATCAGCCACCACAACATCCATCACCATGCACTTGGCTGGGATTTGGGTCAAACTCACAGAAAGGTCTTTGATTAGGCCAAGGCACTTTACTCTGTTTGAATCAAAAGAATATAAATCCTTGTAAGGTCTGGTTATTTCTAATCCTAGCCTTTCCATTATCACCTTTGGCATAAGGTTGTGCAAGGCTCCAGAGTCATGCATAGCATTATGCAGGATCTTGTCATGAACATTAAAACTCACATAAAAGGGAGGTGTAGGTCCCTCTTGATATATACCTTCAATCTTAGGACCAAAAATGAGCTCTGGCTGGTCATCATTAAGATTGACTGAGTCATTATTATCCTCAATATTTAAAGCCTTCAAAATTTGGGTCCTATATACATTCTGGGTAGCTAACTCAGTCAGGGGAATAGAGATTTTGATCTTTGAAATTTCCTGCTCTAGGCTGAAAAGAATCTGGTTCTTTGATGAACTTGTCTAAGCCTTACTAGCTCCTAGTCTATCAGCAACATCAGCTTGCTGATTTGTTCTACTCGTTTTTGACAAAATGGTCTTAATAGGAGTACTAGCTGAAGTGGTAGTACTACTAATGACCGCAGTCTGTTTTTCATTATTTTGAGTGCCTTTCTCTCTATCTCTACCAGAATTCACAGCTACTATTTTATCCTTTTGTTTGACAATTTTAGGCTTGGTTGTAGTGTTGTTTTGTGAAGATTTGTCAGAGGTTTTGGTGTTGGGAGTTTTTTGACTGGTTTTGCTTCTAAGGTCATATTATTTTTGAGGCTCTATGACGCAATCCTTTAAAAACACCAACCTTTGAACTTTATACTATAGAACACACTTATGCTACCAGAGTGACATATATTTCATTTGACGGGGGCCCACGCATCCACTTTTTGGCTTTTTACGAATAAAATAATCATATAATAATGCGAAATCCACCAGATCTTACCTCGATTATCGCCTGTGCTTTTCAGCGTGTGATTTTCGTCAGATCTAAAGCTCTCCAGGTCGGATGCTTCTCGCGAATATCGCATTTTTTCAAAGGCCAAAGTTTAACAGCTGAGAGTTGTGCGATATGGGTGGTTTTTTGGTGATGACGTGCCCAAAAGTTACTGGATCACGTTTTTTTGAAGTATTTTTCCTCCGAGCCAAAAGTGGCACGATGAAGGTGGTTTTGGTTTCCAAAACCCGCTGGTGGTAATTACAACCGTGCTTAACTATGATTTGGCACTGTGGTTTGGCGCTTAACCCACATGCTAACTCAAAGGGCTGGGACCCAGTTAATATTACTTCGTCGGTAAAGAATAAAGCATTTTACTTTGATAACAAAGATTTTCTCAAGGTTTGGTCGCGTCCTATATAACCAATATTAAACCTTAGATAGAGGTTTACAATACTTGTATTTCACACGAGGCCTGACTATGATTTTTCTTTGAAAACAGAATAAACACGTTCAGTGTCGAGAATGTAACCTCGTAGATAGTCAGATCGAAGTCTCCCCAGTATGGTCACCAGGGATGTTAGCACCTAATCTGGACCCCAGGCTGAAAAGGGAAAAACAGGGTATCAACTAAACCACACTCAGCCTTGTAGCTAGCCCTACAAGGATAGGAGAGGGCTCTCTCTGTAAAAAAAAATGGATATTGAATAAAATACAATAATGATCTGATATTAGGCTAGGTAAAATGATGGGAAAATGTTTTAATAAAATGAATGAATTTTCAAGGATGTGTGGGATAAAATGGGACAATTGAAACTGAGGAATTAAATCAGGACATAGGGTATTACATGGGGCAAGGTAGGTAGGAAATTAGAGAAAATAAATTTTAAATAATGATGGGATGGAAAGACTGGTGAGGAGATGAAAAGGGCACAATAAATGAATCCTTTCCAAACAAAAGAAAGACATAGAGTATGAATGATTCCCCAAGGAAGAGCATAAAAATGGATTCTACCTTTCTATCTTGAAATCATTCAAAAGGAAATGTTTATGAATGAATGTTGAAACATAACAATTCACATATGAAACAAGGAGAAAACAAATTCTAAAACTCATGCCACATGGATCCCACAAATCAGAGTTGCATCTCTTATTCATTCCCTGTCAAGCCGTACAATGGAGCACAGAGCATTCTTCCACACTATTCCCCTACTTATGAGTTACAGACTCTTTACAAATGATTTACAATTACATTAAATAGACTGAAATGTGGGAACATAGATCCATAGAAAACGGGAGCTGTTCTGATAGCTCAAGAACTGAAATTTGAATATGGAAGAGAAAACCAACAATCTGCCCCTGAAAAATAAGGGACAACATTACATTTGACTACTTGGAGATTTCGCTGTTATACTTGGATGAAAGAAATAGGCAATCCAAAAAACAGATTTCCTACTTTTGCTGCTGCTGTAGCAATCTCTATTTTATTTAGCTTGTGGCCAACTGACTGTTGCTTTCCATTATTCGTTTGAAGAAACTAACTTTTATAAAATGCTATTGAAATAAAATAGAATGAAATTATATACCTTTGTGAAGGGAAAAATTAATTTTGAGTGAATAGGTACGAAGGGAGAAGGGTTGGGGTCCGCATCGCAATCGTAATCGGGATCAATGGGAAACGGGGTGATAGAATATATAATAAAACATTGAAAATGTATGTTTGCGATGATGTCATCGAAAATCACGATCAGAGGAATGGGAGTAGACGTATTTGAACGAAGGAAAAAATTTCCGATGCGATTAGCAAAGCCCGATGGGGTAATACAACAAACCAAAGGTATAACGGGTGAAAAATGAATATAAAAGGTTTCGGCTCTTTTAAAAAGGGGTGAAGTGATTTATATGAAAGAGATAAGGGCTTATAATGGTGGGACCCGGGGATTATAATCGCAATCGAAATTGGGTAAGTGGGACGGGCGCATCACATAACACAATAAAATACTTTCGATGCGATGGAGATCAGTGATGGGGGAAGGAAATTGAAATAAATAAAACTTTAAGTTTGACAAAGGAAAAGTCCTTTTGTATTATGAATGGGCGGAGGATTCAAGTGGTGGGCCCATAATTCAATCGGCATCAGGGATCGGAGGCTTGGGCGGAACATAACACAACTCCTCCAATGAGATGAGGTCGCGGCTTTGTAAAACAAAATAAAAATAAAATTTATGTTTTACAAAGGGGAAGGGTTGTTTTTTTATGAAAGGGCAGTGAATTATAAGGTGGGACCCAAAGGTCCATCGGCATCAGAGGTCGGAGGAAGGTAGAAGGAAAGTTATACTTGGAATGACGACGCTGATGGGGAGATAAACTATGGGTCGTCGGATGGGATTTGGCGATCAACGGTTGTGGAATAATCAGAGGGTGTCAATCTGGGGTTTTCAATTGGGGAGGGGATTTTTGGGAGGACCAATGAGGATGTTTTGATTGGATATGGGCCATCGGATCACAGATCAAATCGACGGTTAGGATGTACATCAGAGGGGGTCCATCGGAAGTTTACTATAGGGAGCCACTTAATGTAATCGCATCGAAGGTTTCACGATGGGCTAATCGGGGTGGACTTATAAAAATTTGTGATGTGATAGGAAAGGGACTTAAGGCAGCAGGGTTTTATAATATAAAAATTTGTTATAAAGTTTTATTATAAAGTTTCACAGTATGGTGGGGAAGTGGTTTGGGAATGGGGAGGACTTTATAATAATAAACTTTGAAATGTTTATTATAAAGTTTTTAAAAGTATGGTGGGGAAGTGGTTAATAAATAATTCACATATGTATTTATAATGTGATTTTTTAATTGGAGGGGGAAAAAAAGGAATTTATTAAGGAAAATATTAAACTTTAATAAAATAAAATTTAGGGAAAGGTGGAAAAGGGATTGTTTAAGGGTATAGGGGACTTTTTACTTCACTTAGGCATAAATTTCAATTCAAAGTCAGTTTTGAGAGTGTAGTATATCGTTGGAAAGCTCTTTCCGGGCTCTTTCTATTGAATCTACTTGGAACATGATTTGATGTTGAACATGCTATGGAATATCTCTCTGAAAGGCGGGGTGATGACTTTGTGGAGATGGCAGCTTCTGAATTGTGACTTATTACATATGTTGGCATAAAATTACATAATGAATGATAATAAAGGAAAAGTATCATGTTTTCACCTCAAAAAATGGTTTTGATGTGAAAATTACATCAAATTGAATAAAATATCTCTTTGATCTTCCAGGTGCTGTTGACTTTGATTTTATTGACTTCCTCATGACCTTGCTGATTTTATTGACACTTGACTCATAATTTGACCATGGTGAGACCCTAGAACCTAATGAGACCCATCCTATGACCTGCTGACATGACTCACAAAGTGAAAGTAGCTCATGACTAAAGACCGTAGAGAGGAGAATCAACAAGTTTCACATGAGGGAAAACTGATGAAAACCCACTACCATCAAGGAATCCATGACCTAGCGGAATGGTGAAATTTTTTGTATTGGACTCCTAATATGAAAATGCAAAAGAGAAATTTTGATCACTGATGGCAGTATGACTAGACTGACACTAACACCCTCCACCCAGTCTAGATGGACCAATAAAATGCATCAAGTTCTGCTCTATAATTTCCAAACCCCACATGGTGAGCATATCACCGGCTCAGGATCCACCTCCACCTTTTTCGAACCGTTGACCGTGGTTGATTGGATCCTCTCTGTTGGCAATGATTGTTCCGTTCTCCTGAACCCTTCACACCGGGCACGTGCACCCTCAAGCTGTAAAATTCTAACCTCCAACCTTGCATTGAAAATGGAAAAAGAAAAAAAAACCAAAAACAATAATGCACAGTAAAACCCATATTACTCTTTACCTCCCATTTGCATGGGTACAATTCCCAATGTGCCTTGGCTACTCCACCAGTCGTCGCCATCTGCCTGGCCTTCGAGACCCCCCTGCCAGGTACCACCTCCAACTAAAAAATTCCTCCATGCTACCTTGAAACCTCTCATGCCATGGCATCTTTAGGTTTTCAGTGCTTCAGGGGTTTTAGTCAACATCCTCAAGGGTACTTATTATCTTGATATTTCCAATTTTTTTTCATGTATAGCACCACTTTTCCAAACTGAATTGGAGCAGGTTATTCCTTGATATAAAATGGTGGTCGGAGGCTCAAAATATCCTCTATTATAGTTTCCAATGTGTTTATGACCATATTTTTGAAGGATTCATCCACTTGCAATGAGAATTTTTTGTCAAATATTTTTTCTCCTATTTCCAAGGTAGCTTCTATTAGATTACTTTTATTTGTTGTTGCTGCATTTTATTTTGAAGTAGAACATATGGATGTGAATACAACATTTATTCATGAGGATCTTGAAGAAGAGATCTACATGAAGCAACCTTAAGGTTTTTCTATGAAGGGTAAGAAAGAATTGGTATGCATATATAACGGGACTTGGCTTCACTAGAACCAAAGTGGATCATTGTGTGTATTTTAAACTAATTGGCGATTGTGTTATTTATTTGGTCTTGTATGCGGATTTGAAGACCCAATTGTCCTCAAAATTTGATATGAAGGATCTTGGTGATGCAAACTATATTTTTGGAATGGAAATTAAATGGGATCGGAAAAAGAGGAAGCTCTGGTTAAACTAGAATGAGTATGTTGAGACAATACTGTCGAGGTTTAATATGCAGGATAGTAAAATAGTGAAGGTTCCTATTCCTGTAGGGGTAAATTTATCTGTTGAACAATGTACCAAGACACAAGAAGAGGAAGAGGGCATGTCCCGTGTTCCATATGCGAGTGTAGTGGGAACCCTGATGTATGCAATGGTATATACTATACTAGACATTGCACATGCATTAGGAGTATTGAACAGGTTTATGTCAAAGCCAACGAAGGAATATTGGAGAAAAGTGAAGCAGGTTTTCGGGTATTTGCATGGCAGAATTGATTATGGTCTGTGCTACCAAGGAGGACCAAAATTGGACAGATTTTTGGACATCCATGGCTTTGTTGATGTAGACTGGGTTGGAGATCTGGATCAAAGAATATACACAAGTGGGTACGTGTTTATCCTAATTTGAGGTGCAATTAGTTGGATGAGAATAAAATAACTTGTAGTGGCTCTTTCAACTATAGAGGTAGAATACATGGAAACCACTAATACAATCAAGGAAGTAGTTTGGTTGTAGAGATTTTGTTCAATTTTGGGGTTGATGCAGTGAGCTATAAGAATAGATTATGATAACTAAATTAAAATTTTCTTGGCTAGTAATCATGCTTATCATTCAAAGACAAAGCACATTAATGTTTAGTATCACTTTGTGGGGGATATGGTTAAGGAAAAAAGGGTGTTTCTATTAAAGGTGGACACTTTGAAGAATTTTGCAGATGCATTCACGAATTTTGTGAGCACTAAGTTATCTTGGTATAGATAACAAATGGTCAATGGAACGTTGGACAAATGACTAAGCTCTCATTTGTCCCTCTGTGGAAAGAAAACAACAATTGGGAGAATGTTGGGTGTGTTATATTATTTCCATGACTAGCCTCATGCGTGAAGCAGAAGGCCCTTCATGTAATTCATAGTAATGGTATGGTATAAGGTATGTCTTATTTCTCTCTATATTTCGATTTCTATGAAGATTGTGTATATAGGAAGCATAATTGGGTGAGTTTCCTTTCACGTGCTAAGAGGGCGAAAGGGATATTATATATCATTAGGGGAATTTTGAGGTATAAAATGGGCCTCCTAAGGAAATTATAAAATAATAGTGGAAATAATAAAATAATATTTGATTACATCACAAATTTTTGAGGGAAAAAAGAAAAAACCACTTTTTCAACTCGTATTTTCAACTTATCTCCCAAAATTTTTACTCAAATTTCGAGCGGGAGAACTCATTAGATGCAAAATTTAATTCCTCATCCAAGGAGTACCCATGTTGCATACTTTCAATAGATTCTACTACATGGAAAACGTGACTGCAATCATGTTTTTCATGTATTTATCATTTTTCATGTAGTAGGGTCCATCAAAAGTATGCAACATGGGTACTCATTGGATGAGGAATTAAATTTTGCATCCAACGAGTGTTCCTGCTCAAAATTTAAGTAAAAAATTTGTAAGATAAGTTGGAAATATGAGTTGAAAAAATATTTTTATTATTTTATTATTTTTTTAAGCTTCTGTGGTTATCATTTATTGCAGAAATTTCTGGATTATCCATAGTGTTAAGAAATAATGGTCAATGTTTCGAATCCCAACGGGGATCCATCTTGAAGAAAGGATTTTATTATTTTTTAATATTTTTACCATTTTACTTAAAAAATGGTGAATCATCACCCATGGTTGACATCATCATCTTGAATCCCATTGGTTTTTATAAAGTTTATTTTGGTTGTACATTTTTCTTAGGAGGCCCATTTTAAACCTCAAAATTCTCGTAATGTTTAGACCTGTGTTTGGACCTATGTCAGTTCCATCACTAGGTAAGTCTATGTACTATGTGTCATTTATAGATGACTTCTCAAGGAATACATGGATATATTTCCTCAGGAATAAATCTGAAGTATTTGAAATATTTAAATAATTTAAGGCTCTATTGGAAAACCCTACAAAGAAGAAGATACAAGTGTTGAGGATAGATAATGTTTGAGAGTTTTGCAAGAAGGAATTTGAAGAGTTATGTAGGAGGTTTGGTATAGCACGGTAGAAGGCTACTCCATACACACCTCAGCAAAAACGAAGTTGTAGAAAGAATGAACATGGCATTGATGGAAAAGGCAAGAAGCATTTTCAGTGGTGTCAGGTTAGGAAAGGAATTCTGGGCAAAGGCAATGGAGATTGCATGTTACGTGGTTAACATATCACCTTCATGAGCATTGGAGAATAAGACTCCACTTGCGGTATGGACTGGTAAGAAACACTCTCTTTCACATCTGAGGGTATTTAGTTGTGATGATGATGTACATTGTCCAAAGGGGAAAATAACCAAGTTGGATACATTAGGGGAATTTTGAGGTCTAAAATGGGCCTCCCAAGGAAATTATAAAATAATAGTGGAAACAATAAAATAAGATTTGATTACATCATCAAATTTTAGAGGGAAAAAAGAAAAAACTACTTTTTCAACTCATATTTTCAACTTATCTCCCAAATGTTTTACTCAAATTTAGAGCAGGAGTACTCATTGGATGAAAAATTTAAATCCCCATCCAAGGAGTACCCATGTTGCATACTTTCTATGAGCCCTGCTACATGAAAAATGAGAAATACATCAAAAATGTGATTGTAATCATGTTATTTTTTATGTATTTCTCATTGTTCATGTAGCAGGGTACATCAAAAGTATGCAACATGGATAATAATTAGATGAGGAATTAAATTTTGCATCCAATGAGTACTTCCGCTCGAAATTTGAGTAAAAACTTTGGGAGATAAGTTGAAAATACGAGTTGAAAAAGTAGTTTTACCATTTTATTATTTTTTAATCTTTTTAACCTTTTACTTAAAAAATGGTGACTCATCCCCCATGGTTCACATCATCATCTTGAATCCTATTAGTTCTTATCAATTTTATTTTGGTTGTACATTTTTCTTAGGAGACCCATTTTAGAGCTCAAAATTCCCCTAATGGTAAATCTGAAAGGTGCATCTTTATTGGGTATAAGGATTTTTTAAAAGGTTATAAGATTTGGAACCTAGAACCAAGGAAGTTTGTGTACATCTATGATGTGGTGTTTAGAGACGTCAAATATGTCGTTAAACATGAAGTCCTACCAAAGGAACCTGAGAAGATAGAGTTTGAGCTAAAGGAGTAAGACTCAAACTCTACAAGAGAACATGATTTTGAAAAGGAAGAGCCACAAATTCAAGCTTTGAGAAGATCAGTTCAAGAAATAAGAAAACTAGAAAGGTATAGTCCATCTGCTTTCTATTCAATTTTTTCTTTATCTATCACTGAAGATGATCCCAGAATTGTCACGGAGGCAGTGGATTCAGAGAAGGGAAAATTTGGAAGGAGGCCATGGTTGATGAAATGGCATCCTTGTACAAAGATGAGGCATGGGATCTGGTGGAGTTGTTGGCCAAAAGGAAACCCAATGAAAATAAACACGTGTTTAAGAAGAAGATGAATGCATAAGGCAAGGTGGAGAAATACAAAGGCTCGGTTGGTAGAAAAAGGTTATTCCTCGGTGCCAGGAATTTATTTTGGTGATATTTTTTCTCCTGTTTCCAAGGTATCTTCTATTATACTAAATTTATCTGTTGTTGTTGCATTTTATTTTGAGGTAGGAAAGATGAATGTGAAGACAAAATTTCTTCACAGGGATCTGGAAGAAGAGATCTAGTTGAATCAACCTGAAGGATTTCTGGTGAAGGGTAAGAAAGAATTGGTATGCAGGTTAAAAAAGTCTATGTATGGGTTAAAACAGTCACCAAGGATGTGGTATCAGAAATTTGATACACATATAAGGTGACTTGTCTTCACTAGAAGAAAATCGGATCATTATGTGTATTTTAGATTAATTGGCAACCATGTTATTTATTTGGTCTTGTATGCGGATTTGAAGACCCAGTTGTCCTCCAAATTTGATATGAAGGATCTTGGTGCTGCAAACTATATTTTGGGAATGGAAATTAAAAGATATTGGGCAAAGAGGAAACTCTGGTTAGAGAATAGAGAGTATTTCGAGACAATATTGTAGAGGTTTAATATGCGGGATAGTAAAATATTGAAGGTTCCTATTCCTGTAGGGGTAAAGTTATCTACTAAATAATGTCCCAAAACAAAATAAGAGGAAGAGGACATGTCCCGTGTTCCATATTCAAGTGTAGTGGGTAGCCTAATGTATGCAATGGTCTATAATAGACTAGAAATTGCACATGAATTGGGAGTATTGAGAAGGTTTATGTCAAAATGAGGGAAGGAATATTTGAGAACATCGAAGCGAGTTTTGGACATCCATGGCTTTTTTGATGTAGATTGGGTTGGAGATCTGGATAAAAGAAGATACAGAAGTGGGTATGTGTTTATCCTATTTTGAGGTGTAGTTAGTTTTGTAGAAATTTGCTGAATAATGAAGATTTATCCACCGAGATTATCTTGATCACATACTAATTCGAATTCATATGCAACACATAATATCTTCTACAATCAATCATCAATTTGAGGAAAATGGCAATAGTCGCATGCGCACATAAACACAATATGTAATGGGGAAAGCTTATAGCTGAAAACCCCCAGCTATTTTGTATATTAAGATGGAAGAGAACATGTAACAATCTCAGTACAATAATCCTCACAAGTACTCAGTACTGTCTCATGAAGTTACACACAAACTAGCTTCGTTTTGAACAAGTCACAGGTTCAAAACTCATCCACTAATTTCCTGCCTCTATTGCGCAATCAAGGCTGGTGTAATGAGATATCCAAGGTTCAAATTTCTTTGGCTTGACAACGCAATCCTCATGGGAAATTTCCTCCAAGTGTGGTGCAAATATCATGAACAACTAATGTCACAACTGATAGATATCTCAACCCTTTCATCTACCTCTTTTACTGGTCTCCACTGAACTGTCCATGCACTGTAGTGAACTGATGTGTTCTTGAGTTTAATAATGAGTTAATAATTAGCGAATTAAATAATATTTAATTCACTCCACTCATTTCTAGTTGATTAGCTAGTTAAACTAATCACAACTAGTTCAACTAAGTTAAACCGAACACAACTCCACCAACTGTCCCATCAACTCCACCAAACTTCTGCCACTGAAGTCCTAACTGAAGTCAACCATGCATGAGCTCACCAAACCCCTAGGAATAGCGTAATTCCTCTGTCAGATGCATGAGCCACATCCGTAGCTCCAACTGAAGTGCTCCAAGAGAGTAAACTGAAGTTTAGAGTCCAAATATTATTAAGGGTAAATAATATTTGACTTTTCTATTTTTAGCTAGGCAGTCTAAAAATAGACTTCGACCTAAATGTCTAAAAATAGAGGTCCATCTATTTTTACCAACATGACCAATACTCCAAGAATAGCATACTGCAACTCCCATACCATGCTCCATATGTCTAAAAATAGACATAGTCTAAAAATAGACTTTGCGCCAAAAATAGCCTGCGGGCCCACTTAGTGAAGGCGACTTCATTTCACGAAGCTCCATCATCTTGTTGCATTTTCAACACTCCCTCTCAACAAGATATGGATTATCTGCAACCCCTATCCTGCCTCTGTGGAATTCGAACTTGCTCCTGGTGAGCGCCTTCGTCAAGATGTCAGCATCCCGATCCTCCGTGGGAACATATGAAAGTAACATGATTCTCCGCTGAACACAATCTCTGATATGATGGTACCTGATGTCGATGTGTTTGGATCTATCATGAAATACTGGATTAGCCGAGAGTTTAATGCAACTCTGGTTATCACAATAAATCACAGTAGGCTCCAAATGCGACCCGAACAATCCGACGAGGATCTTCCTCATCCAAATAGCCTCGCATGCAGCCAAGCTAGCTGCCATGTACTCGGCCTCTGCTGAACTGAGTGCCACGGATCTCTGTTTCCTGCTGTACCAGGAAACTGCTGTCGATCCAATGCTGAAGATACCTCCAGATGTGCTCTTCCGGTCCGTTGGGCTCCCTGCCCAATCTGCATCCGTGAAGCCAGAAAGCCTCACCTCATCCTCCTGTCTGTACCACAGACCATATCTCGATGTGCCACTAAGATAACGCAATACATGCTTGCCTGCCTTCCAGTAGAGCTTGGTAGGCTTAACCATAGCTTGCGAAAGCTGGTTAACAGCATAGCATATATCGGGTCGTGTATTGACCAGATACATAAGCGACCACACCAACTGTCGATAGACAGTTGCATCCACTACCTCCGCTGAAGTAGCATCCTCCTTCCTCCAACCACCAGGAAGAGGAGTGTCAACAGGTTTGCAGCCATGCAAGTTGAACCTCTCCAGAATCTCCCGAGCATACTTGCTCTGAGAAACAAATATTCCTCCACAGCGCTGCCAAATCTCAAATCCCAGGAAATAATGAAGGAGGCCCAAGTCCTTCATCTCGAACTCTCTAGCAAGGTCCTCCTTGCATGAAAGTATCAAATGTACCATCACCCGAAATCAGACTATTCATGAGCACAAAGACAACAATGATCAGCAACTTCCCCTCCACCACAATCTGGTACAGGTTAGGATCTGCCTCACTCTTGGAGAATCCAAGTCCGGTGAAATAAATGTCTATCCATGTGTACCAAGCACGAGGTGCTTGCTTCAGCCCGTACAGTGCTCTCTTGAGTCAGCACACATGCGACTCACTACTGAAGATCTCGAAACCTTCAGGCTGCTCTATGTACACCTCCTCCTCAATGACTCCATTGAGGAATAGAGTCTTCACATCCATCTGATGGATGTGCCATCCCATCTGTGCTGAGAGAGCTAGGATCGTCCGTATGGAAGAGCACCTTGCGACAGGTGCAAAGGTCTCCTCATAATCGATCCCCTCGATTTGTGAGAAGCCACAGGCAACAAATCTTGCCTTGTACTTCTCCACACTCCCGTCAGCCGCCTGCTTCACTTTGTAGATCCATCGCGAACCCACCACCCATTTCCTCCGTTTCTGGGACAATCTCCATGCAATCGTTTCCGGACAACTCGAACTACACTTTTCGATCATGGCATCTACCCACACCCCTCAACCACAGCCTTCCTCAAAATTAAATGGTTCCCGTCACCACACATTGACCCGCAAAGAGCCATGTATCCAAACGTGTACCGATCCACACCGCTCGTCCGTGCGGTGTTGCAGGTGGTCCTGTCCTTCTCTCGCATCTCGAGCCAAGGCCGCCGCCCGTAGTGCACTTGTGCCTCGATGGTCAAGGCCTAATGTGTGTCTTTCCACTCCCACACTTCCTCTTGTGGTTGATCCACATCCGGAAGCTCCTCCTTAGGAACTAAAATCTCCTCATCTGCATGCAAGTGTAGCTCCCTCTCAAGCGAACACTGCATGGCTTTCTCCTCCTGAAACTTGATATCCCATCGCACAACAATCTTGTGACTGTCTGGCACATACACCCGATAGTTGTGGGGCGTATCAGTGTACCCCAAAAATATTCCAACCTCTGCGGTTGGATCCAGCTTCTTTCTGGCATCCTTCGTCACATGCATGTAGACAGGTGAGCCAAAAATCCTCAGATGAGAAATATCAGGCCTCTTGCCAGAATAAGCCTCCTCCGGTGTACTCATGCCGAGAATCTTGTGAGCACAACGGTTCTGCACATATACTACTGTATTGCATGCCTCAACCCACAAGTGAAGGGGTAGGCCCTAATCATGCAACATCGCCCGTGTAGCACCCACGATCGTTCTGTTCTTTCGCTCAGCCACCCCGTTCTGCTGTGGGTTATGGGGTGCGATGAGCTCTCTCCGAATCCCTTCTGCACTGCAAAAGTCTTTGAATTCAGCCGAGTTGAATTCACCACCATTGTCGCTCCTGAGAGCCTTCACCTTCTTCCCCGATTCCTTCTCGACCAGTGCTTTGAACTCACAGAACATAGAGTATGTATCGCTCTTCTTCTGCATGAAGAAGATCCAGCACTTTCGAGAGAAATCATCAACAAAGATCACGTAGTACTTGTGATTTTCTGTCGAAGCTACTGAGAAAGGACCACACACATCTGTGTGAACTCTCTCAAGGATCATCGTGGCGCGACTATCCTTCTCGTGAAAGGTGGCTTTCACATACTTCCCTAAAGTACACCCCTTGCACTGATCTGACTGTGCAAGAGTGCCCTTAGGAAGCCCAGTATAAATCTACTGCAGGATCTTCAAAGCTCCATGGTGAAGGTGGCCCAATCTCCTGTGCCACAGTTCGCCCTCATCATCCCGGCTCACCACTTCTCCTGCTTTGCATGCCATTGCTGCGCAGCCATCTACTTGCAACTGATAAAGGTTCTTGACTTGAACCCCTATATTTCGGGTCTCTCCAGTTGTCTTACTGCACAGGAAATCTTTTCCTTCACTGAAGACCACATGATACCCGTTGTCTTCCAACATCGCCACAGAGATCAGGTTCTTCATCAATCCTGGAACGTGCAAAACTTCCTCCAATATGAAAGGTTTACCAGACTCCCTCTCAAAGGAAATGGTACCGATACCAGTCACACTGTATCTACCATCATCGCCCATCTCGATGTGCACTCCAAGATCTTTTTCCTCCAGATCTAAAAACAGATCTCGATCTCCAGTCATGTGAAATGACGCACCACTATCCAAGAACCATACTGATCCCATCACACTTGAAACCAAGCATGCGATCAGTGAAAATTCAAGCTCAAACTATGAGGCCAAAGCCTCTCCATCTGCAGATCTTCCCGCTTGCTTGTTTTTCTTCTTCTGCGGACAATTTGTGGCATAATTTCCATGCTGGTGACAGTGAAAACACTTCACCTTAGACATGTCTTTCTTCTTGCCCTTAGCACCAGAATGAGAATTTTTCTTGCTCTTCCCATTCTTTGCTTTGGCAGCCAAAGTGCAATTTTCTTCATCAGATACCTTTGATGAAGATTCGTCCCTGGTAGTCCTCTTTATCTCCTCCTGCATGAGATCTGCCCAAAGGCGCTTCCATCCCGGCAACTTCTCCCGACCATTGAAACTATCTTGATAGGAATGCCAAGCTTTCGGAAGACCAAGGAGAGCTAGGTCTACCATATCCTCTTCTTCGACAGTCACCCCTACACTTCCCAGCTCATCTCTGCATTGAGTGAACTTCGTGAGGTATTTGGCGATACTGTCGCGTTTCTCCATATTAATGTTTCTGAGCTTATCCTTGAGCGCCAGCTTCCTTTGGTCGCTATTACTCTGGAATAGATGTGTCAACGCTTTCCACATCAAATATGGAGAAGTTTTTCCATGCAGGCTGGATACAATGTGATCCCTCACGCCCTCCAACAGAATCCTTCGACATTTCGCCATCTTCTTTTGCCAAGCCTCGACTTCAGCAGGATCTGTGGGCTTTTGGACATCCGTATCTACAAACTCCTTCAGTCCATTATCTTCTAATACTGCCTCCATGCGATACTTCCATGCAACATAATTCGAACTGCCTTCAAGAGCATATTCGAGTCGAAAATCGTTGAAAGACATTTTCAACTCCGGCACCAAGAAAACAAACTGCTGCAAAATTCGAATTCCAAACTCAAAAACTCAACTACTTCTGGATCTGTGAGAACAAATTATTTCTAGCATAGAGATCAACTGTAAGGGTATTTACTGGATATATCAACTTTCAGAGAAAGGATGGATCCAGAGGCTACCTGGCCCGTTACAGACTTTGTCTACCGAAATAATATTGTAATCACTGCAATAGATCACAATGATTGATTCTCTTTGATACCACGTAGAAACTTGCTGAATAATGAAGACTTATCCACCGAGATTATCCTGATCACATACTAATTCGAATTCATATGCAACACATAATCTCTTCTACTCAGATCATCACACATGCGGAAATAAAACAAGCGGTATGCGATCAAAAGATCATCAAAACATCACACACATTACACAGTATGTATGGGAAAAGCTTATAGCTGAAAACCCCCAGCTATAGTATATTATAAATGGAAGAGAAACATGTAACAATCTCATTACAATACTCCTCACAAGTACTCAGTACTGTCTCCAATAGTTACACACAAACTAGCTTGGTTTTGAACAAGTCACAGGTTCAAAACTCATCCACTAATTGCCTGCCTCTATTGCGCAATCAAGGCTGGTCTAATGAGAGATCCAAGGTTTGAATCTCCTTGGCTTGACAGCGCAATCCTCATGGGAAATTCCTCCAAGTGTGGTGGAAATCTCATGCACAACTAATGTCACAACTGATAGCTATCTCAACCCTTTCATCTACCTCTTTCACTGGTCTCCACTGAACTGTCCATGCACTGTAGTGAACTGATGTGTTCTTGAGTTGAATAATGAGTTAATAATTAGTGAGTTAAATAATATTTAATTCACTCCACTCATTACTAGTTGATTAGCTAGTTAAACTAATCACAACTAGTTCAACTAAGTTAAACCGAACACAACTCCACCAACTGTCCCATCAACTCCACCAAACTTCTGCCACTGAAGTCCTAACTGAAGTCAACCATGCATGAGCTCACCAAACCCCAAGGAATAGCATAATTCCTTCTATCATATGCATGAGCCACATCTGTAGCTCGAACTGAAGTGTTGTAAGAGAATAAACTGAAGTTTTGAGTCCAAATATTATTAAGGGTAAATAATATTTGACTTTTCTATTTTTAGCTAGGCAGTCTAAAAATAGACTTCGACCTAAATGTCTAAAAATAGAGGTCCATCTATCTTTACCAACATGACCAATACTCCAAGAATAGCATACTGCAACTCCCAGACCATGCTCCATATGTCTAAAAATAGACTTTGCGCCAAAAATAGTCTGCCAGCCCACTTAGTGAAGGCGACTTCATTTCACTAAGCTCCATCATCTTGCTGCATTTTCAACAAGTTTGATGAGAAAAATACAACTTGTAGTGGCTCTTTCAACTACAGAGGTAGAATACATGGAAGCCACTAATGCAAGCAAGGAACAAGTTTGGCTGTAGAGATTGTGTTCAAGTATGGGTTTGGTGCAGCGAGATATAAGAATAGACTATGATAGATAAACTGAAAATTTCTTGGCTAAGAATCATGCTTATCATTCATAGACAAAGAACATTAATGTTCAGTATCACTTTGTGAAGGATATGGTTGAGGACAAAAGGGTGTTGCTATTAAAGGTAGACACTTTGAATAATGTTGCAGATGCATTGACAAAGTCTGTGAGTGCTGAGAATTTATATTTGTGTAGATAAGAAATGGTCGTTGCAATTCTAGACCAATGACTAAGCTCTCATGTGTCCCCCTGTGGAAAGAAAAAAACAAGTGGGAGAATGTTGAGTGTGTTATATTATTTCCACAAATAGCCTCACACATGAAGCAGAAGGTATTTTGAATACTTCATGGTAATGGTATGGTAGAAGGTATGTCTAATTTCTCTCTATATTTCGATTTCTATGAACATTGTGTATATGGGAAGTAGAATCAGGTGAGTTTCCGTTCTAGTGCTAAGAGGGTGAAAGGGATATTATATATTTTGGACCTGTATTTTGACATGTTTCGGTTCCATCACTAGGTAAGCCTCTGTACTATGTGTCATTTATACATGAATTCTCAAGGAATACATGGATATATTTCCTCGAGAATAAATCTGAAGTATTTGACATATTTAAAGATTTTAAGGCTATGTTGGAAAACCTGACAGAGAAAAATATACAAGTGTTGAGGATAGATAACGTTGGAGAGTTTTGCAAGAAGGAATTTGAAGAGTTTTGTATGAAGTTTGGTATAGCACGACAGAAGGCTACTCGATGCACACCTCAATAAAAATGGAGTTGCAGAAAGAATGAACATGACATTGATGGAAAAGGCAAGAAGCATGCTCAGTAGTGCCAGGTTAGGATAAGAATTCTGGGCAAAGGAAATGGAGATTTCATATTACCTGGTTAACATATCACCTTCATGAGCATTGGAGGATAAGACTCCACATTAGGGATGGAGTGGTAAGAAACACTCTCTTTCAAATATTAGGGTATTTAGTTGTGATGCTTATGTACATGTTTCAAAGGACAAAATAACCGAGTTGGATAGTAAATCTGAAAGGTGCATCTTTATTGGGTATAATGATTATTTAAAAGGTTATAAGGTTTGGAACCCAGAAACAAGGAAGGTTGCGTACAACTGAGATGTGGTGTTTAGAGAGGTTAAATATGTTGTTAAACATGAAGTCCTACCAAAGGAACCGGAGAAGATATATTTTGAGCTAAAGAAGTAAGACTCGGACTCTACAACAGAACAAGATTCAAAATAGGAAAAACAAAAAACTCCAACTTTGAGAAGAATAGTTCTAGAAATAAGAAAATAAGAAAGGTATAGTCCATCTACTTTCTGTTCAAAATTTTCTTTATCTATCACTGACGATGATCCAAGAACTGTCATGGAGGTAGTGGATTCAAAGGATGGAAAACTCAGGAAGGAGGCCATGGTTGATAAAATGACATCCTTGCACAAAAATGAGACAAGGGATCTAATGGAGTTACTCGCTGGAAGGAAATACATTGAAAAGAAATGGGTGTTTAAGAAGAAGATGAATGCATAAGGCAAGGTGGAGAAATACAAAGGCTCGGTTAGTGGAAAATTGTTATTCACGCATGCTCGGAATTGATTTTGGTGATACTTTTTCTCTTGTTTCCAAAGTAGCTTCTATTATATTACTTTTATCTATTGTTATTTCATTTTATTTTGAGGTATAATAGATGGATGTGAGGACAATGTTTCTTCATGGGGATCTAGAAGAAGAGATCTAGATGAATGAACCTGAAGGCTTTGTGGTGAAGGGTAAGAAAGAAATGGTATGTAGGTTAAAAAATTATATGTATGGGTTAAAACATTCACGAAGGATGTGGTATCATAATTTTGACACATATACAAGGGGACTTGGATTCGCTAGAAGAAAAGCGGATCAATGTGTGTATTTTAAATTAATTGGCAGCCGTGTTATTTATTTGGTCTTGTATGTGGATTTGAAGACCCAATTTTCCTCCAAATTTGATATGAATAATCTTGGTGGTGCAAAATATATTTTGGGAATGAAAATTAAACAAGATTGGGTAAAGAGGAAGCTCTGGTTAAACAAAACGGAGTATGTTGAGACAATATTCTAGAGGTTTAATATGCAATATAGTAAAATAGTGAAGGCTCGTATTCCTGTAGGGGTAAAGTTATCAGTTGAAAAATGTCCCAACACACAAGAAGAGGAAGAGGAAATTTCCTGTGTTCCATATGCAAGTGCAGTCAGTAGGCTGATGCATGAAATGGTCTATACTAGACCAGACATTGCACATGCATTGGGAGTATTGAGTAGGTTTATGTCAAAACCAAGGAAGGAATATTGGAGAACAGTGAAGTGGGTTTTTAGGTATTTGCATGGCACTAGTGATTATGGTATGTACTACCAAGGAGGGCCAGAATTGGATAGAGTTTTGGACATCCATGGCTTTGTTGATGTAAACTAGGTTGGAGATCTGGATCAAAAAGATACACAAGTGGGTATGTGTTAGGCTATTTTGAGGTGTACTTAGTTGGATGAGAAAAATAAAACTTGTAGTGGCTCTTTCAAATACATAGGTAGAATACCTGGTAGCAATTGATTCAAGCAAGGGAGAAGTTTTGTGGTAGAGATTATATTCATGTATGGGGTTGGTGTAGTGAGCTATAAGAATAGATTATGATAACTAAAATCCAATCTTTTTGGCTAAGAATCCTGCTCATCATTCAGAGACAAAGCACATTAATGGTCAGTATCACTTTGTGGGGGATATGTTTGATGAGAAAAGTGTGTTTCTATTAAAGTTGGACACTTTGAAGAATGTTTTAGATGCATTGATGAAGTTTGTGAGCACTAAGAAGTTTTCTTAGTGTAGATAAGAAATGGTTGTTGCAGTGCTGGACCAATGACTAAGCTCTCATGTGTCCCCCCGTGGAAAGAAAAAAACAAGTGGGAGAATTTTGGGTGTGTTATATTATTTCCACAACTAGCCTCACACGAAGCGGGGGGTAAAACGGGGGGAGAAAGTCAACCCTTCATTGTTTCGAGCATAACAGGGGGGTCTCAGGGGGGGCATATCCCCTCCTGTCATGGGGTTTGTAGTGGTGGTAGCCGTCTACACAGGGTTTAGGGCAATGAACTGAGAAATTTGTTTTGGTGATCTGGATTCATGCAGGAACACAACATAATACACATAACCATAAACACAGAGATGCAGCAGAAATAATGCTTCATTTTATTATAATAAAATGACTGAAATAAACTATCTAGGGCATTGGTAGTGTATCTCTGAGAAGAGATGTGGCGGTTATAGGCCTTTGAACTGTGTTACAGAACTAGAATTTGTTTACAGACAGAATGTAAATAAATAGCTAGGGCATCATTAGTTTTCTCTGTGATAAGAGATGTGGCAGCTACAGGCTACTAAAATGTGTTACATTGAGGCTCAAAGGCCTATTACAGACATCATGGAAATGAGCGGGCAATGGCACTGGTAGCATATCTATGAGAAGATATGTGATGGCTATAGGCCCCTCCACTGTGTTACAATGAACCTTGAAGACATATTTAGTGTTAATAAACAATGTAAAACTTCAAACGTGCAAAAACCTAACCCTAGGAGATGAAGCGCCAAAACTGTGGGTCCCATTTGGGTCAATTGGTGTTTCAACTTCACGGGGATGTAACTTTGGCATCCAATCTCTGTTTGACGTGCTCAATAGCTCGTTAGAAACATATATCCATGGAATACAAATTTTAATTGAAAAGCATCAGTATATGACCCATGTTGCTCCATGTTTTCCCCAAAAAACATCGTTTAGGGCTTCAAAACGGCTCCGGAAGTTCAAGACCCACAAAACTACTAAAAATAGTAAGCTGTGTTGGAAGTTAAAAATGGAAATAATTTATGGTGGGCATTAAAATGGAATAGGTGGATGGCCACCAATATCCACCTGGATCATTAGGCCCCTAAAATGCCTCTAGTAATGAAGGACCCAAAAACCTGCTAAAAATAGTAAGTTGTGATGAAAGTTAAAAGCTGCAAGAATTGATGGTGCGGGTCCAAATGGAATAGGTGGGTGGCCACCGATATCCACTTGGATCATTTGGACCCTATATTAGGTTGGGGGACCTACCTATGGTTTTGTGCATGGGATTTTCACATGGTTTTGGGCATGATGGTTTTCTGTCCATGGTATTTTTGTAGATCCAGTCAAGGGAACTGTGATTATATTTTTTTGATCTAGGGTTAATGGATTGGGGTTTATGAATGCTTATGAATTTATATATATATATTTATTTTAAGATGTTATGAAACCAACTAAAAAAATAGAAGAAAAGACATATCAACGACTTAGAAATCAACTTCTTCGAGGGGGCACCCTCCTTTACATTACATAAATGAACAATTCTTGGATCGTACAAATGACAAAACCTACCTTATATATATAGGAGTCTAAGGGGTCACAATATAAAAATACGGGGACCACATGGGCACAACAAGAACAATAATGGGGCTACAACTATTGGGCACAATAAGAACAATATGGGGACTACATGGGCACAACAATAACAATAATGGGGCTACACTAGCAAAAATAAGGGGCTACACTAGTATTATGGGGACCTAACATGCCCCTCTACTTCAAAAAAGTGTTTTCCTCAACGCTTGAGTAGTTCTGGATGCTTCTGTATCAAATTCTCATGCTCCCATGTCGAATCTTCAGAGGGTAATTTCTTCCACTTGATGATATATTCTGAAATTGATCGATTTCCTAGATGTCAATATCTTGTTTCCGTGATTGCTTCAGGTTCCAATACGATTTTTCCTTCCTCTTCAAGTTCTAGAAATATTGTTTGTACATGGAGATTACCACCTATAACCTTCTATAAGCATGAAACATGCAAAACTGGGTGCACATAGGAAGATGCAGGAAGATCCGATTTGTATGTCATAGTACCAATATTTTGCAACACCTTGTAAGGAACATAATACTTTGGTGATAATTTATTATCTTCTTAGATTTCTTGAGGGACAATTTTTTTCTATGGTTGTAGTTCTAAAAATACCCAATCACCTGTTGAGTCTCAAATCTGCATCTTTCCTATACACCTTTCTAGACTTTTTCCATTTACCTGGACCACCTAAGCTATCAATATCATTGCATATTAATCATAAAAGAGCATTTAAAGTGGTTTTTAACTATGTTTTGTGTCTGCTGTTTGAATTAGATTTTTTCTCATTGAGCTGCGGAATCTTGCCACTTTCCGCAGCTGCTGCAACTTTCCGCAGCCATTTTGTTAAAGTCTATATTGCAGGTGTCTTTAGGCAAATCGAGCCACATGGGCAAGTTGGAAATGACATGGACATGGATCGAGTCCTATTGGCTCAGTCGAATTCACCTAAGAAGGCTGTGGTCAAAGGTGGTCAAGCGGTGGTCAACCGAAGAGTCCCACGGTGACAGAACTCTGTTTTTCATCACGTGAAGACTTGTGTGGCCGTTTCTAAATCACGAGAGACATATCAACACCTGTAAACGGCTCCATAAGCCGAATCCAACGACCACTCTCCATAGATTTAATCTTCACGGCAGCCATGATGCTATATTTCTTGACGTGGTAGTTCACGTGTCTTGTATCAGCGCAGAATGTAGGAAATTAGTTATGACATTCTCTGTTATAAATAATGCGTTCTCATACGCATAATAGTTAGCGGCTGTAATGTAATTTGCTGGATAGAAAGCCCACTGTACCGTAACATTATTTCTTTGTTATGACTGCATTTTAAATATATGAGAAGACTCTGTTCATAAGCATAATTCGTGTTTGATAGCTGCTTCCCGAGGATTGTGCAGAGGGCCCCTGCACACGCCGAGGTTTTGTGTATTACTGTATAGTTTCATGCTTCATTTCCTTACGTTCATTGTGCCATAGTCATTCACGTGTATATATTACATCTTTTATGGTATCAACGTTTTATTTCTGTTCATAATTTTTCATGTTTTATACTGCTGTTAACTGATCAGTGTCTTTGTTCCAGATTATAGTAGGCAGCCCGGGCATTTGCACGTAGTTTACAATGACTAATGACATGGAATCAATCTTGTCCTTCTGCTGATTTCTTTTTCTTAGTTTTTAATTCCAGCATTGTTTTATTCATTTCAGTTTTGTACATTTGCTTTACTAGTTAGTTAGATATTAAACTGCTCATGTCATTATCAGTTACCTCCGAAAGCCATAGCGAGACTAATGGTGAGGGATTGAAGTATGAGTGTGTAGTTTGATGTTAGTTTATTTTTCTGCAAGTTAGATATTAAATTGCTCATGTCATTATCAGTTACCTCCGAAAGCCATAGCGAGACTAATGGTGAGGGATTGAAGTATGAGTTTGTAATTTGATATTAGTTTATTTTTCTACAAGTTAGATATTGAATTGCTCATGTCATTATCAGTTACCTCTGAAAGCCATAGCGAGACTAATGGTGAGGGATTGAAGTATGAGTGTGTAATCTGGTATTAGTTTATTTTTCTGCAAATTAGATATCAGATTACTCAAGTTGTTTATTATTACCTCCGAAAGCCATAGCGAGACTAATGGTGAGGGGTCAGAATATGAGTTGATGTAATTTGATTTTAGCTTTATTTCGCTTGCAATCTTTGGATTTCTTTGAGTATAGTTTTTTTTGTGTTTAGACAGCAGCAAGGATAATGGGTTTCATGATCAATAGTTCACTGTTTGTTTAACTAATATAGTGGCACATTTTCATTTTCTTTTAGGAATTAATTTTGTCATTGTATGTTTCAAAATCCTTTTGAAGTCTGAAGTTTGGGAAATCATTATAAAGGACATCATTGCCTTGAAAAATCATAACCATACTTGTCTTTTAGAATTTCCATCTCACATTAGGAAACCAACCAAGATAAATAAAAAACCCAAAAACGACAAAAAGTAAGAGATAGGTTATCTTGCACATATGGTGCGCCACACTTCATCAGCTTACGAATCCCAGATTGACAAATTAATGTAGCAATTTAGGACACACTAAATTGACCAAAAATTTTGGCGCCGTTGCCGGGGAAGTGTAACTAGGTAGCCAATTTCTTAAAAAAAAATATATATATATAAAAATAAGGGAAAACTTGATAACTTCTTCAAGTATGCTCTCCTCTTGCACCTAGTGTGATCTGGAGGATTAGAAAAGAGAGTTATTGGTTCAGTAATTTCTTAAGTATGCTCTCTTCTTGCACCTAGTGTGACCTGGAAGATCAGAAAGAGAATTATTAGCCCAACTTAAAAAAAAATATAAAAAATGACATGCATAGAGCAAGAGATTCTAGGGGAAGGTTTATAGCTAAAGCCAAGAGTTCGATTTTCACAACTCCATCTTCTTCAAGGCATAGAAAAGATTCATCACCATCTACCCCTAGCCTTAAGATTCTTGGAACTCAAGGAGCAGCTAAATTAGAGGATTCTCCTATACCATATACCAAATATCATTTAGAAGAGGACCCTTTCTTTACTTCTACAGGAGAATATATTGTAATTAAAGAAGTAGAATCACCTGAAGAAGAAAAGGAAGATACTCCTTCTCATCCTCCATTGATAGAAGAACCAGAGGACTTTGAGGACTCTAAAGAAACTATCATGGCAGAGGAAATAATAGATGGATTTGGAGGTAGAGGTAGAGGTAGAGGAGGAGGAAACAATGGAGACAACAATGGTGGAGGTGAAGGTAATAATGGAAGAAATAGGGAAGGAGACAACTTGTTTGGATTCCCTATAGTTGATGAGGAAACTCATACAATGATGAAAAACATCTCACCATCTGTCCTCCCCAACTTTTATGGATTGTGAAGTGAGGATCCTGAAACATTTCTGTTTGAGTTTGAAGTCGTGTGCCGAACCTATGACTATATGGAAGACTCTCAAAAACTCAAACTGTTTCCTTCAACATTGAAGGGAACTGCTTTGAAATGGTTCATGGGATTAGTCACCCAATCTATTAGGACTTGGAATGATATGAAACAAACATTTTTGGATAGATACCTGGACTATTGCATGCCTACCAATCACAAGGATGAGGTATTCAAAATGGTGCAAAATGAAGATGAAAATTTGGAATATTTACTTGAAATATTTCAATACAACTTAAAAAGAGAAAAGATGAGAAACCTAGATGAGGAAAATTTGAAAGCCCTTATATTAAAAGCCATCAGAGATGAATGGATAGATATTTTAAACATGATGGGGAAAGGAGAAATTTCTCAACTTCCACTTCGTGACATAACAGAACTATGTGTCCACCTCTCAAGGGGAAAATCTAAAACGGGAAAAGGGCCTAGAGATCCTTCTCTTATTAGGGCAAACAAATCTGCAACTGGATCAGTAAGTATGGCAGATATTGCCAATATGCTTGATGAATTCAAAACTGATATCTTAGGGAGCCTTAGTGAACAACTAGACACCCTTAAAATTCAAAACAAGCAGAAAGCAGAAACTGATGCTCTAGCCATCTTTTGTCCGAAATGTAGGAAGAAACATGCTTTAAGGGAATATCCCTTAGATGCAAAAGTTGTAGAAACATGTATGATTTGATCAGATAATCATGAGACCAAGGATTGTCCTTCAATTCCTGGACTCAAAGCTGTGTTTCAAGAAGATCCAAATTTAGTAGAATCTCTCATTGCCATTTCCACAACAACAACCTTCTCAAAAAAATTCAAATCCTCAACTCATGCTTCCATTCCAACAAAAGACAAATCAAATTCCAGCTCAGCCATTTCCAAATCCTAACAATAAAAATCCTCATAATACTTACATGATAGAAGGACAACAATTTCCTACCTATATGATTGTTCCTCTCAATGATGTACAACTCAGGTCTGGTAGAGTTTTAGAAAAACCTTCTATAGATATCGAAGAGCAAGATACCTCTGAGGAGGACTCTCTTAAAACCAATAAGGGTTCTGAGGAAACATCTCTTCAAAACTCGAACATTCAAAAAGAGAAAGAAAAGTTAACACCCACAACTCCTATAGTTGAGCAACTTGCATCTTCATCCACACCTCCTTTCCCTGAAAGATTACAAATTGATAAAGGGGTGGAAAAACAAATCTTGTTGCCTAACTATGATTTTCTAGATGAATTAAAGAATGTTTGTATCAAGATTCCCTTGCTACAAGCCATTCGATAGATTCCTATTCTAGCAAAACCAATAAAGGAGTTGAGTCTCAAAAGACCAGGAAGGAAACTAAAAGACACAAGAAGAATCCACCTGGTAGGAAAAATTACCATGCAGAATTATGTAGATCCAGGTAGTCCAATTGTCAAGACACATATAAATGGGATGGAAATTCCAAATAAATTGATTGACTTAGGGGCTGCTATCAACATTATGAGTAGACAGACTATGGACCAGCTAAAACTTCCTAACCTTCTTTTTACACCTACTTTACTGCAACTTGCAGATCGATCAATTATTAAACCAGATGGTGTATTAGAAGATATTTCAATCTCCTTAGATTCTTGGGAATATCCGGTAGATTTTATGATTTTGACTCCCAAGAGTAATCTAGGAGGACACCCACTTATCTTAGGAAGACCTTGGCTAGCCACAGCTGATGCTTTCATTAGTTGTAGATCTGGGGATATGTACATTTCTAATGGTAATTCGACAAAGAAATTCAATTTGTATCCTCCAGCAAAAGCAATCACAGAAGTAGGAGAAAATGAATGGGTCGATGATGAGGACACTATACAACCTGTGTTTACCATTTCTAAAATCAGTGAGGATAGCCAAATTCTAAACACATTAGAAAATTTCGAGACATCTTCGGAATATGACCCCACACAATTTCAGTTGGAATCTGACATAGAATATTTATCATCAAGACAAATGTCTCTTTACTCTATGGAAGAGTTCGGTAGTTCTACTATTGAGATTTTACCAGGAAAAACATTGAATATCAACAAACATTTGGAAAAGTCACAACAAGAAGAACTAACCAAAATCTTGCAAAAACATTCTACTGCATTTGCATGGGAGTATAATGACATGAAAGGTATTGATCCTAAGAGTTGCATCCATCATATCTATATTGAGGAAAATAGTAGACCAATCAGACAACCTCAGAGAAGGATGAATCCAAATCTTAGGGAGATAGTTAAAGAAGAGCTCCAAAAACTACTCAATGTAAACTTCATTTATCCAATTTCAGATAGCCGATGGGTTTCTCCTTTGGTTATAGTACCTAAAAAGAATGGTAAATGGAGGGTAGGCATTGATTACAGGGAATTGAACAAAGCAAATTTGAAGGATCACTTTCCTTTGCCCTTTATCGATCAGGTATTAGATACATTAGCAGGCAAAAAGTACTTTTCTTTCTTGGATGGTTTTAGTGGCTATAATCAAATTCAGGTAGCACCTGAAGATCAAGATAAGACCACATTTACCTGTCCATGGGGAAATTTTGCCTATCGAATGCTTCCTTTTGGGTTATGTAATGCACCCGCAACATTCCAAAGAGTAGTACTAGGAATTTTTTCTGATCTAATCCATGATTGTGTAGAGGTTTATATGGATGATTTTACAGTTTATGGTAATTCATTTGAAGAGGCATTATAAAATTTGGAAAAAAGTCTTTATAAGATGTAAAGAAACAAACCTTTCATTAAGCCATGAAAAATGCTTTATGATGTTTATTGAAGGTATTGTTTTGGGGCATCATATTTCAGGAGATGGGATTAAGGTTGATAGATCAAAAGTTGAAGTCATCTCCAAGTTTCCTATTCCAAATTGTCAAAGAGATGTTAGAAGTTTTTTAGGATTTACTGGTTACTATAGAAGATTTATAGAAAAATTCACTAAAATAGCATCTCCACTCTTCAAAATGCTTACAAAAGACTGTGAATTCAAATGGGATCCTGATTGTCAATCAGCCTTTGAAACTTTGAAAAGAAGAATATCTGAAGCACCTATCTTGAGAGGACCAAATTGGAAACTTCCTTTCTATATTTCTACAGATGCTTCAGATACAGCTCTAGGAGCTGTGTTGGGTAAAAAGGATTTAGTCCCTTATGCCATTTACTATACCAGTAAAAATTTGACTCCCATAGAGTTGAACTATACTGTAACTGAAAAAGAGTTTTTAGCTGTTGTTCATGCAATCAATAAGTTTAGACATTATATAACAGGCTATGAAACTTTTATTCATACTGATCATTCTGCGATTAGATATCTAATGAACAAACATGTTACTAATGGCAGAGTGACAAGATGGCTCCTACTTTTGCAGGAATTCAATATTACTGTGTTGGATAGACCAGGGAAACAAAATACAGTAGCTGATTTCTTGTCTAGGATTCAGAATACTAAAGAAGATTCTCCTGTAGAGGATAAGTTTCTTGATGAATACTTGTTTGCAGTAACTATTAAGACCCCTTGGTATGCAGATATTGCTAACTATTTGGTTACAGGGAAACTGCCTCCACATTTATTTCCAAGTGAAAAAAGAAAAATTATTCAGGAGAGTTCAAAATATTCATGGATTTCTAACAAATTGTTTAAAACAGGGCCAGATCTTGTGATCAGAAGATGTGTCAGGGAAGATGAAATGCCTGATATCCTCAAGGCATGTTATGATGAACCATGCGATGGACACTTTGCTGACAAAACGACAGCCTATAAAATCCTCTCTTTAGGATATTATTGGCCTTTCCTCTTCAAAGATGCAAAACAATATGTCAAAAGATGTGACAGCTGCCAAAGAGTAGGGAAACCTACCCTTTCAAATGAAATGCCATTGCAACCACAGGTACTCATCGAACCCTTTGAAAAATGGGCTTTAGATTTCATTGGACCTATTAATCCACCATCTAAGCAAAATAAGTATATATTGGTTTGTACTAATTATGTTACTAAATGGGTGGAAGCCAAAGCATTAGTGTCTGCTACTGAAAATTCAGTTGTTAATTTTCTTTATGAGGATATTTTTACTCGCTTTGGTGTTCCAAGAGAAATTGTGACAGATCAGGGAAGCCAATTCAAATCCAACCTGGTGGAGAAGCTGATGAAAGAATACAAAATCAAGCATAGAAGATCTACTCCTTACCATCCGCAAGCAAATGGTCAAGTGGAGTCTACAAACTAAGTTCTCGAAAATATCATCACCAAAACTGTTCATCTTCATAGAAGAGATTGGGCGGAAAGGCTTCCTGAAGCCTTGTGGGCCTACAGAACTACATGGAGAAGTACAACAGGACATTCTCCCTACGAACTTGTTTATAGGAAAGAAGTCCTGCTCCCCATTGAGTTCCAAGTCAAAAATTTCAAGATGGAAGTTCAGTTGTGGATGGATCTATCAGAAGCCCAAAAGCATAGAATGGAGCAGTTGAATGAGCTAGATGAGATCAGAAAAGAGGCAATTCTAAGAACTGATTTAGTTCAATATAAAAGAGCTAAATGGCATGAAAAATACATCAAAGAGAAGAAGTTTCAAGAAGGAGATTGGGCATTGCTATTTGACTCCAAGTTTAAAGATTTCAAAGGAAAATTTCAGACTCATTGGCTTGGGCCATATGAGATTGACAAGATCTTTAGAAATGGAGCGGTAAGAATCAAGACCATTGATGAATTTCAAACTCCTCTTATTGTGAATGGCCACAGATTAAAAATCTATCATAAGCCACTCTCAAAAGAGGAATTTGTCAAAATGTTTCAAGATAATTCTGCAATAAGGCTGGTACAGAAGAATCCTTCTTCTCCATCAGCCTAGTCTTTGTTCTTTTCAGTTTCAAGTAAATATATATATATATATATATATATATTGTATAAGCCTGAAAACCAATCACTGATTGGCAGTTTGATACAGAAAATGTAGGGTGAAAATCAGGAGCACCTGACACCCTATATTTTCCAAAAAAAATTCTCTCTCTCTCTTATTTCATAAGTTTTATGACAACCCACTCCATTTCATTCCATTTCATTCCACTTCATTACACTCCACTTCATTTCATTTTACTCCATTTCATCTATTTTCATTTCATTTCATCAATAAAATTTTCTTTCATGACCATTTTCATTCAGTCAATTATCATTTATCCATCTCCATTCACCGAAATAATTGTTGTGTCAGTTTCCGTAGCTGACACCAGTTTCCGCAGCCAGAAGCAGTTTCTGCAGCTACCACTCTGTTTTTCAAAAAAAAATTATAGTCAGATGTTATTTCAACAATTATGAAATCAAATGCAGGTATGAAGACATATTATGAAGACATGGGGCATTCAAAGACATCAATGAGGAGCAACTGATTGAAGACCAATGAAAAATGGCAAGAATTCCAAGGTATGAGTAAAAATTTATTTCAAATGGCATTTAAGCACATTTTTACATAGTTATAAACCATAGCTCCATTATATGCAATGATTGCGTTGATAACTCTGTAAGCATCCCACAATCTCTATACGATTCCCCCACAATCCTTGCATTCATTTCTAAATGGCCTCATAATGAAGCCTATGGTCTTCATTAGTGTTCAGCTATACGTTGATACTCCACCTGTAGTTAAGAAACGTAGTTGATTTGACTACAGCTTCTCTCAGCCGCATAAAATCCGTAGCCGTTGCATAAACGTGCTTGCATCTACTCTGCAGCCACCCAATTTTAAATATTGCCGGATGCGTTTTACTCCCCCTACTGTTCTATTGATCTCGCGGCTGCATTTCCATCGTGCTCACATAAGATTTCACCCTATTTTATTCTATGTTCCGCTTCATTCAGTGTACCTATTCCCTGATATCCGCTTACAGTCACTGGCCTCCTTCATAAACCCTGATCATTTCGGCCATCTTACCTCCGTTAAACCCTCTTCACGTAGACAAGTTTTAAAGTACAGAAGAAAGGATGGGTCAGTTGTTGAGAACAGAACCAGAGGGACCCAAATTTATGGAAGGATACCCGCAAGTCAAAGATATACTGAAAAAGGAAAAATGGCTTCGGTTTATTCAAAAGTTCAAAGGCTACCATAAGGAGGTAACAAAAGCTTTTGCGAGGTCTTTCAATGGTCTGGAGGTAGAAATTGGGGACCTAAAATTTACAGTGACTGAGGCATCCATAGCAGTAGCTACAGAACTCCCTCAAGAAGGTGAACGCTAATTCAAGAATAAGAGCATTGCCAAAGAAGCTTGGAGAGTGATTCTACGTAACCCAGGTATGGATGTAACCATTTTCAAAAAGGGAATTCCTGTTCATGCTTTAAAAGAGGAATGGGCCAGTTTACTGTTGGTTATTCAAAATTTTATCACCTGTGAGGGCCATTTTGGATCAATGTACATGTATCATACCCAACTGTTGATGAACTTCCTAGACAACCAGTCCCTCAATCTGCCATACTTTTTATTAAACAGTTTGAAAAAGATGTCTGTAACCATCCAGAAGCATCTAGGGGACGTAGAACCACATTTGTATCACCATGGTCTCGTGAAAATTTTGGTAGAAAAACAATTAAAGGAGAAAAAGGACAGTTGGGAGCAGTTCTTAGTTAGAAATTTATTTGAAGAACCTCAAGAAACTCCTGAAGGAAGTACATCAAAAATAAGTAGAAGAAAGAGAACAAATGATAAAACTCAAAGCACTCCTACTAACACACTTGAAAGAACTAGTAGAGAAGAAAGACTGTCTAAAAGGAGGAAGGAAGAGACCAAGGGTAAAAAGCCAACAAAATCAAAAGAGAAAAGAAGCATTGAGGCTGTGTATCAAACCCCTTCCTCAGAAGAAGATCATCAAGTGTTATCTGAGAGACTAGTTCACCTTCAGGAACAGTCAACTATGGCCAAAAAGAAAGGGAAAGAAAAACAGAAGCAAGAAGACAACAGTCCACAGTATGTAAGAAGAAGTAGCAGACTTAAAGGAAAGTGGAAAACACAAACAAAAGGACCTCATTTTATTGATTTGGGAGAAGTAACACCTGAACAAACTCCCGCTGGCCATAGTCCATCTCATTCTTAGCCAAAATTTGAACATAGTCCACCTCATTCTCAGTCAAACGTTGAAGCTAGTCCTCAAGACGTTGACATGAGCCCTTTTCAGCCAGATTTTGAAGTCAATTCTCCTCCACAGCATTTTGGGGACAGCCCAAGGAAAACGACACCCGAGATAGATCCAAAGCAACAAGAAGTGTATGATTACATAGAATATTTAGAAAGAGCAGCCACGGGTCCCAACACTTCATTCACTCAGCCTCACATGGCACAAGAAGCTCTAGTCCAATCATTGAAACAAGAAATTTTTGAGTTGGAGGTTTTAAATAGACATATTAAAAATGAAAATGAAGCATTAAAGGAGCAAAACAGATTGGAAAAGATAATTCATGACAATACCATGCTACATCTGGGACTGAGGCAGAAAAAGAATAGGAAATTGAAGAAGAAATGCCAGAATTTAAGTAGAGCACTGATTAATATCAAATTCAGATGCTTGATGAAGAAACCCAGGATGTTAGCAGCACCAAGGAAGAGGAGAAGAGGACTGGATGTATTGGCAGAGGTATCAAGGCATATGAATTGAAAGAGGATGATCAAAATTTTGGTTGCATGATGACATGCAACACCTTCACAGTGGGGGTATGTTGAGTCTCAAATCTGCATCTTTCCTATACACCTTTCTAGACTTTTTCCATTTACTTGGACCTCCTAAGCTATTAATATCATTGCATATTAATCATAAAAGAGCATTTAAAGTGGTTTTTAACTATGTTTTGTGTCTGCTGTTTGAATTAGATTTTTTCTCATTGAGCTACGGAATCTTGCCACTTTCCACAGCTGCTGCAACTTTCCGCAACCATTTTGTTAAAGTCTATATTGCAGGTGTCTTTAGGCAAATCGAGCCACATGGGCAAGTTGGAAATGACATGGACATGGATCGAGTCCTATTGGCCCAGTCGAATTCACCTAAGAAGGCTATGGTCAAAGGTTGTCAAACGGTGGTCAACTGAAGAGCCCCACGGTGACAGAACTATGTTTTTCACCACATGAAGGTTTGTGTGACCGTTTCTAAATCACAGGAGACATATCAACACCTGTAAATGGCTCCATAAGTCAAATCCAACGACCACTCTCCTTAGGTTTAATCTTCATGGCAGCCATGATGCTAGATTTCTGGACGTGGTGGTTCACGTGTCTTCTATCAGCGCAGAATGTAGGAAATTAGTTATGACTTCCTCTGTTATAAATAATGCGTTCTCATACGCATAGTAGTTAGCTGTTGTAATGTAATTTTGTTGAGAAGAAAGCCACTGTGCCGTGACACTGTTTCTTTGTTATGACTGTATTTTAAATATATGAGAAGACTCTGTTCATAAGCATAATTCGTGTTTGATAGTTGCTTTCCAAGGATTGTGCAGAGGGCCCCTGAACACGCCAAGGTTTTGTGTATTACTGTATAGTTTCATGCTTCATTTCCTTACGTCCATTGTGCCATAGTCCTTCACGTGTATATATTACATCTTTTATGGTATTAACGTTTTATTTCTGTTCATAATTTTTCATGTTTTATACTGTTGTTAACTGATCAGTGTCTTTGTTCCAGATTATAGTAGGCAGCCCGGGCATTTGCACATAGTTTACAATGACTAATGACATGGAATCAATCTTGTCCTTCTGCTGATTTATTTTTCTTAGTTTCTAATTCCAGCACTGTTTTATTCATTTCAGTTTTGTACATTTTCTCTACTAGTTAGTTAGATATTAAATTGCTCATGTCATTATCAGTTACCTCTGAAAGCCATAGTGAGACTAATGGTGAGGGATTGAAGTATGAGTGTGTAGTTTGATATTAGTTTATTTTTCTGCAAGTTAGATATTAAATTTCTCATGTCATTATCAGTTACCTCCGAAAGCCATAGTGAGACTAATGGTGAGGGATGGAAGTATGAGTGTGTAATTTGATATTAGTTTATTTTTCTGCAAGTTAGATATTGAATTTCTCATGTCATTATCAGTTACCTCCGAAATCCATAGCGAGACTAATGGTGAGGGATTGAAGTACGAGTGTGTAATTTGGTATTAGTTTATTTTTCTGCAAATTAGATATCAGATTACTCAAGTTGTTTATGATTACCTCCGAAAGCCATAGCGAGACTAATGGTGAGGGGTTAGAATATAAGTTGATGTAATTTGATTTTAGCTTTACTTTGCTTGCAATCTTTGGATTTATTTGAGTACAATTTATTTTGTGTTTAGACAGCAGCAAGGATAATGGGTTTCATGATCAATAGTTCACTGTTTTTTTAACTAATGTAGTGGCACATTTTCATTTTCTTTTAGGAATTAATTTTGTCATTGTATGTTTCAAAATCCTTTTGAAGTCTGAAGTTTGGGAAATCATTATAAAGGACATCATTGCCTTGAACAATCATAACCATACTTTTCTTTTATAATTTCCATCTCACATTAGGAAACCAACCAAGATAAATAAAAAACCCAAAAACGACAAAAAGTAAGAGATAGGTTATCTTGCACATATGGTGTGCCACACTTCATCAGCTTACGAATCCTGGATTGACAAATTAATGTAGCAATTTGGGACACACTAAATTGACCAAACATCACCTACGTCAAAACTTGTTTCGCTGCGATGTTGATTTGCCTGTTGTTTCATTAAATTCTGTGCTAAAGTGGGGTTATCCTTTCAGACTTAGAGAACTTTTTGTTGATGCTCAATGTGATATTCCATTGCTTGAACCTTAGAATTTTCTATAGCCATAAAGTGCAATAAATGGGGTCATTTTTACTACAGTATGGAAGGAAGTGTTATACCACTATTCAGCCAGAAGTAACCACTTGACCCATTGTGTTTGTTTATCAAATACAAACCAACAAAGATACCCATCCAAATTTTTTTTTCACTATCTCAGTTTTCCCATCATATTGAGGATGATATGATGAGTTATGAGCTAAATGAGTACCCAAATAAGAACATAATTCCGTCAAAACATTTCTTGTAAAAATCGGATTTCTATCACTTACAATAATCTTTGAGTTTCCATGTAGCTTTTGAATTGTTTCCACAAATGCAGTAGCAACTGTACTAGATTTCAATAGATGAAATAATGCACAAAAGTGTGCATACTTCATAATTATATCAACTACCACCATGATGACAGTATTTACTTTGGACTTGGGTAAACCTATGATAAAATCTATTGAAACTTCCTCCCAACATTGAATTGGAATGGATAAAGGTTGTAATAGACCCGAGGTGTTAATTGTATCAACTTTATTTTATTGGCAAACCAAATATTCCACCACCAAATTTTGAATATTAGATTTAAGGCCATCCCAAAAACATTCCTTTTTGACCCTGTGGTAAGATTTTAAAAATCCCGAGTTCCCTCCTAAGGGAGGTGTGTGGAATTATAAAAGAATCTTTTGTTTGAGTTGGGAATTATTACAAAGATATAAGCGATATTTCTACCATAATGAATAATTTTTCCAGCTAAGTGTTTCAGATTTACTAGGATCTTGATGCGAATTTTGAATGAGTGTCCATACCTCTTCACCATTATTCCATTCATCATTTTCTTTGGTTATCTACTGAAGTTGGATAATAGAAATGGCACAAAGTAATGCTTCCACATCCTCATCATTTCTTGAGAGTGCATCTGAAACAACAATTTTCTTCCCATTTTGTTAGATAATTTAAAATTCACAACCCAACATCTTTGTGACCCATTTTTGCTGCTCTTATGAAGATAATATTTGTTCCAAAAAGTATTTAAGACTATCATGATATGTTTTTACCTTGAAGTGTCTTCCCATTAGGTAAGGTTTCCATTGCTTTAGTGCATGTAGTATTGCCAACATTTCCTTCTCACAAATAGGTTTCTATAAAAAATTTCCTTTGATTGGACGACCTTCAAAAGAAATGGGTCTTACTTCTTGCATTAAAAAAACACCAATTCCATTTCCTGAGGAATCACTTTCAACAATAAAAGTTTCTCTGAAGTCCAGCGTAGATAATATCGGTGCTTGGCACATTGCCTCTTTAAGATGTTAAAATGCCTTAGTTGCTTCTCGAGTCCAATAAAATGCATCTTTGTTCTGTAATGATGTTATATGTGTCTATATTCTCCCATAATTATTAACAAACTTTTGATAATACCCTTTTAACCCCATAAATCCTTGAATATGCTTTATGGTTGTGGGGAGTTTCCATTCTTTAATGGATTTAATTTTGTTAGGGTCTACCTTAACACCCTCATGAGATACAATATGACCCAAGTATTCCACCTAATGTACTCTGAAGAAACATTTGCAGGTTTTTGCATATAATTATTTCTCCTCCAATAGTTTCAGCATCCTGTCAACATGTTGAATATGATCCTTCCAAGACTTGATGTAGATTAGTATATCATCAAAAAATACTAACACGATTTTTCTAAGGAAGGGTTTGAAAATGGAATTCATCAAACCTTGAAATGTGGAAGGTGCATTAGTAAGGGAAAAAGGCATGATAAAAAATTCATAATGACCCTCATGAGTTTCAAATGTTTTTTTCAGAATCTCTTCAGTCTTTATTATAATTTGATGATATATAGAACGAAGATCCAACTTGGTGAAGTAAATTTCTCCATGTAATTCATCCAATAATTCATCAATGATGGGGATGGGAAATTTATCTTTAATAGTGATATTTTTGAGCTCCCTATAATCTAGACACATACGCCATGATACATCCTTCTTGTGCACCAATACTACTTCAGTAGAGAAAGAACTTTGACTAGGTTGAATTATACCAACCTCTATAATTTCTGCAATCATATGTTCAATATCTCTCTTTTAAGCATAAGGATATCTGTAAGGCCTAATATTTAGAGGAAAAATTCTTAGAATCAAATAAATAGCATGATCATGATCACAAATAGGTGGGAGACCTTTGGGAGTCTCAAACACCTTGTAATGATTGTCAAAAACTTTTTGGAGATCTGAAAAAATAGATTATTTTTATGTTTGAACCTCTAGCAAGCATAATTGTGCAATTACGATTCATTTTTATTTATTCAGAAGACTTGTCATGAAATTAGAGATTATTATCTTTCCTGGCTTCCCTGTGATACCCCATAATTCAACATCCTTTCCTTCTGAAAAAAAATTCGAGAAAATTACTTGAAATTTAAAATCTACCGTCCCCAAAGATTGTAGCCATTTTAATCCTGGTACAACATCACCATCACCCATTCGAATGGAGAGCATTGAACTATTCAATACATATTCCCCCATGGTTAGCTTGATATTATGGCACTTTCAAGAGAAATTTATAGTTCCTCCATTTGCAACCATCACTTGACATTGTGGTGTTGGGTATAGGAAGCAATTAAATTCCTTGACTATCTTACGATGTATAAAATTATGTGTACTACTCGAATCAATCAGAACTATTACATTTTTCTTCTTGATATGTTGTTCTATCTTGAGAGTTTGAGTGGTAATTCCTTCCAATGCATCACAAAATATGGTTGAATTCATTTCTTCTTTCTCTAGGGTTGTTTCCTAGTGTATATCCTCTTATTTGGAAGTTTCTTGTTCCTTTTATTCCTCCTCTTCACAATCTATGTAAAATAATTTCTTCTCAGCAAACTTATGACCTTTATTGTATTTGGTATCGCAAGTATAAAAAATCCCTTTTTCTCTTTTTTCTTCCATTTGTCTTGATGTCAAACTTGTAGGTTATGTAAGTATAGGAGTAGAAACACTTCTATCTTTATAGTTGTGAGTGGTAGGCTTCCTTGTCACCATAATTTTTCTCTCAATTTTTATTTCCAACCTAAATGCCTTCTCTAATGAATTAGGTTCCCAAATTTGAACCTCATGTTGGATGTTATCGTTTAAACTCCCTATGAAGACATCAATCTTGTGATCCTTTGGAATATCATTTACCCTTATATTCAATTTTTGGAAGTCCTCAATGTGCTCCACCACTAAACCCTTTTATTTAATATTTATCAATTGGCTAATGAAGGTGTTGCTCTTTGTATCCTCATAATGTGCTATCATTTCCTTCGTAAAAATTGACCAAGTGAAAAATTGTTTATGTGAAAAAAGCCATCGATACCATACAAATGTTTTGGGTTATAAATATAAAGTTACACTTCATACCTTTTGTGTGTTTTTTACATTATGGAGATCAAAGTATTGTTCCATCTGTAGTATCCATGTTACAGAATCCTTGCCATAAAACCTCCTCATATCAATGTTTGGAATATGGCAGGTCTTCAATCCAAATTTAGAGTCTATGAAATCATGATTAACATTTATTTTCTTCTTATCATGAGTTTCCTCTACTACCCTTTTGTCGTTAGGAAGCATTTCTTGTAGCATCTTTGCCAAACCTTCCCTCAAAACTTCCAAGTATTTCTTCAAATCTTCCATGTTACCTTCTATACCATCGATATTTTCTTCCATGCCATTCATACCATCCTTAAAACCATCCATCTTATATTCTAGTTCATTTTTGGTTTTTCTATGTGAGGGAGAAATTTGTTGCACTTGGTCCTCTTATTTTGAGATATCATGTTGCAATTATTCCTCTTAATGTGTCATAGTAGAGATTTTTGAGGGCTTAATGGTTGTGGAATTATTTTTTGGAGGGATTTTGGAACTTAATACTGATATCTATGCTTCAATATTCCCTTGGAATCACTTCAAACTTATTTTTCAAACAAAAGTTATGAAATTTTAGTTTTTTTTTTAAATAAAAACATTTTTCTTGATTTTAGGAGCTTGATTTTGAAATGGTTTTAACTATGTAACTTCATATCTCCAAGATCTGAAATCTGGTCCTATGTTAGTCCTTTAAGTCTTCTTTCCAATTCCATAGGTCGTACCTAATTTGAGTTCTTCAAGGTAAAGTTATGCCCAATATCCCATAATGACCTAATTAAGGAATAGTTCAATAGAGAAAACTTGTATGGTGTGCCACGTGTCACTATTTTGACCTTTGGCTCTAAAATTTATACAGAAGAAACTAAATTCCAAGAAATTTTGGCCACATTTTACTTAGTTCCAATCCAATGTCTGAAACAAAAGTTATGACGAGTTTTCCTCAGTCACATGTTTGAGATGAAATTGTGGACCTAAAAAAACACTAAATTCCTTAGATCATATCTCTGAAAATATAGTGAACCAAGATCTGAAATTTTTACACAAAATTCCTCAGGATTTCAGCTTCTCATGGTAAAAATTTACACTTCTGAAACTTCGTAGAAAACAATTTATAGAGAAAATTCCAAGATGGCCTATTTGTAGCAGTGAAACCCTAGAATCCAAAGCTTTGATACCAAATGTTATGAAACCAACTCACAAAATAGAAAAAAAAAAAAAATCAACGACTTAAAAATAAGCCTCTTCAAGGGTGAAAACTCTTTTACATTACATAAATGAATAATTCTTGGATCATACAAATGACAAAACCTACCTTCTACATATAGGAGTCTAAGGGGTCACAATATAACAATATGGGGACCATATGGGCACAAATTAACAATAATGGGGCTACACTAAGAATATTGAGGGGATATAATAGCATTATGGGGACCTAACAGAACATTGAAATGAATATAATGAAAAATCATTCTGGAAGTCCCGATTTTGGGATCCATGGGAAAATATTTGTATATATGTGTTTCATGTGTATGTTCTCGCCATTGTTTATTTTATGTTTTTAAGAATTTGTTTGTAGTTAACTTATGTACAAATTTAAAAACTACAGGTAAATATCAACCGGGTTCGAGACTTCCACGTTTCACTCGACCATATATTGGCTGTGTTAAATCCCTATTTGCCTAATCACCCCCATGCAATATTCGAAGCATGAATGCGGGATCTCATACGATAAACCAATCCAAAAAAAACAAAGGGAATCCATAGGCTAAACCACCTCCGTCCTCTTCATACCGTGATCACACCTAAACTGGTGTCAAGATCACAAAACCAAACCAAGCTTGGATGCCACAATATTACTTCACCATCATTGAGGAATTTTATCATCTCCACCATCAGGATTTATGATGTATCCCGCCATTACCAGGCAATATATTCCTAGGCCTTTGGGAATTTTTCTAAGACCACCTCACCTCGGATTCTAAAACCATTCGGCAATCCAAAGCTCAAAACTGAGAAAAATCTCATCACTACATGGATATTAATAAATAGAAATTCTAGGCTAAAATCCGCTGTCAAAACCCAATGAAATCTATTCCATTGACAACAAAATAATCATATACCAACATTCACATACCATGCATGTAAAAACCAACTAGGAAATCATACATACAATCTGTAACATGAAAGTATTCCCACTAGAGCTACTTTATCCTTTCCTTCCTTTCCTTGCTTTATCCTCTCTAAGACTAATTCTAAAACTGAACTAACAAAATGCCAACACGAGCTTGGAAACTGACACTCTGAGGTATTTTTATTTTATTCAAATTTCCATTATTTTCCTTCATTTTCATCCACACATGAAACATGTGACCTTTCACCTTCCTTTTCTCTAATTTCCATTATTTTGATAAATAATGTGCCAAAAATACCTTTTTGCCTTTCCAAAGCCTTAGTAATTTCCTTTTCCAATTTCCCCTTAGCCATAAAACACAAGTGATGCCCACTAGGATATTTTTCCCAACATTCAACTTAGAATAAATGTCCCTTCCACGTGGTCTTATTTTACCTTTATTAAATTTTATTACATGAAATTTTAACACATCTTACATTAAAATAAATTTAGATAAAAATGATTCATACCAGAAACCATAATATTTCAGAACATATAATTAAAAAAAATTAAAAACAGGATAATTTTATTTTAATCATCTAATTAAAAATAAAAATAAAAGTTATATGTAAACATGGATATCAAATTTTAAAAATATTTAAGAAATATTTGTAAATTAGAATCGATTTTACCATAAAAATTAAAATAGTAATTCATATTCATAACCATTGTATATGAAAACTTCATATTTCTATTTAATTAGGGTAAAAATGTGAATGTGGGTAATACTTTTCCCTTGAAGTTTTGGTTTTTTAAGGTATTAGCAATCATTTTTGTTTTAAAAAAATTAGATAGAGAATTACATTGTTACACTACTATTTTTTCATAATTTTTCTCTTATCATTATTTATCCCAACACTTATTAACCATAAAATTCTAATTCCAAAACATATTTCCCATTTTTTCGTTTTCACCCATTATATATATAGTATATGTGTGTGTGTCTACGTAACCATGTGTATTATTAGAACCCTCATCAGGAGGTCACCTAACAAGCCAGTAAAAATGTAAAGCATTGTGAGTTCGAGGTCCCATGTTCAAATGTCCCATTTGTTGGGGGTTGACTTATGAAACTTACAAGTTACCCATTACCATTAAAAAAATGAGAAAACCAAAAAGCTATATGTGTTAGTGGTTTTATGATAAATCTTGTTTTTATATTGTTTTAAATGTATTTTTGAATGCATAAATGGATTCAACCCTCTTAAAAACTCTAGAGGCACTTGGATTCTTCCTATTTCAAATCAATTTGTGATTCCAACAAATTCTTGCCACATTTAATACAAATCTAGAAAACCTTCAAAACCTAGAATAAATTTTGGAGATTCTAAAATAGTTTAATATTTTAGAATTGTAGGATGACATGTTAGGTTTATAAATTGATATATATAGAAATATATATAAACATCATCCAAAATTTTGTCTTAGAATAAATAGAGCTTGGATTTTCCATGTTCGTTTTACTTAGAATAGTATTTTTGTGGGTTAATTTAAGATAAAATTTTAGGGCACTAGAATTGTGGAGAGTTAACACTTCATATTCATGAGTCAGACATATTCCTTCTAGATTAACAATTTGAATCGATAATATCCAAAAAATATATAATTAAAGTGTAAAAAAAATTATTTTAAAAATGATAATAAATCTGAAATTAATACTAATTTTCACTAACCTATTTATTATTTAGATATATTTATGAAATGTATGCAAAACGAAAAAATAATATTAGTTCATAGATTATTTTTTTAACCATGTATTTTTATACATTATATTAGAAAATAGTAATGCTTCCATGCCTTCCATGTTGAGTTTGTTTGAGATTTTTAGGAGGTAGTCCAGAGATTTTCTCAACTCCTATCTCTAAGGTTAGAAGAAGTTAGATCTTAGTTCAATTATAAATATGTAATGTAATTGAATGAAGCATGTAATAGATAATTTTTTTATTATCTATTATTAGTGTAAACATGTGTGCTCTCTCAATTTATTTCTTGGTATCAGAGCCAACTCTAACTTAGTTCCCTTCATGGAGGGAAAAGAAGATGGGAAAGTCTTAAATTTCAGAATATTCTATACATAGAATGGGATAGAGGGTGAGAGTAGATATATTTTTGGTGTGTAGGTTTTATTTTGTGTTGTGTGTACTACATGTGGAAATAATTATTGTGCAAGTGTCGAAAATCCCTTGCTCTTGTTTTCCATTTTCATTTCCCAAGATTGTGTCAATATTGATTGTTTCTTCACCTAATGTTCATTCAGGAATCGATGTTTGAGGATTCCTGAACAAAGGTGTTTGAATCTGCAAACTCCATAGTGATATCATGTAAGAAAATATCAAAATGAATTGTTTTGGGCCATTTAGGGTTCCACATGCATCTATGGAAGACTACAATATAATGGGTTATTAAATCCCAATGGGATTCAACTTATTATGAACCCTTGCGAGATTGACAGGAAACCCAAGTCATGAGATGTAAAAATCACACTTTGGATTCAAAGGTTTTTAAATGTCGATGATGCTTAATGGAAATCCATGTATATGAGTGTGAGTGTAGTAGTTCTCACTACCCATGGGGTATGGACTATTATTTGGAAGGATTAGGTCTTCATTGCTTTGAAATCCCTTGGAATATCGATCATTGATATTGGAGTGAAGTTGTGGTCTACCGACATGATCAGGTGGAAGAAGTGGATCATATCTATTAGAATCCTTGTTGAATCAGTCGTTACTAGTGTAAAATTAAACGACTAGTGTAAAATTATTAGAGCATAGATAAGGATCTAGCTGAAGAATAATTGCACAAACTTGCAAGATTTGAAAAGGAAAATTGGAAATAAGATTGATATCAATTATTCAATATTGATTTTAGAATCAATACAAGAAGAAATTAAGTTAAGCTTATTTATACATGCAATAAATAAGGATAATTAAAGCTAACTAAAGCTAAGTGTGCTTTATGGTATGTTAATGTGCACATGCACCACATGCAATAAATAGAGTTAAATAATTAAAGACAAGTGCACAACACATGTAAGCACTAGATTTAAGTAACACTAACTAAGTGCACATCACATGCAAGAAATAGAGTTTAACTGAATCTAATTAAGGCTAACTAGGTGTGTGTACACCAACAACCCCACTTAAGCATAACTTAGGTGATTATGAGAAAAATAATTGAATCCAAACAACAAGGCCATTTTAGGTACCCATGCACAATGCATGAAAATTTGAAAGAGGGAAAACCTAGTGGGAAGAAAACTACCCCTAAAAATATAATGCAAAAAGTAGAGAAAATACAACTACTAGGAAGTCGTTTCCTTAACCCTAAGATGATCTCACAAAAAATGAAACTTATGGTCAGTGAATGTCTTGGTGAAGATATCAACATTCCACTCAGAATTGGGACAATACTATAGATTGATGATCCCATAATGAATCAGTTATCTAATTAAGTGCTTGTGGATCTAAATATGTTTGGTTTGTTGTAACTACACTGGATATCTGCAAAAATTTAGTGTACTTTTATGATCACACCATATAAAATTAAAACGATGGGCACTGATGCCAAGCCCATAAAGGAAAGTTTGTAGCCAAATGATATGAATAGTGGCATTGACCGATCCTCTGTACTTGGTATGTGCTAATGATAAAGCAATGCTAGCCTGCTTCTTTCTAGACTAAGAAATGGGATCAAATCGAAAACTAAGTAGATAACCAGAGGTGGACTTGTGATCAATGTTGTTGTGAACCCAATGACATCTAAAGAACAATTAGCTACATAATGAATCTCATAGGTTATTATCCTCTGGTCATATAAAAGGATGTGCTTTGTATCCTTCTAATGTAACTCATGTGGCTCCTGCATGTATTCGGAAGGTGCACCTACAACATATGAGAGATTAAGATAGGAGTGAGTGAGATAATGAAGACTCCCCACAAGCTGATGGTACAATGTGCAATAAATGAATAGTGTGACTTTTCCATTATCAAGCTTCATCCTTAATAAGAAGAGTGTGGTTTCTCACTTGCAGTCATTCGTTTTAAATCATGCCAAAATATGTCTAACATACTTTGGTTTAGAAATGGTAATCCTAGAACCATTCTAATTAATCTCTAGTCTAAGAAATAAATTTAAAAATCCCGCACCTGTCATAGAAAATCACTTATGCAATGCATTTTTAATCTCAACAATGGCAGAAGATGAACTAATTATTATCAAAATATCATATACGTAGAGAAATATAATTAACAAGGATTAAATTTTATTCAAAAAATAAACATTGGAATCATATTTGCAACATACAAAATTTTGAGATAACAAATAGGAATCTATCTTTGCAAACCGTTTTGTAGGTGCCTGCTTGAGGCCATAGTGAGACTTATTTTGTTTGCATACCGGAGATGAATTTTGGATGTATCCCTGTAGCTACTCCCTATATATTTTATCCTCAAGATAACCATGAAGAAATGCATTCTCCACATCGATATGATGCACCTACCATAATATTTATTTTGTAATGGAGAGCGCTAGCTGAATGGAATCCATTTTTCCACTAGAGAAAAATTCTCATCATAGTCAACACCATGTACCTGTTGAAAACCTTCACCATCAACCATGCTTTATATTGACTAACTTGGAAATATACTACTTTATTTTTCTAGTAAACACACTTGCACCTAGAAATTTTACGATTGGAAGGTAGTGGAACCAAGTCCCAAGTCTTGTTCTCGATGAGAGAGTTACATTACTCATCCATAGTTGTCTCCCATTCAGGATGCCCAACTACTTCTGCGTAATTTTTTGGATAAGATGCATGCATCATATAAGCATGCATGGGCATGAATGGATCCATATCTAAGATTTCTTGTGGAGATTCCTCAAACAAAGGTATAATGGAAGGATCATCTAAGAGATCACTCATGTTGCACCATTTTTATGTTGAAGGTGGCCGAGAATATTTCAAACTACATGAGGAAGTATTATCTTGATGTTTAACAACTAGTCGAATAGTAGGTGTCACAGGAAAAGAAACATCTAGATCAAATTCTGATATGAAACATCATTTGCATACTCATCAATTTGTGGTGAATGAAGCTTTGTAACAGGTTCAACTCGTGGTGCATGCAAAGCATCTTCTTCAAAATTTACACTCCTTTCGATAAAGAGCTATTCAATGTTGATATCAAGCAATATGTACCCTTTGAATTCATCAGAATATCCAAAACAAATTCATGCCTTTCTCTGATGCTCCAAATCCTTTATCTTCTCTATAGGAATGATGGCGCATGCTCGAGACCCAAAAATGTGGAAATGAAGAAATTAAAGTTGCATGCTAGTCGAAGCTTAAAAATATGTTTTACGAATAATATATTTATGAGGATATCTATTCTTTATTTATGAGTCATAATCGGTAGCTCCGACCCACAATTGTTATGCAAGAGATCTTGCATACAACATACAACTGGTCATCTCTTTCAAAGATCTATTCTTCCCCTCAGCCACTCAATTTTGTTGCGGAGTGTAAGGAATTGTATTCCTTCTTCATTAAAAATGTTTTGGAAATATTTTTTGACATATTCCTTCCCATTATCTGTGTGAAGGATATTGATGCATTTTCTATACTGAGTTTCTGCATGCGCTCTCAAAATCTTTAGATGTTGAAAAAATTTAGACTTGAGTTTAAGGAAATAAACCCAAGTGAATACCATGTAATCATCTATAAATGACAACACATATCTTGATTTTTTCATTGAAGGTATTGGAAATGGACCCATGATATCATTGTGTATAAGCTCCAAAGGTGAAGAGGCTCTCCATGCATGCCCCTTCTTGAAATTGTCTTGTGGATGCTTTCCAAGAGCACATCCATTACAAACACCATTTGAAAATTTAATGGATGGTAGTCCGTTAACCATCCCCTTATTGTAATATTCTGCATATATGTCAAATTCAAGTGCCCAAATATCTCATGCCAAATCCTACTTTCTTCATTTGAATGCATAAGTAGAAAAATTGAATTTGACTGAGGAAAAAAATCATAAAATACATAAAAATGATATTGATCATTTACCTTGAAAGATGCAATTTTAAAGTTGGTTTACATATAATAAATGCTCATAGATTCTAGGGTAAATTCCACTTCCCTTCTGGTGTTTGAGTGTGTCATCTAATACACTGAAATAATATTCACAAAAACCCTTGGAATATCTAAAACATTCTCAAAACATCCGTATTCAAATTGCACTCTTCCTTGTCCAGTTGCTTCAACTATAGAATTGTCCTCCCTCAGAATGGGAGGTATCAAGTATGCATGTAGACAAGAAAAATATTCCTTTGAAAAATACATATGATGTGAATATATTGGATCGATGATCCATTCTTGCGGCATGGAATGAAGGGAAATCAAAAAATGACCATTATCCTTTATTTTTTATGGGTTTTTCCTTTGGCTTCTTCTTGGCACTTTCTGGAATGCGATGACCAAGATTATTTTGTTGAAGAGTCTTTTCCATCATATCAATAGTATTTTTCATGCACGAGGATTCAAGATGATGGTCTCTATTACAATAAGGATATTTGGAGTTTCCTTTCTCTCCCTTCATATCCTTGGAGTTAGAAGAATCATCTCGAGGATTTCAATTTCCTCCCTTTCTTGGATCTAGATCTCTTGCCTTTCCTTTGCCTTTGGATCTAGACTTTGTTTTGAGTTGGAATTTCCTTTTTCATGCATGGAAAGTGCATGTACATTTGTAGACTTTAATAAACCCATATTGATGAGATTATCTTGCTCGTGAACGAGAGACTCAATAAATGCATGAAGTTTGAGAATTTTCCATTTAACTCGAGTTGCAAGTCTAATTGTACGAAATCTAGAAACAAAAATAGCATATTTAGGACATAATTTAGAAAATATAGAAAGGATAAATTGAACTTCCTGTTTGGATTTATCAATCCCACAATCTTATAATTAAATGAGAAATGATTTGAAATTCGTAAAGAAATATTGAATGTTCTGAAAGCTATTTGGATCTAAAGAATTTAGCTCATTGCCGAGAATATGAGCCTGCATCTCATCCTATTTTCCAAATAAATTCTCCAAGGTTGTCCAGACCTCATTCAGAGTGTTGCATGTGTCCATATGGAAAAAAATTTCGGAGATAAGGAACATAATAGAAGACCAAAATCCTCGTCCATCATGTTGAAGTATTTGGATTTTTCAATTGCAGAATTAGGTTCATCTTCCATATTCATAATTATTCGGTACACGACTTGGCCTATAAGGTGAAGAAAAATATCTGTCTTCCATTAGAAATAGTTATATAAAGTGATAATATCTAAATATGATAAATCTATTCTTTCACCTTGCAGTTGTAGCAACAATTGCAAAAATTCTCTAATATTTTGATGTGCAAATAAAATATCCATAAAATTTCCAATTCTTGATCTTCAAACCTGAAAAATATTGTTCACACACCTTCTCAAGGCCCTTGTATATTTCATACCATGTAAAATTATTAGAGCACATATAACGGTCTAGATTAAGAATAATTACTCAAACTTCCAAGATTTGAAAAGGAAAATTGGAACTAAGAATGAATTTGATTACTCAATATTGATTTGAGAATCAATACATAATGAAACTAAGTTAAGCTTAGCTATACATGCAATATCTAAGGCTAATTAAAGTTAACTAATGCTAAGTTTTATTTATGTTATGTTAATGTGCACATGCACCACATGAAAGCACTAGAGTTAACTAATAAAAGGCAAGTGCACACCACATGTAAGAACTAGATTTAACTAATGCTAACTAAGTGCACATCACATGAAAGAACTAGAGTTTAATTAAAGCTAATTAAGGCTAACTAGGTGCATGTCCATCAACATCTGTTAAACAATATTTCTTCCCCTTCATGAAATGAATGAAAATCATTGCTTGGAATGCTTCGCAGTGCCCAAAATTTTCCAAAGGAAACACAAGGTCAATCTTCAACCATCAGTGTTATTATTATATAGAGTTTGAGTAGTTATAAATATATTGAATTCATTTCATTTTTGTATTGAAGTGGAAAAGCAGAGGGATGAAATTTCCAAAAGCAGCGTGAGGAATATAATAAAGTGCAGGTCCCGGGATTAGTTTTGTATTCAATGTATAAAATTTAAATTCCTTTTCCTTACTAGTGGATAACAGTGGCACAAGTCAAAAGACTTTGGACCGACGTTGTGCTCTATTTCATGGGTGTCCCTTTAAGTGTAGTTGGTTTGACCTCATCACACTTTTATACATAATTTCTTTGACTATCATGGTTACGAACACACTTGTGTACATCATTGCCTTGTTTTTCATCACAATTATCAAGGATTTTGTATAATAAACATATTGAGTCTTGTCAACTCAATATGTGAGTATTATTTTTTTCGAATTGACCTATCTAACAACTTCATCATGAAGAAGAAAAAATCCATAAATAGTAAACCAAGATGAAATATCAAAACACCTATATATGAAAAACAAGGGAAAGAGGAGGAGACTTGTTACACAATATTTTATCACCATGACATTTTACTGTCTATATGGGTTCATCAATACCTATATAATGCTCCCTTAGAGGTATAAAACCCTAAAGTTCCTAAACAAAGTCTTGGATTTGGAGAAAAGCTCATAAAAATCATTAAAGCCCTAGTTCTTCACTTTTCCTAGCCATTACCTACACTACTGCACCTTTTGAAAGAAAAACTACGGTACCTACCACACATTTTCTGTATTAAAACTGTGGGCTCCCGTAAAAGGTAAAACAGAAGAAAAAGTAAGTTCTAGAAGCCCAACTAGTCGAATATTCTCGGAACTGGAAGCTTCTAAAAGGCGTTATCTGGTCAAAGCTTCACTCCCTCCATTCATGAACCTTTATCCCTTCATTAAAGGAGCCTATCCCTTGGTATTTGGAGCTTAATCCCTTTATGAGAGGAATTATCCCTTCCTTTTTGGAACTGAAAGCACTTCCCTTCTACTATAAATTGAAGCCACGGTTCAGTCTCAAGGGTAGATACTGATATGTAAAAAATTACTTTCTTTGTACTTCATACTACATTAGAGAAGAGAATTGTTGAAGAAATATACTCTTTTTGCTAGCCATTATCCATGTGAGAACAATTACACACTCATATTTAGGTTGGTTCAAATTGTGGAAGGGCTTGTCAGACCAAAGGAAAACGCTTGTTCCGGACCCTAGAAGGACCTGTACGACATCAAGGCAAACACAGTTGTAAGAGTTATTTTATTTAAAGATAATACAAATGGATCATGTTTTCTCAATAAGTTGTTCATGTGTTTAGTTGAATGACTTATTTCTTAAATTCCTTGATCATTAAGATAGACTTATGATTTATGAATTTGTATATTGTGCAGGTGCTTTTGATTCTCTTCCGTGTCTTTGATTGGAGGTCTTAAGAGGTGACTTCTTTGGAGCAACAGAAAGAAGAATACAACTAGCATTGGATCATAGGTAGGTCCTTTTCCTTCATCATAGATAATTCTAAATCATACATAATCTAGAGGAAGTAGTTTACATTTTTCTGTTTGTTTCTATATATCCTTAGGATACTAGGGAGATCGTTCTTGTCGGCAAGAAGGATTTATCTGCCTAACAAAATGGTGACTCCATTGGTGAATTCTTGAACTTAGTTTTATTTTGTATTTTTGAGTTTGACTTTTGAAAGAGTTTTTCTGATTTTTGATTAGTCTACACTAGGTTGGGTAAATTATCTCTTAGAATCCCTAAAAGGAATATCAGAATTTTTATTTTCCTATATTTTTTCTGGCCTCTGCACTTTTTCTTTGAAAATAGTGTGGTAACCTTCACAGTTTTTCTTTACAAATAGTGCGGCACCGTACCTTTTTGTATTAAAAATTGCAGACTTAAGGAAATTTTTTGAAAAACTAAGAATTCTCTTTTCTAGAACCAGATTACCAGATTATTTGTATTTTCCCCAACTTGTTTTGACTGTCAAAGTCTTATGTGTAAATTTCTTTCAGCAACTTTTACAGTCTCATCAGTCTCTGTTAAGTTAATTGGGTGTTTTGAGTTACTTTTTGAGAAATTATTAATTTGATTTATTTTGGTCAATACTTCTAGGTTTGTCTCAGTCTCTTAACAATTTTTCATCTTTTTTCTTTTGTTTTTTCAAAAAAAATTCCCCCTCATTCGCTAAGCTGTGTCTGAGTGTTAATCACCTTTGAGTGTTTTTGTTTTTGATCTTTGGAAATCTCACCCAATTTTCTTTACTTGCACTTTATTGGTTCCTTAGATTACATTAGTGAAGGATAATACTCTTGTTTTTTTTTTGCTCATTTGGAATCATCTTGTGTTTGAGAATTCTCTTGCCTAGATCACATTTTCATAATTAGAATTCTCATTTTCACAATATGAACGAAAAATGCGCATAGATTACATTTGCATAGTTTTCAAGTGAATTGTGCATAGATTACAACTGCATAGTTTACATTCTGGAAAAATCAATCGTACATTTAGATAATTTTCTTTGATTTGACTTTATATGTTTTTATGCTTGTTTTAAAAACATAAAAATAAAAAATTTGGATAGCATTAGTTTCTCTTGATGAAATTAGCGCATTAGAAAATTTGTTATATTTTCTCTTATTTATGAATTTTTACATTGATGGAAGTGAATGGAAACTCTCTCCTTAATTTAGTTAGGATTCATCGAATTGAAAATATTACATTATCATATTCGATTGCATTCAGTTTTGGGTCAGGTCAAAACACCATTTTTTTCATATCCATTTACCTTTTGAGTAATAACAACCCAAATAACACAACGCTTAATAAAATTCATCTAGTAATTTTTACATTTTTAGGGCTCTTTCCACCAATCTAGCTCAAGATTAGTGCTTTGGACTAGGTTGTAGTTAACTTTCCTAATAAAATAAACAAAGAAGTAGTAATCTTGTGGGAAGAAAAATCCAATTGTAACTTGTATGCTCTGGGAAGCTCTTCTTAAAAGATTTAATCACGAGATCATATCCGAACCAGTCAGGTAATCATACCTATCTCATTGGGAAATATAGAAGGTGTGCACGTATTACAAATAGTAAACCTCAGATAGACCATTTTTTAGGAGCCTGGGGTCACTTGTCGGTAAACCGTGGGTTATGTCAAGGAGCCTTCAAGGGGATTGAGGTTGTTACTCTTTCCTTGCATGTATATCGGATCGTAGACTATTTCCCCACATATATGTGTTCCTGTTGGAGACCTTAGTGGCCATAAAATTTAGGATTATTTCCCAAGGTGACAGTGGAGGGAAGATCCCACTGTACCTAGAACAGACATCAACTAGACTTACTTGGACTGTCCGGAGGGTTCTCTTCACTCGAGATGGTTTAAGTGGAGAAACTTGCACCGGTCTGTTTCATTAAGCAGGTTGTCAGGGTAACTGTTCCAACCACCATTTCTAAATTAAAATTCTACGATATTGGATTTCATCACCAACTAGTGTTTTTAGTGCGGGAATCTACTGTTTGTGTGTGGTTTGACTCCTAGATTTGATAGCGCATGTTGATTTGTTTTTTTTTATTTTTAAGAGACATTAGGTGTGAATTGTGAATTTTAATTGTTAGGTGTGAATTGTGAATTGCGAATATTTTTTAAATTGTTGATAAAATTCATTGAAGTTGAATCTAATGGCAACTGTTCCGGAATTTACCAACCAAGGAACCCCTCTTAATGAGAATCCTAGTACTTTTCCTTGCTTTGGAAATTTTGGTCCTCCTTATATGGCTACATTTTCATTACCTGGATTTACAATAGGTTTACCCATATGGTTATTTTCAACTTCGTTGGCCCTAAATACTCCAATTATTCCATCTCAACCAGATGCTTCACCTCAACAAAGTTCACCATCTCAACATCACCAACCTCATGTTGACCCTTTACCTTCTTCGCCTAATATGTCTTCCTCCCTTTCTTCCTCTTCGTGTGGTAAAATCCTTGATGCTAATAACCAGGTGGCTAAGAAGAAGAAGAAAGGGAAGAAGAATAAGAAGCAAAATAGGAAAGAAGTCAACAAACCAACCATGGTTGTAAGTGTTAGTAGTGTTCAGGAAAACTCCAGCATGCATCATAAACCCAAATACCCTTGTAAAATTTGTAAGGGTGACCACTTCCTTATTAATTGTCCTAGTATTCCAAAGGTCTTGGAAGTATGGTCAGAAAAATCTCATCAACTTTCACTTGATCCATCAACCAGTGATTGTCAGGTTCCTGGGAAAAAAGGTAAAGTTAGGTTTCCTTGTATGTTATGCAAAGGGAGCCATCAAACTCACATTTTCCCTCACATGGATGAAGCCTCAAAATTGTTGGAAAACCTTACTGTTTCATAGAAAAAACTTCCAACTGGTTACCGTCAAATTTATCCCAAGCTACCGTCAACTGACAAAGTGATTAATCTTATTCCAAGTATATTCAATTCCACTCTTCCATTAAAGAGTGAAACTGATATCATTCAGGTTGATAATTCATTAGTTGATCAAGCGGTCGACTCAATTTAATATTCGGTCGATCCCACTCTCCCAGTCGAGAGTGAAATTCATACCGCTCAGGTTCTTCTTGTTACATCAGATTCTTCTACACCAGGGGACATTTCACATGTTTCCACAGAACCCCCTCCAAGTACAGAGGTCTTTTCCTTTGATTGGAATAGATTGACAGAACCTCATCTTCCTTCTTCCATCCCTTTCCAAATAATTATCCAGGCTTGTGGTAAGAATGTATGCGGCACACATGTAGATGAAGGTGCTTCTATTAGTATTTTATCCTGAACTTCTTGGCAAGCTTTGGGTTCCCCTCATCCTGTGCCTGTCACGGAGAATCTGTCAACTTTTAACAGAACCATTAGTGAAAATTTATAGATCCTTCCTAAGTTTCCTATTACCTTGGAAGGTAAAACTGTCTATATTGATCTTATGGTAGTCTGAGGCCCCTTGGATTTCAATTTACTCCTTGGGCGAGACTATGTCTATGCAATGAAAGCTGTTGTATCGACACTCTTTCGCGTGATGTCTTTCCCTGACAATGGAAACATTGTGACTGTAGACCAGCTTTCATTCATTAGTCTTGATTAGACTACCAATAATACGACACCCCTAAATGTTCCTTTTACAAAAGTGGTATCTACCCTGCCACGAGTTAATTATGTGGAAACCAGTCCCATGTTTTCAATTACCGATGCAAGCAAGCCTCTCACTGTTTTCTCGACTTCCTTTGACTTAGATCAAGTAATTGACATGGAAAACCCTCTGGGATTATTTGAACGTGATGTTCTTATCCCTTTTGAGTCCCTTGACATGTTTTCCTTCCAGAGAATTCTTCTTCCATCTGATGAAGACCTTTTGGAAGCCATGATCGAGGAGTGTCCCTTGACATGTCTTTCTTCCAGTTGGAAGCCATGACAAGGTCACCAAGAGAAAAGTTCCTTTTACTGTGTCAACCTCGTTAAAAAATGAATCAGTGGGTCATGAGGATAGTTCCTTTTATTGTGTCAACCTTGTTAAAAAATGAATTAGTTGGTCAGAGGAAATTTCATGTTACTATGTCAACCTCGTTAAAAAATGAAACATGTCTTGGATATGAGAACGATTCTTTTCCTGTCTCAACCTCATTAAAAAATGAAATAGGTGTCCTTGAGGAGAGTTCTTTTACTGTGTCAACCTCATTAAAAAATGAAACATGTTCATGAGGAGAGTTCCTTTTAACTGTGTCAACCTCGTTAAAAATGAATCCATTCATTTTGAGGATGGTTCTTTTCCTATGTCAACCTCGTTAAAAAATGAAATAAATCCCATGAGGATGGTTCTTTTACTGTGTCAACCTCGTTAAAAAATGAAAAAGATCACTGTGAGGATAGTTCTTTTCCTGTGCCAACCTCGTTAAAAAATGAAACAAGTGTCCATAAGGACAGTTCTTTTACTGTGTCAACATCATTAAAAAAAGAAACAGATCCATGAGGACAGTTCTTTCCCTATGTCAACCTCATTAAAAATGAATAAATAGGTTATGTAGGTAGATTGTAGAGAGTAGATATGAGGAAGGTTCTTTTCCTGTGTCAACCTCATTAAAAAAAGAAACAGGTGTCCTTGAGGAGATTTCTTTTACTGTGTCAACCTCATTAAAAAATGAAACATGTTCATGAGGATGGTTCTTTTACTGTGTCAACCTCGTTAACAAATGAAACAGGTGTCCATGAGGAAATTTCCTTTTACTGTGTCAACCTCGTTAAAAAATGAATCAATGGGTCAAAAGGAAAGTTCCTTTTACTGTGTCAACCTCGTTAAAAAATGAGCCAGTGGGTAATGAGGATAATTCCTTTTACTGTGTCAACCTCGTTAAAAAATTGAATCAATTCATCATGAGGATAGTTCCTTTTACTGTGTCAACCTCGTTAAAAAAATGAAACATGTAGTTGAGGACCATTCCTATTACTGTGTCAACCTCATTAAAAAATGAAACAAACCCATGAGGACAGTTCTTTTCCTGTGTCAACCTCATTAAAAAATAAATCAGTAGGTTATGTAGGTAGATTGTGGAGAGTAGATTGATAGATTCCATGAGGATGGTTATTTTATTGTGTCAACCTCGTTAAAAAAATGAAACAAGTCTCCATGAGGATAGTTCATGTTACTATGTCAACCTCATTAAAAAATGAAACAGAGAACCATGAGGATGGTTCTTTTACTGTGTCAACCTCGTTAAAAAATGAAACATGGATCCATGAGGATAGTTCTTTTACTGTGTCAACCTCATTAAAAAATGAAACAAGTCCCTATGAGGATAGTTCCTTTTACTGTGTCAACCTCGTTAAAAAATGAAACAAGTCCGTGAGCATAGTTCCTTTTCTTGTGTTACGCTCGTTAAAAAATGAAACAAGGTTCCATGAGCATAGTCATTTTCCTGTGTCAAGCTCGTTAAAAAATGAAACAAATACTCTCCTATTCAAGTAAATTCTTTCATTCGATCTTGTAAATGAACCTTCATTACATCCAGCTTTTAGTAACCAGTAGTCTACTTAGTTGAATGAAATGAAGTTTGGGGGGCATGCGCTCTAGAAAATTGCGCTTGGTGGGCATTGAAACTTATCTCAAGCATGATTTTTCCTTTGTTTCAAGCTTGTGTAAAAATGAAACAAACCATTCTCAAGCATGATTTTTCCTACATTTCAAGCTTGTGTAAAAATGAAACCTATCTCAAGAAACATTTTCTACGTTTCAAGCTTGTATTAAAATGAAACCTATCTCAAGCAAAGTTTTCTTTGTTTCAAAATTGTGTAAAAATGAAACCTATCTCGATTCCATTTCTGTTATTATTTTCAAGATTCGTTAAAATCATGAAAATCCCGAGAAAATTTTACTATCTTTCATTCCCGTAAAACACATGAAAATGCCGAGTTCTTTCCATCTTTTCCTGCTCGTAAATTAAATTGAAATTCGGCCATATGAGTACATTTTTATCCCTTTTTTGAACTCGTTAAAACTTACGAAAAGAAAAAAAAATGAGTACATTTTTATCCCTTTTTCAAACTTGTTAAAACTTACGAAAAAGTGAAAATTCTCAATACACTTTTATCACTTTTTCGGGCTCTTGAAAATTACGAAAAAGAGAAATCTTGGAGTTCTCTTTTAAGCCATTTTAAGAATATCTATACATGAAAATATTGCCGAGTATTTGACTATTCGAACTCGTTAAAGGAAATGAACAATCGTCCTTTCAGCATAAGTTTACTGCTTTTCTGGATTGAAATGGACTATTTACGAAAAAGGTATACGTTGACTAATCATGGTCAATAGAGTTCTCTCCTATATTATTTTATCCTTTTTTCAGGATTGAGAGACTAAATTTACGAAAAATTACACCCACGGAGTTTTCTTAAGTTTTTCTTCTGACTCTCTAAAATTGAAAAACACTGAGTTTCTCCTATACTAGACTCGTTAAAATTTAACAGTAAAAGAACATGTTGATTATAAACAGGAACGAACCACTGCTTCTTAGGGTTCGATTTTATACTAATTTGGACTCATCCAAAGGATGAGCTTACACAAACAAGCAAATTTTATCCTCCTCAAGCTTGTCAAAAATAAAGAGGTACTTGCCAGAAATGGTGGGGGAAAAGGAGATAAAATGACTCTAGTTGTCACACTTTGTTTTAAAGTAGTAATCCACTCTTGAACACGACACTTTCTGTCACACTCGTACTTGGGTTGGGAAAATCCTTTTCCTATAAATTAATCAAACCATATTGAAAGTCTTCAACTAGTTTCTGGGTATTAGCTTTAGGTCAATTGTTACCAAACCATCTGCAGTGTCATTATGTGTTCAAGAGGACAGTTAAAATAAACCATTCATTGCAAACATTTGTCTCCATTCACGTTGACCATCCCTAAGTCAGTCCTTGCAAAATATTTCTACAAAACTTGATCTAATGGTTTCATGTCGTGGGCTTTCCTACGACGGGTCACTTTATATCAATGAAAACTCATCATCTAGGAAGTTGATCTAGAATCCTATCAGTACCTTGGAATCTGCATGCCTTAATGGCAAGTTCCTCGCCTTCGATGATAGATTACATCATTGATCTTCGATTGAATGATTCCGTGAAGTGTTCGACTCCAAATCATTTATTCACACTTCATGGATTGTACTGAGTACTTTGAGAGCCATTTCCATTATTGGTGGTTTCTCTCACACTTGTTAACAGTTCACATCATTGACTAGTAATCAAGTGGTTTCTACCATGTTCGACTTCGACACAATCAATTGCATGGATAGAATCGTACTAGTTTGGCTAGTGGAAATCAAGACCCTGGATCTAGTTTCCACCATCCAGGCTGCGAGGATTTTTATTATTCATTATGAAGTAGACTATTCATGACAGATGGTTGCGTCCATACTGTGTCTACTATTGATGTAATATTAGAATCATTTCTATATCAGAAATTTTAGTTAGTTTTGATCTGAGTATGGGAATGCCTACCTCAGCGATGATATATATATATATATATATATATATATATATATATATATGTTTGTATTGACTTTTTTTATAGGTCTCAACTAGTGTGTCCACGAGCCGATCCTCGAAATGATAAAGCACTTCACTCTTCAAATTATCTTAGACTTCGTGCTTTATGGGGAAATATGTTACACATAATTTTGTAACCATGACATTTTATTGTCTATATGGGTTCATCAATACCTATATAATGCTCCCTTAGAGGTCTAAAACCCTAAAGATCCTAAACCAAGTCTTGGATTTGGAGAAAAGCTCATAAAAATCATAAAAACCCTACTTCCGCACTTTTCCTAGCCATTACTTGCGGTACCACACCTTTTGTAAAGAAAAACTATGGTACTTACCGCACATTTTGTGTATTAAAACTGCAGACCCCTGTAAGAGGTAAAATGGAAGAAAAAGTAAGTTCTAGAATCCCAGCTGGTCGAATATTATCCCAATTGGAAGCTTATAGGAGGCGTTATTTGGTCGAAGCTTCACTCCCTCCATTCATGAACCTTTATCCCTTCATTAAAGGAGCCTATCCCTTGGTATTTGGAGCTTAACTCCTTTATGAGAGGAATTATCCCTTCCTTTTTGGAACTAAAACCACTTCCCTTCTGCTATAAATTGAAGTCATGGTTCAGTCTCAAGGGTAGATATTGATATGTAAAAAAGTACTTGCTTTGTACTTCATACTACATTAGAGAAGAGAACTGTTGAAGAAACATAGTCTTTTTTCTAGCCATTATCCATGCGAGAATGATTACACACTTGTATTTAGCTGGTTCAAAGTGTGGGAGGGCTTGTCAGACCAAAGGAAAATGCTTGTTCCAGACCCTAGAAGGACCTGTAAGACATCAAGGCAAACGCAGTTGTAAGAATCCTTTTATTTAAAGATAATACAAATGGATCATGTTTTCTCAATACGTTGTTTATGTGTTTACTTGAATGACTTATTTCTTAAATTCCTTGATCATTAAGATAGATTTATGATTTATGAATTAGTATATTGTGAAGGTGCTTTTGATTCTCTTCCATGTCTTTGATTGCAAGTCTTAAGAAGTGACTTATTTAGAGAGATGGAAAGAAGAATACAACTAGCATTGGATCATAGGTAGATCCTTTTCCTTCATCATAGATAATTCTAAATCATACATAATCTAGAAGAAGTAGTTTACATTTTTCTGTTTGTTTCTAGATATCCTTAGGATACTAGGGAGATCGTTCTTGTCCGCAAGAAGGATTTATCCACCTAACAAGCCTTGTTTCTTCTTAGATGAAAAATGATAGTTTCATGATCATTGACTTTGTTGTTGTTTTTGTTTTCTATTTTACTTTTGGTTGTAAAAAGGATTGGTGGTTCTTAAACTGTAAGCTCCATTCTCCAAAACATAAATTTTCATGTGTTATTAAGGTCAATATGTTTGATCAAACTTTGAACACATTCAATATCCAAACCTCCATCCTAGCAATTAACTCATAGTCGAAAGATAAATATCTGACAGATGGTGGTTGGTCCATAAGATGGTTCATTACTTTACACCTCTTATAGCAGAAACCGTGACAAGCCGAGATGTCAATATTTCTGATCTTGCAAATTTCGTCAAAAATGGTCAGAGGAAATTACTTTTTTAGTGGAGGTCAAGTGACATCTTGAAGATGTGATGGTGAAGAAATAATAGTGTTTGCGGGATTCCATAGTGGATGTAAGTTTTGATGAAGACGAGTAAGAGAAATATTATTCTTGTTACTGTAATATGTGTTTTTCTATGTTCTCCATGTGAGCATTAAGGGAGGGACTTGGAAAAAATAATGATTCCATGCCTTCCATGCAGATTTTGGAATTGGTTTGAGATTTGTAGGAGGTAGTTGAGATATTTTCTCAACTCATATTTCTATGTTTAGAAGTATTTATTTATTATTTCACTAATATATATGTAATGGAATTGAAAAAAGCATGTAATATAACATTGTTTTTTTCTGTGTAATCAATGTAATCATGTTTTCTCTCTCAATTTCTTTCTATTATTTTATATAAAATTAGTAGTTATCTTAGAATGTGATCCTATAATGTTATGTGTACAATATACATAAGTGAATATATATTAAATTATAAAATGAAAGGGAGACCTATGTGGCTAATGTCGAAGATGTACTACCCTCACGCCCATCGAGGTTGGCAGACTCCATGGCCATCTAGCTTATTTTTTTGTATCATGATTTGAAGCATGCTTTTCGAAGATGATTGATTCTTTCTGCAAGCTCAATGACAATCATTTCTCCCATCAATCTCTTCTATTATTCCAATATTTGTACAAATTTTATCAACCTTGCATTTCTCAACCCTCCATTGTTCTTTCCTAGCTCATTCAAAATCAATATTGGTTTCAATATCATGCTAAAAATCAAGTCATCGTTAATAAATAAGTAAACAATCAATGAATGATATCACTCTAAATTTTTTTTTCCAATGATATAGATACATTAGCTCATGGATTAGTTGGTTAAGAAACTTACTCAAAGGCAACAACTATTCTTTCATAAACTACACTATCATCAAGGGTTGATGGTTGGGCCACTACAAAGGGGTTGACTAGAGAAATTATCGGGGATGGAAAATAATAGTGATAATAGGGGGAGGGGGATGTCTGATGGTCTATTAATTCTAGCACCCATGGGTTGTAGTGATGATCAACACCCATCGGTTGTAGTAATGATTGACTTTCTACGAAAATCAAGGAACCCACATACACATTAATAATATTTTAATTAGATAACCAAAATAGACAAGGAAATAAACATTTTAAAAAAGATAATTTGACATGTGATACCTAGGAAGGGGATAATGTGTATGCTCCAAGTGTGCCTAGATCCTCGCCTAATGCCATTGCAATTTGTAAAAGATTAAATAAGCACTACAGTTATACCAAAACTAAAATAATATATAATATTGACTAAAAATATATGCTTTTTTTTGCAAGGATCGATAGTTTTAATTCAACATACCTGACTATGTGACATACTAAATGAGCAAGTGGCATCCACTACAACATTAGTAGTTGAAACTATCATTGATTCATTTGTAGGGGTGAGAGGGTGTGTTATGAGTGCATAACAATACAAACAATGTATAATCATATGTATAATGATATATATATATATATATATATATATATATATATATATATATATATATATATATATATATATATATATATATATATATGTATAATGATATATATATATATATATATATATATATATATATATATATAATGGGATGGTAAATATAATATCCTCCACAAACATTTTTTCCTACTTCTTTCAATCATCCCATAACACATTGTCCATAGTTGGTACTTCAATTAGGCTCAAAGGAGCCTCCATGTGGCCTATACTAATCAAATTGTGCAATAGATTTGAATGGTACATCCCCTCCTATAACATCACTTACCTGTGTTTTCTCGCATAACAATGCTACAAAGTTATGATGTTGCACTAGGGTGTGTGCCAATGTGGCTATTTTTTTTTTGGGTCTTAATAATGATAGCAATAACTAGAGGATGTTGAGCAAGGCGGTTAGGCTTTTGTTTAGGTGGACAAGGATAGACTACCCACCTTCTATAATTCTACCATGTCAAAATAGCCTACATGGAGCTCTAGCCTAAAATTTTCTAGTTACTTCCTTAAGGAGAATTTTGTGGTACTTTGCTATTATTATAGGGAGATTTATCAATTATCATAGACCATATATCCATCCAATGTTTTCAAAATGGTCTCAATAATCCATACATTTATTTTTTGTTTGCTAAAGGTTGATTGTTTCATGTGTGAGTAAAAAAATAAAAAAAATGTTGTTTATTAATGTTGAGGTCTCCAATTTAATATATTTTTAGACTAGTTCTATAGTGGTGATGCATTCTAGCCATGTAATCAGAAATATTGGTTAACAAGATTTAGGCATAGCAGATGGATGATACATTTGAGTTTAAGTTTTCAAAGACAATGATGAGGACTATTTGGTGCTCTCTAGATCTTATAAGAGTCCCCAAACTAGCCAAATATGCATCAATCTCATAATTTGGATTTATTTGTTCATAGTTAGTGTCGAGTTGTTGTAAATTTTGGTTTCGTAATCGTAGTTTCGGGTTCTTCATAGGTTTCTTAGTAACTAGTTTCCCCACAATTGAATATAGTCATTATTGTTAGGTTATTATTTAGGTTTTTTAATCTATTTTAAGCCAAACTTTATAATAAACCAAAAAAAATAAGTAACTAAAATATAAAAAAAAACCATTAGAATGCTTACCTAGAATCAAAGAGGATGCATGGTTATACTTAGTGCTTGACATAAAAAAAAAATCAAGAAATTTTCCCAAACAAACCTAAAAATGCAATGCACAATTCCAAATCAATAGAAAAAGAGGTCACACATGCATAATATAGAATTACATACCCATAATATAGTGGTTGCCCCAAGAACACATCTACATTCATAAGAACACATGAAAATTCCTAAGAATGTATGTGTGCTCTTAAGAATGGATGTACATTCCTAAGAATGTGCATGTGTTCTTAGGAATGCACATGTGTTCTTGGTGCAACCACTATATTATGTGCATGTTCCTAACAACATCCACACTTTCTCGAGCCATGTGAAGCCTGTGACTTAGGTAGCATCCTAGTTGGTAGCTAAAGCTTTCCTAAGGCTTAATCCCGAAAATGCTTATGCATTCTGTCATTACTACTTTTGTGACCATCATCTTCAAATTCCCACCCACACAAACACATAAAATTTTATACTAAAATCTCGTCAAAATAATGAAATTTCATTTTGAAAATTTGTAAACTTTAAAGTGGACACAAAATATACATATATATTAAATATGAACCATATTTCAAATTGGATTACTTTTTTATTCTTCCATTGAATGTAGATTAAACCAAAACTAATTCATTTCAATTTGTTTCTTAAATGTTATAGTTTTCATTTTATTAATAAAATTACAAACAACTTTTCAAAGGAAGGAAAAAATTAAAATATGCATCTCACATTAAAATAAACTTAAATAAAAAGATTCATATTAGAAACAATGATATTTTAGAACACATAATTAATAAAATTTCAAAAACTTAATAAGTTTATTTAACAATTACATATATATATATATATATATATATATATATATAGATATATATAGATATATATATATATATATATATATATATATATATATATAGATAGATATAACACATTGAAAAATTAAATAAAATACTAAGAAAGCCCGCGCACACACACACATATAACCCTATCTCTTACAAAACCCTCTAAGGGAGGTCACATAAAAGGCCCGTAAAAATGTAAAGTGTTGTGAGTTCAAGGTGGCATGTTCAAATTTTCAAGTGCTTACCCATGTGTGAAGTGTTGGGGCTGGCCTATGAAAGTGTAAAGTGTTGTGAGTTCTAGGTAGCATGTTCAAATATCCAAAGTGCTTACCTATGAACAAGGTGTTGGGGGTGACTTGGTTCATCTAGGGGTATAATATACCCCCTATTCCGAGTTGTCTATTCCAAAAGCAATTGTATGATACCCCCTATTCCTAGTTGTCTATTCCAAAAACAATTTTATGGTAAATCTTGTTCTCACAACATCTATTTTGAATACATGCATGGATTCACCACCATGAGAAACTTGGTAGACACTTGGATTGTGTAGAGTTTGTGAAAAAAATTTGTGATTCCTACAAATTTTTAAATATTTGACCACAATATCTAGCCACAAAATCTTCAAAATATAAAACATTTAGAGTACAACTATTTAAATGCTATAGTCTACTTGTTCCAAGTTTTAAAGATTTTTTGGAGATATTTTCCAATCAAAATTTCAATAGAGAAGAGATTTGTTGAATAACATATCACTTGCAAACTTAAATTGTGATCTTTAAATTCTGATACATTAGACTATTTTTTCCACCTAAATATGCATAATTTATTAATATAAATACTAATTAATTAATTGAAAATATTATTTATCAAAAATATCCCAAATCTATATATTGAAAATATTTTTTATGAGAAATATATATAAAAAACAAACAAATAATATATATATATATATATATAGAAAGATTGATCTTGATTGATGCGTCCATAGAGGCTGGTGTAGGCATTAGGTAAATGTAAATTTTTGAAAAACTAGTTTTATCAATTATTTTTGCTTGTTTTATCAATTTATTTTTACTTAAGATCAATTTAGAGATAAATATGAAATTTTGTCAATAAACTATGCAAACACTTACTCCATGCATACACTTACTGCAATCAATTGCTAGTCTCAATGATCAAATTCCATTTCAGAAATAACGATTTGCTTAGTAAGTGTGCAGATATATACCTCGCCACTCAAAGTAGATCAGCGAGTCTAAAATGATGTGATAATCCACAACATGTATGCTCTCATTTTTATGAGTTGAGAATACAATATAGTTGAGAGCCCTTGATGTCTGTGGATAGTTGAAATATAGTCGAAATATACTTGTTTAGTTCAGGATATTTCTGGTAATTTTGAAACCCTAAACCCTATTTTTCATGAACTATGAAATTCATGTCAAGGAAATCATTGTTGTTCATGGTATAGAATGCAACGCAAGACTTGCAGGTTACATTTCTGATTTGGTTTGGCGTCACTATTAGTTGTTATGTACTTTTTATTTTCGTTGGTTATAAACTATGTTTCGAACGTTGATTTAAATAGGTTGTGAAAACAATATTTCATGTATCAGTATCCCTTAAAATGAACACATGAGCAAATGGCACTTAGCAATTACAATGTTGAATACGTTCACACTTCAAATCTAGCACTGCAATGATAAAGGAATGCGTTTTATATAGCATTGCATTGATAATTTTGTTTTTTATTTATTTTAATAATAAAATCATATTGTAATTTATGAAACAGTGTTGCAATTCAATCAGTGGCAGTGTTCTACATTTAAACAGTTTCAATATCAAAGTTATACATGTGTTCTTCTTGGTTTGTTGTCATTTTTACTTTGTTTCCATAATTTATATCAATATATCTGCTGCTTGGCAACCACATGCTGGTGAGTTGCTCATAATTATGAAAACACGGAATCAATTGCCTATATAAAACATTCAAGCGCAGTATTCCATTTAAGAGCTCCATCTAATTCAATAGATCCATTTAATAGGTTTCACTCTAATTCAGCTAGAAATCTCTCTAAACCTAGTATCCCTCTAAGCTAGATTTATAGATACATTTCTCATTTCTCAACCCATTTATTATTTCACATTCAGCTAAGTGTACAATTAGGAAATAATTGAGACAGCTTAAATTCAAAAATTTTAAAAAATTGCATTGACATCCAGCAAAAGCACATACCAATCATTTATGTGCAGAACTCTCCCGTTCAGGCATTTCCAATTAAGGTTTTGTTACTGTCCACCATGCTATTATCTGACCATCTAGAATTATCGGTATGTTGTACGAGCATCAGAAATATTTCATATGACTCTTTCTGTATCCAATCTTTTCCAAAAGAGTGATTCTAAGTAATCGATAGATCTGGGTTTACCCTCACTGGTGATTAACTATTCCAGTGATGGTGGGTAAGAATGGATTAAAATAAAATTAAACCAGATTAAAATATGTGATCCTACTTGCAACTCTGAACTATATCCCTATGGTGTCAATTAATGTTTATCAATCATCTGTGATTGTGATATTCATTGTCTCTGTGGTGCCTATTAATGCTTATAATCATATTTACTTATATATAACTGTGATATTGAAAAAAACAAAAGAAACAAAAAAATCAAAATTCAAGATTAAAAGAATATAACAATTACACAATAACATCCAAATTTTGGTTAATCCATGTTTTACATAACTAAAAGCAAAACCATAACCATGTGAAATTGCTTTATAAATCAGCTTAATCTATCCTAACTGATCGGTATATAAGGGTCTGGAGAAATCAAATATCTTACATATAAATCTCTTTAAGTGAATCAATCTCTCAACTTGGTAAATCTAGAGCTACATAGATGCAGGCTGATCTTAAATGCTTTTAAAACAGATTAAAATTTTTGAGATATAATGAAAGTGTAAACAAATATTCTTTCAAAGATGTAATAAATCTGAAATTGATACTGACATATTTATTATTTAGATATCCTTAGGATATGTCTATCAATTAATTCGTAGAAAAGCTTAATACCTAGGTTCAAACTTGAGAAGAGGAATTGAAGAAGAAAACATCAGCGCATACACAAGTATTTATACATTCAATTAGCCAGTAAAAATACTATCATGCAAAAGGAAAAACTAATTTCAGTTCACAGAATATGTTTTTAACCATGTATATATGTTTATACATTATTTTATATACAATAGTTGTAGTCTTAGAATGATCCTATAATGTTCTGTATACAGTATGCCCATGAATGTACATAATTGAATATATATATAATATAGTAAATCTAAAACGGAATGGAGGCCTGTGTGGCTGAGGCTGAAGGAGTACTGCCCTCAGACCCACCGACGTTGGCAGTCTCCATGGCCATCTGCCTTCTTTTCTTGTAGCTTGCTTTGAAGCATGCTTGGCGAAGACGTTTGGTTCTTTCTGCAAGCTCAATGCCAGGCATTTCTTCCATGAGTCTCTTCTGTTCCTCCAATATTTGCACAGCGTTTCTCAACCGTGCGTTGCTCAGCCCTCCATTGTTCTTTCCTAGCTCCTGCAAGATCAATATTAGTTTCAATATTATGTTAAAATTTCCATCAAATTCTTAGGGTTCAACGTTAAAACTTTTATGACGAACTTACCATAGGCATTGATGTTTGAGTATTCATGTTACCTGGATATTGTGAATGAGGCTTTCCAGACTTTTCATCTTGCGATGAGGCCAGCGTGGGATGCCGAATTCCCTGCATCTTTTCTTGAGCACTGTAAGACCAACTTTCAACTCCTTTGCAGCTTGAGTTATTGGCATATTGAAATAATGAGAGAGTTCGCTTAGGGTTATATCAGTTATTCTATCTGTAGAGCCTCGCTGATTACTACCAGCTCGAGATGGAGCAGATATTGCTGTTTTTCTGTTATCTCGATTCCACGAGGTATTAATATAGCTGGGATCGTCGCTGATTACAGATGGATTACTATTGACATAGACTGCAGTAGGAAGTTCAGCCATGGCAGGCAAGTTATAGAAAGGAGGGAAAGTGTATTCCATGGCTTCACCTGGCATATGATTGGGTGTGCATAAATTATGATAGGATGTACCTATGCTCTCGTCGCTGCTTATGGGTCCTGTTGTTTCTATCCCACATTCGAAGTTGCAAATTGGATCACCGCAAATGGCCAGCTGTTTATTGGCATAACTCTGTTCGCTCTGCAGAGGCTCCACGTGCAGGTCTGCAAGTCCACATAATTGATCCGGAGTAACCTCGTCGGTGGAAATATATATTGGCGAGCAATACCCTGCATGTTGGTCATCAGCAATTTGTACTTTTGGCTTAACATCTGCACAGATAATACTCGACCCTGGATTGAAGAGAGACAAAGTCCCTGTACCAAAAGGGATATATATATATTAATGAAGTTAGAGTATCAATTTCGGCAGCATTGTTTGTCTAGAGTGAAAACTAAGTTTATTTCATGTCGATTGTTTTAGGTTACCAAGTTCGAAACAATCCAACAAGTTCGAACCTCGCATCATGAGAATAAAAATAGATATTTTAGATTTAACAATCGGTTTTGTTATTTTCTTTAACTCTTTTTTTTGCGGGGAAGAATTAGTAACTTGTAATGATTAGGTGCTAAGATGAAATTACTTTATAAATGTCAGAAATGAGTATGTTGCAATATCTACAGGTAGACTTCAATCGCTGGCTAAACCAATCTTATGATACAACTCATTTATGGCATAAGGAACCGGTTGAACCGGTTGCACTCCATTTTAATGAAGTCTATAGATTTTAATATGAGCTTCGGTTCAGCTTTCTTTTTATATGTAGGGAAATTTGTCTAATGTTTATAAAAAATGTATCTGTGATTGTTGAGTCTAAAAGTTCATTTTACACTTCAGGGTGAAGATGATGCGAAAGTGACGTTTAAGTATGTCTTTACTCATTATAGAGTTGACAAATGTACTTATTAAAGTAAAAATAAAATATTTTCTAAATGGAAAAACAATGTAAGCTATAATAAAAAAGTAAAAACAAATGTGATTTAATTAGTTGTTTATATGAGGTAATATAATTTTATAAAAAGTAATAAGTAAAAAAATATGTGAGTATCAATTCAAAAATATATTAACATATATATATATATATATGGTATAAAACAAAATATTGAAAATGAGTTATTAATATAATATTTTAATATGAATTAATATTGACCTATATTTAAAAATATATTAATAATAATAACAAAAATAAAATTTTAATATATGTTTATAAAATGGTTCAATGTACTTATTATACAATCTCTATAATATTAAAAATACAATTTAATCAATGAAAAATTACAATTTTTTTTACAATCTAAAATAAGTTTACACATTTTGAACTCATATTACAATTTTGAACTCATATTAATTCAATGATTCAAATAAATCAATCTTAAAATAATAAAAGATGGGTTTTAAGCATATGGTGAAACTATTCAAAACCCAAAATGGTAAGATGGTAGGGTAGTTTGCCTAGCCAATTGAGATATAAAAACCCATGAGGTACCGTTGCTAATTAATCTATTTAATTCATAGAAGACAAAGCATCACAAATAAGCTTTTATTCTCTCTGAACGAAGATAAAACTTATAGGTAATTATCCTCAGGTTTCCAAGCTTGTTTAGATAGAGAAAAACTGAGATGTAGTGGTATCGATTCCTGGCAGACTGTATGATCTATTCAAGGGTTTCCTAAGCTAACAAGTTATAGGATGGGTACTTAATTGAGATTGTATAGCTGGTTGATAGATGAGAATTGTATAGATGTATTTATATTAATCTATCTATTTATCTATATATAAACAATTCATTGAATATTCAAAGTTTTGACACATATCTTTGATCTTAAAAATTTGGGTAGAGAAATAGAAACTTTGATCTTTAAAGTTGGTTATTACAGCGACATTGACAAAATCTCACACATATGATCCATTAGAGAAAAAGAAAAATGATAAATGATAGGATTTATTTTTGTCATATTATTCATCCCTCGTTAAACTGTAAAATGCTTCTGACATTACTAAACAGTAAACTTATAAAATCCACCTGTATATTTTAATTACAATTATATTTGATATATATTTCTCAATGGGAAAATAACAAGGTAAAAATGTACAGAATTTTGCAGGAAGCATCTCATAATAACTAATTTGAACCACAGCCAATACCAGCAGAATTCACTATTATCAGAACCAGTCTAAAATAATTATGATATTCAATAATACTGTTTGGGCACTGTTGGGGCTTAACAAGTTGCATTCACCATTAAATATATATATATATATACGAGCGAACCTGTGAGATGATCTGGATGGGTTTGGAGCGAACTGAAGCTGAAGAAACTCCCCGGCATACGATGAGGGCTTGAGATCTCTATCTCAGGAAGCTTGTCATTCCAAGAAATCTCGGCATTTTGCTTGACATCTGCAGCCATCTTTTGATTTTCCTGAGGAAATTCGACGTTGGTTGGGTTCATTATTTCGTTAACCATTGAAGCCGCAGGAATTATGCTCCAGTTAGAGATATCCCATTCGGGAGGATTAGACTGCAGCGACAAAGGTTTGGAAAGGGTGCATGAAGCCTGATCGGTTATGTCTGAAGATTCACAAAGCCTTGGAATAGACTCACAAGGATCCAGAAGATCTTTTGTGTCGAAGATATCGTCTACAATGTTCAGATCTTCTGAGAATGGGGAAATATGATCAATCAGCTCAGAGTTCCTGCAAAGAAACAAAAAAAGCAATATAAAATTTATACTATATAAGGCATCAATTTGTCTATCAGTCCCGTGAAAAAGGGCCATGAGGTTTTCCTAATGCTGGTAAATCAATTGTTCAGATTGCAACCACAAACCTGGGCACAGATTCCAGCCTAGGGATTGCAGCATGCACATCACTGCAATACTCCAGAATGCTTTGCCAAAAATCCTGCTCAGCCATATCTTGATTATGATCCAATTTTGCTACTTCTCTAATCTGTAGATATTTAACAAGTGAATTGTTCTTTCAATCTGATCGGGTTAATACATAGATCACTTTAATGGAACGTTCAAATTCTACATGAATTATGGCACTGTACAGTTCAGTGGCCTTTGCTGTGACTTTGCAGCACGTATAGTGAGAACCATAATTCAAATAATTTGGAAACTCAACGGTCTGTCCACTCGGATCAATATCTCCTGTCAACTGTGGCCATGTCTCCATATATAATATCTTCTGAACCAACGAAAGAGCGCAAGGGTCAGGAGAATTGAACAATCTCGGAAATAAATTTTCGAATAAATTTCTCATTTCTGTTTATTATCGTTATGAAAACAAAATTAGAATTTTAAAAAAATAAACTATTGGGTGAACATGCTAAATCGTAAGCGAACTGTCTATGATGTACAGGCTTGGTTTCCACACCAAAGCCTGCACACGTGCCATATCTAGATTGCGGCATCACTGCTGCCCCTGAGAGAAGTTAATTATGGGTTCTCATGCTAAAAACCGATGGTTGGTGAAAATAAAATCTCAAAGAAATGGACCACCGGCTGTCGGATGCTAAGTGTCTCGATTTTTCATAGAAAATATTTTGAAGTTTTTACATTATTTAATATTAAACAATGGTATTAAAAAAAATTGCTGAAGAAAATTATAGAAAATTACAAACACCATGGCACAACACATTCCAAATAATTCGTTGGAAAATATGACCCATCGTTGGAAAAATTAGGTTTTATATGAATCTTAAAAGAAAATAAGAAACTAAAATGTTAGGTTTTATATGAATCTTAAGAGAATATAAGAAACTGAAAAGATAAGCACTATCTCAACTCACCATTAAAGGAAATGAAAATATGTACGTGTATGAAGTATTTTTGGAAATAATACAAACCTTTATTATCTTAAATTCAAGTTCAGATTTATTAGAAAAGGGTTAATTTATATGGGTGCCAACTTAATTTGCAAGGTTGGTTCAAAACTAAAGCTAGGACTTTGGAATCCATCAGTAGATGACATAAAAGGAACAATGTAAACCTTGATCCTTTAACATTCTTAAAGAAATCTAATAGGAAGTTAGGTTTTATATGAATCTTAAAAGAAAATAAGAAACTAAAGAGATAAGCACTATCCGAGCTCACCCTTAAAGTTCTTCCAAGGAAATGAAAATATGTATTTGTATGAAGTATTTTTGGAAATAATAAAAGAAATTATTATCATAAATGTGAATGATAAGCATGCTTGTTGAGTTTAGAGGGGCACTCTACAGCCTAGTATGATCGTGATGTGTAAGTATGTCTGAAACTAAAAATACATCTAAATAATGTCGGCTTAAACAATAACTTACATATACATATAAATGAACAATTAAAAATTCATTAAAAATAAATTTAAACCATATAAACTTAAAATATGAAGCTGTTTACTAACACTGAAAAAAGAGATATGGTAAATAAATAAAAATATAAACATGACCCCGATGTGCAAGTATGTTGGAAGCTAAAAAAAGCTAATTTTTTTAAAAAAAATCTAAATAATTTCGGCTTAAACAATAACTTACATAAACATATAAATGAATGATTAAAAATTCATTAAAAATAAATTTAAACGATATAAGCTTAAAATATGAAGAGGTTTACTAACACTCAAAAAAGAGATATGGTCAATAAATAAAAATATAAATAAACCATAGGTATGGTTAATAAATAAAACCTCTTTTATATTACTTAGGAGGTATGGTAAATAAATAAAAATATAAATAAACTAAAGGTATGGTAAATAAATAAAACAATTTTTATATTTACTCAATAAACCACTCTATATTTAGAAAAACTCAAAAAGAGGTTTTATTTAGGTGAAGACTATGGGACAAATTATTATTAATACCATGGGTCAAATACCATGGGACAAATTATTAATAATACCATGGGAAAAATACCATCTACATTGAAATCAATGAATCCAGTATTTCTGATGTGTAAGTATGTCGGAAGCCAAAAAATAAAAAACCAAATTGAAGAAAAACATAAAATATACATAATGTGGGCTTTAAAAATAACTTACATAACCATATAAATAAACAATTAAAAATAAATTTAAACAATATAAATTTAAAATATGAAGAGTTTTACAAGCACTCAAAAAAGAGATATGATAAATAAATAAAAGAGAGGTATGGTAAATAAATAAAACCTCTTTTTATACTTAGTTATGGTAAATAAATAAAAATATATATAAACTAGATGTATGGTAAATAAATAAAACCTCTTTCTATATTTACTTCATAAACCTCTTTATATTTATAAAAACTCAAAAAGAAGTTTTATTTAGGTGAACCCTATGGGCCAAATACGATGAGAAAAAGTATTATCAATACCATGGGCCAAATACCATGGGAAAAATTATTATCAATGCCATGGGCCAAATACCATGTTTATAAAAAAGGTAGAAAAATGTAAGGTAAATAATAAAAATATATTAAATAAGAGTAGAAATCAACATCTAATTATATTTGAAGCCTATAGACCAAATAAATAATAATACCATGCAAAAAAAAACATTATTTACCCTAAAATTAATATATATATATAAGTTGTAGATATATTTGGGAGGGAAGAAGAACTACATATGATACAATTGGAGAAATAGAGGGAGAGGATTGGGAGAGATAGAGAAGGGTATTGGAGAAATAGAGGGAGAGGATTGGGAGAGCTAGAGAAGGGTAAGAGAGGGAGAGGGAGACATAAATATGGAGGTGGGAGAGAGAGAGATAAGAAGAGAGGGAGGGAGAAGGAGAAAGGATTAGAGAGAGAGAGAGAGAGAGGAAGGATGAGATGAGGACAGAGGGAGGGAAAGACAAATGAAGTTGGCAAGGGAGAGAAGGAGAGACTATAAGAAAGAGAGGGATATAGTAACATAGTTGGAGAGATTGATAGAGTGGTGGGGAAAGAGAGATGATTTAAGGGTAGAGAGAGAGAGAGAGAAAGAGAGAGAGAGAGAGAGAGAGAGAGAGAGAGAGACGATAAAGGGAGAGAGAGGAAGAGAGTGATGGGGGAATATAAAGAATTGTAGGGGAAAGAGAGAGAGAGAGAGAGAGAGAGAGAGAGAGAGAGAGAGATGGGGGAAGAGAGAGGGAGGTAGGAGAGAAATGGAGAGAGAGGAAGGAAAAGAGAGGGGACTTGAGAGAGAGGAGGAAAGACGGAGGGATAAAGATATGGAGTTCGAAGGGGAGAGAGGGAAGGATAGAGAGATGGAGCTAGATGGGAAGAGAGGGAGGGATGTAAAGATGCAGTTGGAGGGGAGAGAGGGATGGATAGAGAGATGGAGCTGGATGGGGAGAGAGGGGGGGAATAAGAAATACATAGAGAGTGACAAGTGGTGAGAGAGAGGGAGTGATAAGGGAGAGGTGGAGAGAGAGTGTGTATGTTTGGGGGTGAGATAAAGAGACAAAGAAGAAGATATGGAGAGAATGATGGAGAGAAGAAGAGAAAGAGACATATAGTGAAAAAATTAGAGAGAGAGAGAGAGAGAGAGAGAGAGAGAAGGAATATGGAGGGAAAGTGAGAGAGGATAGCATGAGGGAAGAGAGATAGAAGCAGGGGAGAGGGAGGGAAGGGGAACAGAGAGAGGGAGGGAGAGGAGGAGGGAGTGATAGATAAATATATTGGAGTAAGAGAGTGTATGTTTTAGGGTTGATATAGATAGAAAAGGGGATATAGAGATATAGATGGAAGGTGAAGAGAAAGAAGAGATAGATGGAGACAGGGAGGGAGGGAAAAAGAGGTTGATAAATATGGAGTGAGAGAGAGTGTGTGTTTGTGGGGGTGAGATAAAGAGACAAAGAAGGAGATATGGAGGGACATATAGATATATATGGAGGAGGGAGAGAGGTAATACTATTTCTTACAATATATGCATTGTTTTCAGTGTAAATGGTGATTTCTAATCCTATTTGATTGCTTGCACTAGATGCATTGATTTCAATGTAACTGATTGCTAATTCTATTTGATTTCTTGCACTAAATGCATTGATTTGAGTGTATATGGTGATTTCTAATCATCTTTGATTTCTTGCACTAGATGCATTAATTTCAATGTAGGTGTTGATTTATAATTAAATTTGATTTCTTACACTATGTGCATTGATTTCAATATAAATGATTTCTAATCCTATTTGATTGCTTGCACTAAATGCATTGATTTCAGTGTATATGGTGATTTATAGTCCTATTTTATTGCTTGCACTAGATGCATTGATTTTAGTGTATATGTTGGCTTCTAATCCTATTTTCTTACTTGCACTAGATGCATTGATTTAAGTGTAGACGTTGATTTCTAATCCTATTTGATTATTTGCATTAGATGCATTGAGTTATGTGTAGATGTTGTTTTATAAAATTATTTGATTTCTTGCATGAGATGTATTGATTTCAGTGTAGTGTTGATTTCTGATTTGATGTAACTCGATGTATGATGGTACGATAATTTTAAAGTCATTGGATTAATAATGCGCATTGATTTCAATGTAATCACACAAATTTATTGTTTTATGTTATAATAGTTAAACCTAATAATATTGGAGAGAAAGAGAGACAAGGTATGATGTCTACTACAACAACTCGAGCTAAATATTTAACTGATTTATGATTTATGATTTCTACTATATTTTTCATATAATCGAAATGGAAAGATGACAAAACTAAGAAGGGTGACAATAAGAATAGTAAATAAAATAGTTTGAGATTGATCACAATGAAGGCTATTTGTGATTAGCTAAGTTATTATTATTCACATTTTATATCATTCAATATTCTTACATTGTCACTTTGCATTAAAAAAATTCATTTCATCATTTTTCATCATTAAAGTTATTTCACAATATTTATTAGCTCAACAAACTCAGAGGTAACTAAGAAAATTTAAAATTAAAATGACTTGATAAATCTCAAACATATTTAGCCTATTTAAAATGGTTATATTACTATAAGATGTATTTACATATTATTGATATAATTAATCATATTCTCCTCATATTATCGATAGATTTTCCTTGGTCACAAATGACCGAAGCCTAGATCCATCTTAACTACGGATCTATCAATCACCGAGACTGATCAAATCTCTCGAGGTGAAAACCTTTCCTTAAGATTTGCACTCAAAAAGGAGGTTTTCACCTCATAGGCTCATTCTATAGCCTAGTATGACCCGATGTGTAAGTATGTCGGAAGCCAAAAAAAAAAAAAACTATAAAAAAAAAAATCTAAATAATATCTACTTAAGCAATAGCTTACATAAACATATAAGTGAACAATTAAAAAATCATTAAAAATAAATTTAAACAATATAAACTTAAAATATGAAGAGGTTTACTAATACTCAAAAAAGAGATATGGTAAATAAATAAAAATATAAATAAAACATAGGTATGGTAAATAAATAAAATCTATTTTTATATTACTCACGAGGTATGGTAAATAAATAAAAATATAAATAAACTAGAGGTATGTTAAATAAATAAAACTGCTTTTTATATTTACTCAATAAACCACTTTATATTTACAAAAACTCAAAAAGAGGTTTTATTTAGGTGAAGCCTATGGGACATATTATTATTAATACCATGGGACAAATTATTAATAATACCATGGGAAAATACCAGGGGTCGAATAACATATTTATAAAAGAGGTATGGTAAATAATAAATATAAAAGGGGTATAAAGAGGTAAGGTAAATAAATTAAAATATATCAAATACGATTAGTAATCAACATCTAATTATATATGAAGTATATGGTCCAAATACCATGGACTAAATTATTATTAATACCATTCCAAAAAAAACATTATTAACCCTAACATTAATATTAAAATATTAATATTATTAAATTTAATAAATTTAGATTAATACAATAATAAATTTATTATATTGTAATATATATTAATATATCATGATATATCATAGAGGTGGAGAAATAGGGGGAGTGACAAGGGAGAAATGGAGATAAATTGAAAGAGAGGCAAGAGGAGGAATGAAGAGAGAGAAAGGGAGAAGAGTGAGAGAGTTAGAGAAGGGTAAGAGAGGGAAAGGAAGACATAAAGATGGAGTTGGGAGAGAGATATGGAGAGAGGGAGGGAGGGAGAAGGAGATAGGATTGGAGGGTAGAGAGTGAGAGAGAGAGAGAGAAATAAGGGGGAAGGGAGAGAAAGGGAGAGAGAGGAAGGATGAGAGGAGGAGGAGAGAAGGAGGGATAGGGAGATGGAGTTAGAGGTGAAGTGAGGAAAGGAAGAAGAAATACATAGAGAGGGAGTGACAAGGGAGAGATGGAGAGAGAGAGTGTATGCTTATGGGTGTGATAAAGATACATAGGAGTGATGGAGAAAATGGGGGACAGAAGGAGAAATGGGGAGTGATGGAGAGAAGGATAAAGGGAGAGAAATAGTAAGATAGTTGGAGAGTGAGATAGAGTGATGGGGGAAGAGAGAGGATTAGAGGACAGAGAGAGAGAGAAAGAAAGAGAGTTGGGGGGTCAAATAGAAGGAGGTGAGGGAGAAAGGGAGAGAGAGGAATGATGACGGAGAGGAAGAGAGTGTTGGGGGAAGAGAGATGCTTGTAGGGGGGAGAGAGAGATAGAGAGACAGATATGGGGGAAGAGAAAGGGAGGTAGGAGAGAAAGGAAGAGAGAGGAAGGAAAAGACAGGGGAATTGAAAGAGAGGAAGGGAGTGGGGAGGAGAGAGGGAGGGATAGAAATATGGATTTGGAGGGGGAGAGAGGGAGGGATTGAGAGATGGAGCTGGATGAGGAGTGAGGTCGGAAAGAAGAAATACATAAAGAGTTAGTAGTGGAGAGAGAGGGGGAGTGACAAGGGAGAGATGAAGAGGGGGTGTGTATGTTTTGGGGTGAGATAAAGAGGCAAATAAGGAGATATGGAGAGAAGGGAAGAGAGAAGGAGAGATAGAGGTATATGGTAAAAATGTTTGAAGGTGAAGATAGAGAAAGAGAGGGGGGGAGAGAAAGGAAGAGAGAGAGTGAAGAGAGGTAGGGAAAGAGAGATGGAGATGGAGAGAGGGGGGGGGGGGGAGGTAAGAATAAACACATAGAGGATTAAAGGTGGAGAGAGAGGGGGAGGGAGTGATAAAGAAGATGGAGAGAGAGGGATAAAGGGTAGCAGGAGGGAAGAGAGATAGAAACGAGGGAGAGGGAGGGAAGGGGATGAGAGGGAGAGGGAGAGAGAGAGAGAGAGAGAGAGAGAGAGAGAGAGAGAAACGAGGGAGAGGGAGGGAAGGGGATGAGAGGGAGAGGGAGAGAGAGAGAGAGAGAGAGAGAGAGAGAGAGAGGAGGAGGAGGAGGAGGATGAGGAGGGAGTGATAGATAGATAGATTGGAGAAAGAGAGTTTATGTTTTGGAGTTTATATAGAGAGATAGAGGTAAATAGAGATATATATGTAAGGCGAAGAGAAAAGAGATATATGGAGAGAAGGAGGGAGGGACAAAGAAATTGATAGATATGGAGTGAGAGAGAGAGTGTGTTTGGTGGGGTGAGATTGTAATATTCCCAATTTTTATAGCTAATGCGAATATTGCATTTTATTTTCAGTTTTCTTAACTCATGAATAAAAGTGTAAAGGAGGAACTCTAAAACTCCTAATCAGAAAAATAAATCAATGCCCAATGTGAACATGGACAAATCTAGGCCATTTCAATAAAATAAACTTAGGTGTGAAGAGGAATGAAGAAGGTTGACTAGGTCAAGAGGACCAAATCACAACAGTGTCTAGATGCATCGAACCTCCTTATTGATCAGCGCAATTTTAGATGGAGACCCTTCATGAGAAAAGGGTTAACTCATTGGAGGTGGCTTAGGGTTTAATAAGCCATAATGTTATAAAATGAAGAGGAAGGCCACAAGGAAGGTTGTTGAAAGATAATTCGATTTTGAGATTGCTTAGGCAACTCAAACTCTATTGCATGTTTAGCTAGAGAGAGAGGAGTCTCCTGTTTAGGAATTCCTCCTCCTTCATTGAGGAGCTCTTGAAGGAGTATTTTTTGAAATGCCTCACATCTAGGGTTGAGGCCAAGCTTCCTCCTCTAGCTACAACCTTTTCTGTTGGGCAGGAATTTCTCTGTTGTAGGGTGTTGCAGTGAGGGGTTTTCAACACCACTTCCAGATCTAGTTTTGTAGAAAGGGGAGCATTCCTTTCTTTGGAAGATTAGTGAGGAAGCGATGAGCTTCATATTCAGATATTGGCATCAGGCCAAAGGACCTTCCAACATCATCTGGGCATTACAATTCAGAAACTGCGTCATTTTTCGAGTGCATTGTTGTAGCAGGGTTTCTACCCTAGTTTGGTGCTTATTTCCTTGAGGAAGGGCCATCCCTTCTTCCGGAAAGTTTGTATTTCAGCCCTCTTCTGTAATTTTTTATATTTCAGCTCATCTACTCAGAGTTTTAGTGATTCTGCATTTTCCAGATCCATATTCTACAGATCTGATACTTGTATTTGTTCTTTCATGAAATCCCCTTGTTGGGTGATCTATTTGATGTATAAAAGAATATGAATATCCATTTTTATTCATGCTCTGTTATAATAAACTTCAGATCTAATGTTTTAGAGATATTTTGTCTAATTTCTTCATAAATCATGCAATTTATGCTTCAACCATTTTCTGTATACTCCAAGTCATGGGAAATCGGCATTTTTAAGCTTATCTGGGGATGGAGGAACTTTGTAACATAGCTAGAATGCTTTGTTTGAGCTGAAATTCAAGAAGAAGAAGGAAGCCCCAACACTTCCTATCAGCAAAATGCAAGACCGAAGAGTCCTAGATCTCCTCATAGATCCACTATGCCCACTTTCTTTGAAGAAGGTGAGAGGTATAGCAATGAAGAAAAGAGATGCAAAGAAACTCGTAAAGGGTTTCAAGATGAAGAGGTAGAACTATACACTTCCTATCATCACAAAGCAGGGATAGTGACTGAAGAAGAGATCTCACTACTTCTTTTTCAAACATTGAAGAATATTGAAGAAAATCTCAAGGAGCTTTATGAGGAGAGGAAAAAGATGAGCTACAAAGAGACATCTCCCAAGGGAACAAAGGAGGATTTCAATATTGTCACTTTGGACAAGAGACCTCTATTTTCACCACCTGCTGCTAAGGTACTTGCATCTAGAGAAGAGGAACTTGAATCTTTGCAAGGTATTCTTGAGCTCTTAACATATGGAGTCCCATGCATGAATCAGGAGATGCATAAGGAGGAGAAGGAAGATACCAGCGCTGGTATGCTTGAAGAAAGGAGACCATCATTCTTGCAAGGAATTGGAAGCATCATTGGTCCAGGTGGAGGAACTCTTGTGTTCTGTCAAGAGGTTCCCACATATCAGTTGATCCAAGGTATGCATGAAATTTCAGCACACATTGTTTCAAGATTAATGCATAGCCAAGAATTAAATCAAAATGTTGATTTGAAGCAAAGACATATCACAGCGCAGAGGACCCTTGATCTAATCAAGAATGAGATTGGAAACTATCCCTATGCATCATTGTTGAACTACATTCAACCTCTTGAGTTGAGATGTAGAGTTTCAAAATGGGGGATTAGTACTATCCTATGTTCAATGGCTGATTGTGAGATAAAAAATGTGACTTGCTTTGAGAGAGTGCATGCATCACTTTGTAGATCTACAACGTTGTCACTTAGTGACTGTGACAAAGAGGCTTCAACTCTCTTGGAGTGTTCTAGAAGCAGCTTCAACCTTGAAGCAGTGAAGAAGAAGAAGATGAAGAGTAGACATCTTGAGATGAGAAGCATTTTCTCCCCTCTATATGACACTCTCTCAATGAGCATGCTACAACTCAAAGAGAGACTTCTACTCACTGCATATTCAAAGCCTCACTGGTTTTGGAAGGCCATAGATGGAAGAAAGGTCTCACTAAGAGATCTCAACAAAGATGCATTTCAATATTTCATGAGATGCAAGGTTCTTAATTGGTTCCAAGGAGATGGTATTGTACAAAGGGACGATGCCATGATTATGCATCACATCACTCATCTTCCATATTGGAGTGAGCGGATGAGGATGATGAGCAAGAGATCACATGATCACTTGTAGACATATATGGGCTAGCAATATTTCTTACGCTAGTTTCCCATGGGAGACTCCTATCACTCTCCAAAGGCACCTATTTCTCTGATCTATGCCTTGAAGAATGGTTATGAAATAAATAAAGAGGCATGGCAACACTGGTTGCTTTGGGGTAAGCATGATCACTAACCAAATATTCTCATTCTCTCATCTCATGCTTTATGCATAATTGATAGAGTACATGAAAAGGAAGCATGGTTGATGTGGTTGTTAAAAGGAGAGTTTGGACATCACATGTTAAATCTCATGTCCATGTATTCACTCATGTTTGAAATGTGTCTCATTTATCCACATGTATTTCTGTTGGAGGTATGTTTCATGCATGAACTTTGGCTTGGGAGGAGGAATGACTCCCACACGATGTGGTATCAGGGAGCTTTCTTGTACTATGTTGATGAGACATTTCGCATGTCCATCATTGTGTTATTGCTCCATGATCCTCATGTTGATAAGGCAAGAGGGCTACAAAAGTGCTTGTTGCTATGGCTGCTCTTGGGTGAGTATGGTTACTACCCAATAGCTCATCATTTTCTGAATCATGCCTTGGATTTCAATGATATGTTGTAGCAAGAGAAGGCATGTATAATTTTGTTTCACTTGAGAAAGTATGGCCACCACATGACATCTCCTATGTCTATGTGCTTTGCATTGTGTAAAATTTGGCATATTGATCTCATGATGTGCATTGATGATAATAATTTGTATTGGGATGATGTGACATATCATATGTCCATTAGTATGGTTTGGTTTCATGATGCACAAGAGGAGGAAAGAAGGCAGAAAGACCTCTTGTTGCTTTTGTTGCTTTTAAACTAGCATGGTGACCACCCCATAGCTCATAATTTTCTGATTCATGCCCTATGTATTAAATATAAATTGCAGCAAGGGAGGGCATGTACATCATCTTTTGGAAAGCTTGGCTTGCCCATATTACATGGAGGAGATGGAGGATGGCAGCAAAAGGCCCTGCTCCAGTGGTTATTATTAGGGTAATATGCTTTGAAATATTTTTCCACCCATGTTTCTCCATCACTTCTTCTTTTGCATAACGCTGGAATGATGGAGTTTGGATCCAACAAAGCCAACAGGGCTAAGAATGAAAGCATAACAATGCTTAATCAAGTTCATAAAACATGGATGGAGGAATGTTCTTGCATGATGAAGCTTTCCCTTTATGGAAGGAGATACTTTATTTTATGTCTCTCATGTGTTAATGATGGTGTTGGACATCATGTAATTGTCATTTTGTACTTCATGATAAGAAGAGGACATCTAACCTTACAGTTGGAAGTCATCTCATGCATTTGTGGAAGACAACTTTGGAACCAAACATACATAACCTATTACAGCAAATGAAGCAAGCCTTCCTTATGTTGATGTCATTTGGAGGGAATATATGGTTTTCATCTACAATAATAGTTGCTTGAGGGAAAGCAACATTTTACTGGGGGAGACTGTAATATTTCCAATTTTTGCAGCGAATGGGAATATTGCATTTTATTTTCAGTTTTCTTAACTCATGAATAAAAGTGTAAATGAGGAACTCTAAAACTCCTAATCAGCAAAATAAATCAATGACCAATGTGAACATGGACAAATCTGGGCCATTTCAATAAAATACACTTATGTGTGAAGAGGAATGAAGAAGGTTGACTAGGTCAATAGGATCAAATCACAGCAGTGTCTAGATGCATTTAACCTCCTTATTGATCAGCGCCGTTTTAGATGGATACCCTTCATGTGAAAAGGGTTAACTCATTGGAGGTGGTTTAGGGTTTACTAAGCCCTAATGTTATAAAATGAAGAGGAAGGCTATAAGGAAGGTTGTTTAAAGATAATTCGATTTTGAGATTTCTTAGGCAACTCAAACTCTCTTGGTTGTTTAGCTAGAGAGAGAGGAGTCTCCTATTTAGGAATTCCTCCTCCTTCATTGAGGAGCTCTTGAAGGAGTATATTCTAAAATGCCTCACATCTAGGCTTGATCCCAAGCTTCCTCCTCTAGCTATAGCCTTTTCTGTTGGGCAGGAATTGTTGTGTTTGCAGGGTGTTGCAGTGAGGGGTTTTCAACACCACTTCCAAATCTAGTTTTGCAGAAAGGGGAGCATTCCTTTCTCTGGAATATTAGTGAGGAAGCCTTGAGCTTCATATTCAAATCTTAGCATTAGGCCAAAGGACCTTCCAACATCATCTATGCGGTATACTTCATAAACTACGTCATTTTTCCAGTGCATTGTTGTAGTAGGGTTTCTACCCTAGTTTGGTGCTGATTTCCTTGAGGAAGGGCCATCCCTTCTTTCAGAAAGTTTGTGTTTCAGACCTCTTCTGTAATTTTGTATATTTCAGCTCATATACTCAGAGTTTCAGTGATTTTTCATTTTCCAGATCCATATTCTGCAGATCTGATACTTGTATTTGTTCTTTCATGAAATCCCCTTGCCGTGTGATCTATTTGATGTATAAAAGAAGCTAAAGGTCAATTTTTTTTCATGCTCTATTATAATAAACTTCAGATCTGATGTTTCAAATGTATTTTGTCTAATTTATTTATAAATCACGCAATTTATTCTTCGGCCATTTTCTGCATACTCCAAGTCATGGGAAATCAGCATTTTTAAGCTTATCTGGTGATGCAGGAACTGTTTAACATAGATAGAATACTATTTTTGAGCTTAAATTTAGAGCATAGGTCTCTCAGGACCTAATATAAGATAAAATCCTGCCATTTCCTTTAATTTTACGCAGATTTCTGAATACATCTATTTTAGGGTCAAAATCACTGCTTTTCCGCACTTTTTGGATCCTAAATTCAGAGATAAGTTTCTGATGTAATTAAAATCAGTTTCTGAGTGTCTATCAACACATTTTAAGCATTTTTATCTCTCTAAACTTACATCAGAGTGTTTTACTTTGTTGCAGTCCCTCATTGGGCCTTTTTCTTGAAGATAACTAGGTTTAGGAGATTTGTTTAACCCACCTAGTCTTATTTGTTTCGTCTAAAATATTGGATCCAGTTTTTTTATTATCTGATTTAAAGGATATAAGATTCATTTTCCTATTTCATTGCATATTTTTCTGAAAATGCATTTTTCAGTGCACGAGTCATGAGCTATTCCTAAAATGGGATATTACAGAGATAAAGATATAAAGAAGGAGAGATGGAGGGATATATATATATATATATATATATATGGGGGGAGAGAGGGAAGAGGAGAGAGATATAGTAACATAGTTGGAGAATGAGAAAGAGAGAGATAGAGAGATGGGGTTAAAATAGAAGGAGGCAAGAGAGAAATGGAGAAAGAGGAATGATGAGAAAGAGGAAGAGAGTGATAGGGGAGGAGAGAGGATTGTAGGAGAGAGAGAAAGAGAGAGAGAGAGAGGGGAGGAGAGAGGGAGGGATATAAATATGGATTTGGAGGGGGAGAGAGGGAGGGATAGAGAGATGGAGCTAGATGGGGAGATAGGGAGGGAAGAAGAAAGACATAGAGAGTGAGTAGTAGAGAGAGAGGGGAAGTGACAAGGGAGAGATGGAGAGGGAGTGTGTATGTCTGGGGTGATATAAAGAGGAAAATAAGGAGATATGAAGAGAATGGGGGAGATAAGGAGAGAGAGAGGCATATGGTAACAAATTTGGAAGGTGAATATAGAGAGAGAGAGAGGGGATAGAGAAAAAAAGAGAGAGAATGAAGAGAGGTCGGGAAAGAGAGATGGAGATGGAGAGGGAGAGAGGGAGAGGTAATAATAAATACATAGAGGGTGAAAGGTGGAGAGAGAGAGAGAGAGAGAGAGAGAGAGAGAGGGAGTGATAAAGAAGATGGAGAGAGAGGGAGAAAGGGTAGCAGGAGGGAAGAGAAATAGAAGCGAGAGAGATGGAGGGAAGGGGAAGAGAGAGAGAGAGAGAGAGAGAGAGAGAGAGAGAGAGAGAGAGAGAGAGAGAGAGAGAGAGCAGAGGAGAAGGGAGTGATAGATATATATATTGGAGAAAGAGAGTTTATGTTTTGGATTTGATATAGAAAGATAGAGGGAGATATAGATATAGATGTAAGGTGAAGAGAAAAAGAGATAGATGGAGAGAAGGAGGGAGGGACAAAGAAATTGATAGATATGGAGTGAGAAAGTGTGTGTGTTTGGTGGGTTGAGATAAAGAGACAAAGAAGGATAGATGGAGGGATATAAAGATATATATGGGGGGAGAGAGGGAAGAAGATTTCTTGCAATAGATGCATTTATTTAAGTGTAGATGGTGATTTCTAATCCCATTTGATTGCTTGCACTAGATGCATTGATTTTGGTGTAGATGTTGATTTCTAATGATATTTGATTACTTGCAATAGATGGATTGATTTTAAATGTAGATGATTTCTAATCCTATTTGATTGCTTGCTCTAAATGCATTAATTTCAGTGTAGATGATGATTTCTAATCGTATTTGATTGATTTCACTAGATGTGTTAATTTCAATGTAGATGTTTTCACCCTTAAGGACCTTTAATTACCGTAATCCAATCATCAAAATCCAACCCAATACATAAGAGCCTCATGCTCTATTTATGGAGCAAGTGAGGAGGTGGAAACCATAAGAGGCTTCCAGAAACCCTAATTCTGTCATAAATGTCATTTATGTGCTTAATGACCATGCAAGGCCCAAGACACATAATATCTAAGCTAATAAATGAAAAATAACATAATATAAATTCTCGATCAAATCTATAGTGATTTTCCCAAGAAAATATTAAAAAAGTACTTTTCCATTAATTTTTGTGTTTTGTTGACTTTTTGGCAAAAGACAATCCATTTGCGCAATGCCACTTTTGCAGAAAATAGGTTGTTTTACAGCCAAGTTTTGGAACATTCTCGATGTTAGATTTGGCCCCATGACGGCTCATTGGAAATCATAAAGATTCTACTTTCCAAAAGTTCTTTTGGTTTTCTGGTCCAGCTCCTGTAACCTATTCAAAAATGAGAAAACCATCAGACTGTCATTTGCGCAGCGCCAAGCCTAAAACAGAGGCAGAAAGGTGATTTTTGAGGTGTTGTTTCACCTTTTGAGGGGTCAAAACTACTCCAAAACTTCTGAAATTTGGTGTGGATGATGTAGAGGATAGGAAAACCAAAAAATTTCAAGCTTTCCTCCTAAAGATGCTCCATATTTTTTTGGAGCACCAGTGGCGCTGTGCAAAGTAGGCCAAAAATTCTCAAAAAACAAAATTTTCTCCAAATTCCTTCAAAATTGGTGAGGACCTTCCTTAGATGTTTTTAGACAGCTGCTGAGAATCCTCAGCCACAATTCCAAGGTTGTTATGCTCATTTTCCTCTTTTAGGTTTTTTACCTCAAGGAGAGCCTCCTTGAGTTTGGCACAAGCAAGCCTGCTCTTCTTTGCGTAATGCTTGGTCATTTTATTTTGGAGAGAAAAGCCTCTCTTGATCTTTTTGACAAAATAATGCTCAATTTTTTAATGCTAATTGATGTATTATGCCATGCCAAATTCCCTCTCTAGCTCTTTGATTGGGCATATTTGGTTTGAAGTAGCAACCTAGTGGCCATCTCCTTATCTTCATTATCACTGTCTAGGTCAATGCATTTCAGATTTTGTGTATTTTTCTTGCCTTTCGTGCCTTTATTACCTTTGCCCATATTTTCCTTGCCATTGTCCAGTATTTGAGCTAATGTACATGACAAGGTCCCTTGCCTTTTAGAGGCAACGAACACTTGCCTTGACCCTCTTTGATATGTGCAAGTAGGAGGAGTGATGGAGGTTTTGGTGGTGTCTTAATCATGGCTATGACCTTTGGTGTTGTCATCATCTCCCTTAACTTTACCATGATCTTCTTTAGTGATTACATGCTCTGTTTGATTACTGCACTTTTCACTTTCAACACCCTCTTTATCTTCCTCAACATCTTCTTGGTCGTCACTTTGTTCATCTGCATCATCCCTTTTTGCACTTTAGGCTGACTCATTTGCATCACTATCATCACTACCTCCCTCTAATTTATCACTATCTTTGTCTTCACCACTGCTGTTCTCACTTTCCTTTTCTTCACCATCATTTCCTCATTTATGTTTGGTCTCAAAGGCTTTTGACCTTTATCACCACCACTAATGTTGTCAGCTCTTGACATGTTGACAGGAGATGTTGGTTTGAAAATTAGGGCTTGATGAAACAAGGTCAAGATGATGATGGAGTCAAATTTGGAGAATGAGGTGTGTGGAGGCTGGGGCTCTTAGGGTTTAAGTGGCTTTGTAGCTTGAGGAGGTTTTATCATGAGATTATGGTAACATCTTAAAATCCCTTACCTACCCATGCCATCAAATTGGTCTAAGAAGGATTATAAGAACAAGGTCCCTTTGTGTACATGACCTAGGGTTCTACCCCCTAGGTGCTTTAGCTCAACAACTTAAAAACCAAAATGAATTTGCAATTTTTCTTAGGGATCAAGAGAATATAACACTTACCAACTTTTTATACTCTCTTCAACCTTGGAGATGGATCAAATGATAAGGTTAGGCATTCAGAAGGGAGGTTTTGAAAATTTTCACCTTCCTAGGATTTGCACAATGCCAGGCAGTATTGCCCAGGCATTTTCGTAGCGCTGGGCAGTCCTGCCCATGGATTTTGCGCAATTCCACTTGTTTGTGTAGTGCCCAAAAAGGTTCAACTTGCAGGCAAGTTTTTATGACCTTCCCGAAGTTGGATGTGGGACCATGACAGCTTGTTGGAAATCTTGACTTTTATACCTTCCCAATATATGATATTTTCCCTGTTTGGAGTTTATTTTCCCATTCAAAAGTTGATTTTCCCAATACTGGTCAAAAAGTCTTGAATGATGGTGCATAAATGTAGAGTGTTGTTGTAGACAACTTGTGGATGCCTTCCTTAACTCCAAATTGAGCTCATGATATCTCCTTGGAAAGCTCTTCCAATATTTTTGTCTTTTGACTGATCAAGCAAGGCATTTGGATACTCCAGTTTTGAGAAAACTTGATTTTCCTAAGGTCACTACAAAAGTGCATCAATTCTCCCGTGACACCTGTATTTTTTACATTTCTCCCAAACCATAATACCTATGTAAACAATGAAGGAGGTTTTTCTTCTTGGACTTGTTATGGAAAAAACCACTCTCACATTTGTCAAATTCATCTCTTTTTGGTCAAAAACATGGTTTGAAGCAAAACTGGCCCTAGGTGATGGGAATGAGTTGGCTATCAGAAACCGTAGCTGGAAAGTGGAGGGATGGGAAAGGGGAAAAAAATAGAGTAATGAGGCTATAGGTGGTAAAAAAAGATGTAGATGAGTGGTACAAGCCCATAATGAGTTCTCCAAGAGTGGAAAGGTGACCATGGGATGAAAAAATGGTAGAATAGTGAATTTTTTTATCTAAGGATAATGAAGGAAATGAGATTTCTAGAACTCGCAATGTTCATGAACCTTGTTTCTAGAAATCTAGGGAAATAATTTAGTCATCTACAACATGCAAAAATTACTGATGACTAATAGTGGCTCCACTTGGGGAGGGAAACTCCTTTTCAGTAGGTGTCCATAACATTCAAATCTCTGGCTTTTGAAGACCATTTCCTTACTTGTACTTTGCAGATTTTCTTTCTTCATTTGCTGATCTCTTTTTGAAGCTATGATCTCATAATCTGAAAAGACATGTTTGCTTCAAACTCATTTCTACCTACCCATCATACTTTCCTAACATTTTATCTTCTTTGGGTGCATTTGAATTAGAAAATCCTTGACATTTTGTTCTTCTGAAAGCAAAACAAGCTATCTACTTCTACCCTTATTACTTCCAAAAGTTCAGATTAGGCTAATGAACTCTATTATTCACTACCTAGTCTAATAATTTGTCAAGATTAAGTTGTTGGACAAATTTTATTCTCTATTCTATTGACATGAAATTCAAAACATGATCAAACCAGGATTAGGAATTCTGATTTTCCATGGGTTTGTGGCATAACAACAAGCTGCACACAAATGTTATTTTTTGTACAATGAAAAACTATAAAACATGAGGGCTATGATTCAGAATTTGTATGGCATCCCTATATTTTCTCTTTGGTTCAATTTTAAGCATGTGGAACCAATATCTTTCTTCGTAATCTATCTTTTGACAAGTCAATTTTGAATAATTTGACCAACTATATTTTACTAACTTATCAACAATAAATTGAAAACATGTTCAACCATGATTAGGGTAGATGACTGAACAAGACTTCTTTATGAACCAATAGTGGCATTTAAGCTTTCACACTTTCATTAGTTCTATTTTTTGGCTATGGGGATTTACCTCTTTTCAAATCTACCCTCTTTTTCTACCTTTCTTTGTTTTTGTGTTTTTTTTTTTTTTTCATTCTTTCCAAACAATATAGAACTAAAAAGATGTTCACAAGGCTGAGATTATTTTGCATTCCTATCTATCCTAATCTAACCTTTACATGATATACATTCATTTGGTGAACTCCCTTTTCCAATATAACCAATCAAGTAGATGTTTCCATGATTGATCTTGTTCCAGCTCTTTGAGAGTGCTGAAGAAATCAAAAGGGAACTTCCACCTCACTTGTTTTCGAACAGTAGTACCTAAAATTTTTCTCACACTTTGCAACAGACTGTTCTTGGCATAAAACATTCCTTCTTTATATTTCTCAAGGAAAACAACAAATGGATCTTGGAATAATACCTGACCTAGAGGATTGGAGACATAAGCTTCATTCAGAACTACTCCTTCTTCCACTTAGTTATGCTTGGGACTCTTTTGGGAAAGAAACTCCACCTCTTCCTCATGATCATCTGAACTGGTAGACTCATCATATATTGTAATGTTATAATCTAGAAACCTGATGTATTCTGAATGAATGGGCTGAATTCTGTGAGGAGGCCATCATGTTGATGAGCAGGAGCACTCATTCGCAGTAAGTCTTCTTGTGAAGGCAGTCCAACAACTTTTATGTGATTATCATTTTCCAAGTCTTCATCTGCAATTTGAAATTCAATGGGACTTGGTGGTTGCAATTCTGAAGCTGAGGAGATTCTGTGTCCCAAATGATTTCCTCACCCCTTTCAGGAAAAGGATTTTCATTAACAACTAGTTCAAGAAAATCATTATCTTTCCAAACCTCATCATCAAAACTGAAAGACTCTTGATTTCCAATCACATGAAAATTATTTCTGAAGGACTAAAGTGAAGTAGAGAAAAGAGTCAGAGACTCCTCACTTACTTCTAAACTTTAAAGGCTTTCCTCAATAGTATCATAGGTGACTTATATTGGTTGTTTACTTTTTTCAAGATGATGATAGCGAACTTCATCCCATAAATCAACAGTTGATTTCTCTACAGGGTTAGTTTATGTTTGAAGAACATCATCATTATAATAGTCAAACTTTTGAGAATCGTCAACATAAATAACATCACCAAACAAACATATTGGATTATCAGTTTTTTCTTCTTTGAATTGATCTACAAGTTCACTTTCTGATTTATGGTAGATGGGATTGGTAGGAGAATGAACAGAAATTTCTTGTTCACATAAAGGCTTAAAATTTGGCTGCATGTTCAACATTTTATTTATTTCCTCTTTAGTTAAAAGAAGAGGCATTTTTTCTCTTTCTTTGGATAGAAGTAAAAAAGTTCTCTCTCCCTTGTGAAGGCTAATTTTGAGGCTGAATGTCTTCTTGAGCCTTATTTAGAAGGGATGATAAATCATCACTTGTGCTTTCAGAGAGATATTGTGGGTCTCTTTCTATTCCTTGATTGATTTCTTCCTCAACTAACTCTGTTGGCAATATGATGTAGAGTGTTGTCCTTGATGGCAACCCACTTGATGAAGATAATGGAAACCTACTTGATGAAGTTGTTCTTGAAGGAAACTGACTTGATGAGTTGCAACCTATGTGTCAATTATGTACAGATGATGTATCTATAGATCAGCTAAGGAGTACAGAAGAAAGGAACTTCAGAATGGGCCAGAGAAATGATGAATAAGACATGTCACAAAGCATACGTGGGTTTGTATAGGATAAGTAGCGTATGCAAGCGAAAAATATCGTGCCAAGTCGCGTATGATAAATTGCGATCTAAATGTGTAAAACCGGGGGTTACTACCATGGTATTGACCCACTGTATTCAGCGCTGGATTTTTTATTTGATCCCGCCTAGGATTACCATCGGAAGTGAAGTGGTTTTGGCTCATGGTATTGACAAAGGCTAAACTTATATAAGGAGAAGAAATTCATTGTGCAAGGGGTGTGCAAGTGTCTGGACTTTAATGAATACTTCACTCTGAAGTTAATCTGTATGGTTGAACTCTGTTATTAACTGATAGATATGAATCTATGATGCACCTATGAACATGATGAAGGTTCAAGACCTCTAGATCTGAAAAGATGAATCTCTAGGATGATCTGAAAAGAAGTAATGAAGACCTGGCACAAATCTGTTGAAGATCTTGAAGAAATCTAGGTAAGTTCATAGATCTGGTCTGTTGTGCAAAGTTTATCTTTTATAGATCTATATGTAGGTTCAGTTTGTGAAAAGCGTGTATATACACGGATCTGTTTAAACAAAGGCGCGTATGGACAATTGGGATTATTATGGTAAATGCACATATGTATACGCAGCTTCGCTTCATGAAAAGTGCGTATATACACGGGTCTGATTACATAAAAGTGCGTATGATATCTGATCTAATGGTTGTTCAAGGTTGAATGTGTTTCTGCATATTTATTCTGAAGTCTGGGTTATCTTTGATATTCTGGTTACAGTGTTTTCACTGTTCTGTTTGAAGCATTGGGCAAAGGTTGTTTGTTGATAAGTAAAGGGTTGTGTTGGAGCTGTTTGATCCGGTTTGAAAATTGATGAAACATGGTCTGCATTGGATCTGAGGGTTGAAGCCTTCAGTCTGAAAGTAGAAGCTTTCTACCTGTAGAGGCTGGTATCAGGGGGTAGTAGCTCCCTTCCAGGTGAGGCTGGTAAATGAGAGCAGGGGGTTGTTGCTCCCTTCCAGGAGAGGCTGGTAAACGAGAGAAGATTGCAGCCTTCTGCAGGTGGGTGCCTACGTGCTAGTATGAGTTTGCGCCAGTACATGTTGTAAGAATTTTTCTTAATAATAAAGATTGAAGACTGAGATGACGACAGCGGTGGTTTTCTCTCGAATTGGGTTTCCACCTGAAAATCCTGGTGTTTATGTGTGTTTCTTATGTGTGATGATTGTTCTGTTCTTTATACACCTGTTTACTATTTTCTAAACATCTGATGAATGAGTAATGCAATGATCTAAGTCAAGAACTAAATGCATAATTAGATCACTGGATATATGCGAGTTCTGTAAAGGATATCCGCGTATATACGCGAGTTGTCTTCAGGAAAGTAGCGTATGGGTTTTTAAGAAAGAAATATCAAAGTTTTATTGTTTGCACTAAATACTGATTCACCCCACCACCCCTCTCAGTATTTTTCCCAACAATTGGTATCGGAGCAGGTCCTTCTGAAAAGGCTTAACCGCTAGAAGGAAGATCAAGCAAAGATGAGCAATCAAGAGGGAACAACATCTATCAAGCCTCCACTCTTCAACGGAAGTAATTTAATCTTCTGGAAAATAAGGATGAGATCCTATCTTCAGTCTATGGGAGCAGATATATGGGCCATTTTTGAACAAGGATATCAATATCCAGCTGCTATACCAACAGATCCAACTGAAAGGAAGGACTATGAATCAAATGCAAAGGCGGTCAATGCTCTAACCGGAAGTCTAACTGAATATAAATTTTTCAAAGTCATGCAGCTGAATACAGCAAAGGAAATATGGGACAAAATAATTCTAAGTTATGAAGGTGATGAAAAGGTAAAAAGTGCAAAACTTCAAACTCTCAGAATTGAATATGAAAATTTAAAAATGCATAGTGATGAAAGTATTGCCAGTTTCTTTTTACGTCTTGATGATGTTGTAAATCGTATGAGAAATCTGGGAGAAACAATCACGGAATCTACTTTGGTTGAGAAAATCTTAAGATCGCTAACGGCAAAATTTGAATCAAAAGTCTCTGCTCTTGAAGAAAAACAGGATCTTCAAACTCTTATTGTGGTGCAACTTCATGGCATACTGACTGCATATGAAATGAGGAGAGGAAGACCATCTGAAGTCCAAGAAGCTGTTTTTAAAGCTTCTACAAAAGGGAAAGAAGTTCAAAAGGTAGAAGCATTAGGATATATCTCAGAAGAAGATGAGGCAAATTTTGTGAGAAGACTCCAACTAGGAACCAGAAGATTCAAAGGTAAGCTTCCTTTCAAATGCTTTGATTGTGGAAGAGTTGGTCATTATGCTGCAAAGTGTCCTTATAAAGAAACATCTGCTAAAGGGAAAGAAGTAGCAAGAAGGAATAAGAACTGATCTAGCACTAAGAAAAGTTACTATACTAATGAAGATAGTGATGGGTTATCTGATAGTGAGGAAGAATGTGAACAAGATCTTAGACTTCTCATTGCATTTGAATCTATAGGAGAAAAGGATATGTTTGTGGATGCTATAGAGGACAATGATTTTATTGAAGAAAACAATCAACTCAAAATATGCTTAGAAGAATGTAAAATACTCTTAGAAGAAAGGAAAATAACCATAGAGACTCTGGAAAAGCAGTTTGAAGAAGCAAAGAAACACATTGAGAAATTAGAATATGAAGTGGTAAGTATAAGAAAAGATTTTGAGAAAGAAAAGACTCTGATTCTTAGATTTGCTAAAGGATCTAAAACCTTAGATGAGATTATCAAGGTACAACATTCTCCTCTTATAAAGACAGGTCTTGGATATACCGGAGAATCTTCTCAAGCTTCAGCACCAAATTATCTAAAAGCAGCTACAGCTGGTTTACTACATTTTGCCACTCAGCAAGGGAATAAAGAATATTTACAGGTAAAGCATGATTATCTCAATTCAAGGAACACTAACAGGGATATATTTCAAAGAAGCTACAACCAACAGGTAAATTCAAATAGAAGATTTCATGATCGCAGAAATTTCTACTTCAATGGACAATGTTTCTCATGTCACAATTTTGGTCATAAAGCCGCTCAATATGTTGCATATAAAACCATCATGACAAGAGAAGCAAGAAAGAAAAGGATGGATATTGAACCAAAGAATAACACCTATAACAACTTTTCTCCTCTTCAAAATGAAGTTGAATGTGCTTATTGCAATAACTTTGGCCATGAAGAATCTGAATGCAGGAGCAAAGTCCAGCCAAAAGAACGTGTTCCTTCAAGCTCCAAAGTGTGGAAAAAGAAGGAAAAACAGGTTGAAAATTGTGGCATAGCTTTATTTGCAGAAGGTGAAGAAAATCAATGGTATATTGATAGCAGATGCTCAAAACATATGACAGGTGACAAAAACAAACTTCATGCATATAATGCCCTAGAAAAGGAAAAGAATGTTACATTTGGAAATGATACACCTGCTGTCATTAAGGGAAAAGGGTCTATTTTTCTAAAAGAAAAGGTGAAAGCTAATAATGTCATGTATGTGGATGGATTAAGACATAACCTGTTAAGTGTGAGTCAAATGTGTGATCAAGGAACTGAGGTTGTCTTTAGTTCAAAATAATGTGTGGTACGTGATCTTGATACAGGTAAAACAATTATAAAAGGAAAAAGAACTCCAAGCAACCTGTATGTATTGAAGAACTGCAAAGATCAATGTTACTTGAGAAAATCTTCAGAAAATTGGCTATGGCATATAAGGCTGGGGCATCTGAGCTTCTCTCAAATCAACAAATCAATCAGAATTAAAGTTGTTCGTGGTCTTCCCAATATTACTCTACCAGAGAGTATCATATGCAAATCTTGCCAATTCGGTAAACAGACCAGAGTGCAATTTAATGCCAAGGAAGGTCCATCAAGTAGGCCTCTTGAACTCGTTCATACTGACATATGTGGACCTATGAGGAAAAAGTCACCACGTGGTGAAGAATAATATATCTTATTTATTGATGATTTCTCTAGAATGTGTTGGATTGGGTTGATTAAACACAAAAATGAAGCATTTGAAAAATTTCAGATCTTCAAAGCACTGGTGGAAAATGAATTAGATCTAAAAAAAAAGTGTCTTAGATCTGATCAAGGAGGAGAATATAAATCAAATGAATTCCTTGAATTTTGTGAACAACATGGCATAAAAAGACAGTTCTCTGTAGCTGTCACTCCACAACAAAATGGCGTAGCAGAAAGAATGAATAGAACAATTCAACAAATGGCTAGAGCTATGCTTGATGATTCTGAAACACCTGACACTTTCTGGGGAGAAGTAGCACATACAGCAGAAAACATTCTCAACAAGGCACATGTTCAGGTAAATAGTGACAAAACTCCATATGAACTCTGGTATGGTAATTCTCCCTCTGTGAAGCATTTTAGAGTTTTTGGAAGTAAATGCTTTATAAAAAATAATGATAAAAAGCTTGGCAAGTTTGAACCTAGATCAGATGAAGGGATACTTCTTGGTTACTCATCTACAAGCAGAGCATACAAATGTTACAATAAAAGGCTTCGAAAGATTGTTGAATGTATTGATGTTGTCATTGATGAGTCTCCTGCAGCCCCTAAAGAAGAAAAACAAACAATAGAAGAAGACGATGGTGACTTTTGTCCTTCTACATCAAATAGAAATGATATAGACAGTGGATCCAATGAAGAACCTAAAGATGATTTATCTAAAAAGGCTCCATCCAGATATGTTCAAAAGAATCATCCTGAATCTCAAATTTTGAGAGACAAGGAATCAGGTGTACAAACAAGGAGAACTCTTGTGGGATCTTCTAGCTATCTGGCATTTCTATCCACGGTTGAACCACACAATGTCAATCAAGCTAGCAAGGATGAATGTTGGATTCAAACCATGAATGAAGAGCTTGATCAAATTGAAAAGAGTCACACTTGGGAATTGATACCAAGACCACATGATAAAAATGTCATTGGAACTAAATGGATATTCAAGAACAAGTTAAATGAGAATGGGGATGTTATAAGAAACAAAGCTAGACTGGTTTGTAAGGGGTATACTCAACAAGAAGGTATAGACTTTGAAGAAAATTTTTCTCCTGTAGCTAGACTTGAAGCCATAAGAATGTTTCTTTCTTTTTCAAGTTTTCAACAAATCAAAGTTTATCAAATGGATGTTAAATCTACATTTCTCAATGGTGATCTAGAAGAAGAAGTTTATATAGAACAACCAGAAGGATTAATTTTGGGAAATGATGAAAATCTTGTTTGTAGACTTAAAAAGGCTCTATATGGTCTCAAACAAGCTCCAAGGGCATGGTATTATCGTCTTGACAAATATCTTCATCAACAAGGATTTTCAAAGGGGTCTGCTGATAGCAACTTATATACAAAAGTTGAAAATGATAAACTATTGATTGTGGTTGTATATGTTGATGATATCATTTTTGGGAGTAACGAAGAATCTATGAGTCAAAAATTTGCTTCTGTCATGCAGCAAGAATTTGAAATGTCTTTACTTGGGGAATTAACATTCTTTCTTGGCTTGCAAGTGCATCAAACTGCAGATGGTATATTCCTATCACAAGCAAAATATCTTAAGCAAATTCTGAAGAAGTATGGCATGGAAGAATGCAAACCTATAAGTACACCAATGATAACCGGATGCAATCTCAGTTCTCATGATGATTCTCCCACGGTGAATCAACCAGAATACAAATCAATGATAGGAAGTCTACTTTATCTCACTGGGACTAGACCAGACATTATGCATGCAGTTGGGATTGTTGGACGATTCCAAGCTAATCCAAAAGAGTCTCACCTTCAAGCTATCAAAAGAATATTCAAATATCTACAAGGAACTCAAGACTTTGGACTATGGTATCCAAAGAATGTTGATCTTACTCTTCATGCTTACACTGATGCAGATTGGGCTGGAAATGTTGATGATCGGAAAAGCACTAGTGGTGGTGCATTCTATATGGGACCCCGGTTAGTATCTTGGTTCAGCAAGAAGCAAAATTATATTGCCTTATCTATAGCAGAAGCAGAATATGTGGCTGCTGTTATAGCATCATTTCTCACCTTCATATGATTCATGATTTCTTTTATGGCTTTGGGCACCCATTCCTACAGACTTGGACAAATTCACTAAAAAACAATGTAAAAATCCCCATATGTGGTTATGCCCAGTTTTTTCCGCGTGTATACGCGAGTCCACATGCACTTTCCTGCGTATGCCATTAAAATCATTAAAAATATATATATAAATTCCCTATTTTCGGGCTGGGTTGATGGTTACTCTGGTAGTTCAACCACCCCAGCACGTGGCCAACTGTTTCCAACTGTTGAAACTACTTTGAGGGAGTATAAAAGCCCCTCATGTGCATGGCCTAAGGGGGAGAGAAATTATTGATATTATACTCTGTTGGTATTCCCTATCCAAGTCTGAATTCCCGTGCCTCCTGCACTTCCCAGTTCATTACAGGAAACCCTTGTTTCCTGGAGATGCTCATCTTCCTATATGTCATCTCGTATGCACCAGTTCGGAAGGAATCTTAGCGAGGCAAGGGCGGGACGGATCCGGACGACGGTCTGCTCGAAGATCGTGGAAGGATTCAGGTGATCTCTCCACTCGTTATTTCTGTACATGCTATTTATAATACAGAAGAACCGTCTTGTTCCTGAAATATACGTGTTAGTGTCTGCTTGCATATATGAGAATATTGTTATTTAAGCATTCATTATGGTTTATCTAATGTTTCATATGGATTTCACTAACATTTAGAGTAGATATATGTTGTACAACCAGTTCTTTGTGCTTGTTTCTTCTTGTCTTTCAGGTTAAGAAGGAAGAACGGTTGCTGGGGGTTTGGACCCCGCGGGATCTGCTTCAACCGTAGGACCTACGGGTAACTTCCTCGATCTACTCTATTTAGTTTTTCATGAACATGTATGGTTGTGTGAGTCCTTCTTAAGTAGCATGCCCTGATCTGTGGAGGTTTAAACCCAACAAACCTCTAGGGTGATTTTCCCCGAAACAGAACTGGCGACTCCGCTGGGGATCGCATTCTTGTGATTCCCCTGTTGGGTGGTTTCAGCTGTTTGATAGGTTTCCAACAGTTTTAACTTCTATTTGCAGTCCAGTTTACTCTTTCTCAGTCAGACTGAAGTCCTGGTTTCTTATCCAGGCTTGATACTTTTTGTTTTTTCACTATTTACCTTTATACACGCGATTTTTTCTGCACACAGTTGCGTATACACGCAAGTTTGTCTAAAGGGAGTCGCGTATACGCGTGTTTCCTTTAGCACAGTCATGTATGCACGCTTGTTGCTAAACTGTGAAGTAGCGTATACCTAGGCAGATTTTGAATTTTTGGATTTTTTGAATTTTTAGTCCTTTCTGGCTATGGAGACCTGTTCCTACAGTGTCTTTGTACCCTCTGGATTGTGAAGAAAGTGGTCTTTGGTCTTTTCTCTCTCTTGTTTGATTGAAAACTAGTCTTTTTGGCAAAGTATTGTTGCTGGTGCTGGCACTTCTGGTTTGAGTACCAAGATCTCTTTCTGAGCATTTTTGGCTGTTCTGCTTTATCAGAACAGAGAGCTTCTGCTCGTTTACTCGTTCCTATCTTTGTGTTTTTCTTTTCACTACAATTTTTGCCCGTTTCTTGGTTGGTTTTCTTGAGTTCAGTAGACTAGGTCTTGTTGCAACTTTTGAAGAGTCTTTCTTGGTTCTTTGAAGTTTTTGTTTGCGGCAAGGTTGTACTACCCTTCTAGGCTGAGTGGCTGAGTTTTCTTGTCTTCTTGTGCTCATATTGATCTTGCTACTAGTTAGCCCTATAAGATTCGGAGCATTTTGGAAGTTTGTGCTTGAAATTCAGTGTTGTTTGGCTTGGAATTTGATAGTTTCGCTTGGTCTTTTTGAGCTCTTCCTTTATAAAACTCAAAAGCTTAAAAAACATTTGCTTTGTTGTTTGCTTTTGTTTTGCATTTTTGTTTTCGTTTATTTTTGTCTTTTGAAGCTTTGTTGAGGTTTCTTGCCTTTAGATTTTGGCTTGATTTTGGAAAGGAGTTGTCATTGATTTCTTCGTCTTGTTTTTAAGCGTTTTTGGTGTCTTCATATTAAGAGTTCTTGATTTTGGGAACTGGCTTTCTGGATAACCAAAAAGAGATAAAACTGAAGGATCTTTTAGGAAATTTCACTCTGCTTTAGGAGATTTTGCATCTTAGGATTTGCATGCTTGTAGTGATTTTCATCAGGTGCACTTAAGCATTTAGTCATTTTCGTATTTTTTGTGAGTGTGAGTTTGTTATCTGAAAAGAAAAATGCAATTTTTAATCTCGTAGAACCTGTATAGAAGTTGCTTTTCAACGAAAGACAATAACTGCATTTTCATGTAGTTTGGTTTTTATTAATTTCTTTCTGCGTCAAAACATCATAAGTTTCATTTCCGCATCCCTTTGACTTACCATAACAGCCCATTAAAATAAGCGATATAATTTAAAATCAACTAGCAAGTTTTCTAAGTGTGATACACCAACTAGCTAGGTTGTAGGGCCTTGGATTAGGTGAGTGGAGAGTTAACTCTCCAAGGCCGCTCAAACAAAACATAGAAGTTGATTAATTGAGCGAAATCCAACTCCGTTAGGTGGACCGAGAAAGCTCTCCTCCAGAGAGTCAAGCGCGAGGGGAAGTGAAGGTTGAGAAGAGGGATACCCCCCCTCCGATTAGCTGAATCTGACCTCAAGACCGTTCCGCCCGGCTTCTGATACGGATTGGTGCCCATAGTTGCCACTCCTAGGTTCCACACAGGTGACTACGGGGGGGAATACCCGTGGTACCTGAGGCAGACGTCGCATCACTTTCAACAGTACTTCTGGGGGGTGCCCTTGCGAAGCTTGGGTGCTTGAGCCGACAAAGGCTGTCGTTAGGAGGTCGGCGTAACTGTTTCTGATACCTTCGCTAGTTGTTCTGGGCCCTAATCATCCCAGACTGCTTTCGGAAGGTCCTATATTTCGCTTTCCTGTATTTTGGTGTCCGGTCCTCATCACCCGGAGCGGAAATACTTGGAGGTTGTTTGCTTGATTGTATCTCAGGGATTTTTCTTTTAGTGAGTGCTCTTTGCTCCTAGCTTTCCTAGCTTTTCACTTTTTTGAGTCTAATTTAAAATCTATAAAAGTGGCTGATCAAGCGCCTCGTCGATCGAGGAGAATCCGGGGGTTATCTCCCGAGAGTCCAGAGCCTTCTTCGAGAAGGCGTAGGAGTGATTTAGCAGGTGGTTACCACCCTGTGGCATCTGACGCAGTGGAGAGAGATCCTCCACAAGGGTCTGAAGGTTTCATAGCTGATTCTGGTGTCGGTTCCGAGAGGAGCGTTCCGCTCACCTCGCGAGTTTTATTTCCTCAGGAAGAAGATTTTCAAATCGAAGAAGTACCTGAACCTCCTGCGTCAGGTCCATCTCCTCTTCCTCCTGATTATCCGTTCGTTGTTCAATACATCGGACCTGAGTCAGAGAGACCGGAAGATCTTCCGTATCATTCATACCTTTCGATGGCCACGACTGGGAACGCGGCTTCTGCCGTGAGTGCTGCAGGCATTCAGACTCCTGCTTCTGTTGAAGGAGGGGGCACTATTGCTTTATCTTCGATTGCTTCTAGTGCTGCTGTGTTTGGCTCTGGTTTCACCCAAGCACATGCTTCTCATTCTGGTCCCTTCTGTTCAGGGATGCCCTCTAGTGGGAATCCCTCTTTTTCCTTTTCCGCAGCTTCAGCAGGATCTACGCCCATGTCCAACATGGCTAGTGGATCGGCTTCGTTTCAAGGGTTCCCCTTCGGAACTGGACACATTCCTAGTTCGAATCCTTCTTTAGGGTCCTTTCCGTTTAAGTCCTAGACCCAGAGTTTCAACCCTTGGTCTGGGGGGCAAAGTTCGACTACTTTTACAGGATGGAACCCTGTATTCACTACAGCGGGGGCAGAGAATCAGTTTTACGTAGGTCATCAAGGGAATGCTTCTTTCCCTTCGTCGAGTGCTTATCAGACCTTTTCTCCTCTGTCTAATGCCTGGAACCCCTATCAGGGGCTTTCCTCTTCATTTAATACTTCAGCGGGGGGAACTGGTCTGGGCTTTGGTAACTCGGCGTGGGGAGGAGGTTCTTCTCCGTTTTCTACAAGTCCTTTTTGGCAACCTGGTGCTTCATCAAATCCAGGCTATTCTTTTCAGAATGTTGGGAATCCATCCCATCAAGGATGGAATCCTCAGGCTCTGCCTCGCTTACCTTTTCTGGCAACGTTAAACTTGCCAGATCTGTCGAAGTTGACTAATGATCCGATTCGTTATGGTCCGGGGTGGCCTCCGGTTCCCACCAAACTTCCTTCAGACATTCCAAAGTTTGAAGGTAAGAATGGAGAATATCCGGCTGACCACATTACCACTTTCCATTTATGGTGTTCTTCGAACTCCCTGATCGATGATTCGATTAGGTTGAGATTATTTCAATGCACCCTAACTGGAAACGCTGCCAAATGGTATATTGAGCTAACTGGGGGTAGTTTTGCTACATTTGGAGAACTGGCTGTTACATTTCTGAACCATTTTCAGTTGCCTGTCCGATATGACGCTGGGACTGAACTCCTAGCTAATTTTAAGCAGGACGAAGCAACCCACATTTCTGATCACATTCAGGAATGGAGGAGAAGGAAGAGGCTTATTAAAGCTCATATTCTAGGAGAATTCCTTCTCGAATGGTTTCTGAAATCTCTGCAGTCAGACATTTCAAAAGATGTATCCCTATCTGGGGTAATTTCTAAGGAGCAGGCCATTTTTAGGGCCCAGCAGCTGGAACTGATCTATTCTCAGTCTGGGGTCCTTTATAAATATTTGCCCAATGCTCCTCGCTCCAAATTAGATTTATCCAAAACTAAGCCTGGTCTGCATGGTGATGGGCTTGTCGGATCGATCAATAGTGGTGCAGCCAGCCTACTTACTCAACTGCAGCAGTTGTCTTTGCAATCTGCTCCTTCTGGTCAGGCTGTGCCTGCTGAGTCATCACCTTCCCAGTCTTTGTCCATAAATGTTGTCCAAGCTTCTGATCCCAAAGGAAATCAACAATCCGAAGGGAAGAAGAAAGGACGAAATAATAAGAAAAAGGGCAAGAACGGGAAGGGTAATGCAAATAAAACCAACGAGCATGTTGGTGAGGGTCCAAAGGAGAAAAGGAAAGTGAAGTTTCCATGCAAGCTATGTGCTGGAGACCATCTTACACACCTTTTCCCTAAAATTCAGGATGCGCAACGCTTGTTAGCTCAATAGGGTTCTTCTAGTTCCCAGGCTGTGTTAACAAACCCTTTTCCCCAAGGGCAACAACTAGTTGTTGGCGCGAATCAAAATCCTGGGGCTTCCTCTGGGGGCACCCAGGAAGGGGAAATTCCATCGAACATATTCATGATGAGTGCTCACGTGGATGTCGCTACGAGATCCCGTGATTATGGTGGAGAAGAGTCTTCGAAAGCTAAGGATACTCCTGATGCTACTGAGCCGCTTCACATTACAAAGCCTACTATTGAGTCTATGCCTCGGATGCCCAAAGCATCTACTAAGCGGTCGACGATTAATCCAAATGCTAGGGCTGCCCAGAACTACTCGATTGTGGAAGATCTGGCACAGAGTCCTTGTGCCATGTCGGCTTTAGAGGTACTCCAGTCTTGTCCGGCTCAGCGCAGTGCTTTGCTCACTGCCATTGGGGCTATTGATCCAAAAATTCTCTTCTGATTACTTTTGATATGACTAATTTTAAGAAGAGACTTCCTCATCACATGGCTTTTCATATTAAATTCATCGTACCGGAAGTGTAACATCTTTCGGACGGTTGTTGATGAGGGTGCTTCCACATGCGTGATGTCTCTCGCATGTTGGAAGACACTTGGATCTCCCAAAGTTGTTCCATCTAGCACTGTTCTGACTGCGTTCGATGGTCATTCTCACAGACCCCATGGGATTTTCCCAGCTTTGCCCATCTGTGTTGGGGGCAAAACTGTCAATATAGAAGTTGAGGTAGTGGATGCAAGCTTGGACTACAACCTTTTGTTGGGGAGAAACTGGATTTATGAGATGGATGCCATTGCATCCTCATTATTTCGCATTATATGTTTCCCCCACGAAGGGAGGATTGTTACAGTGGATCAACTGGATTGTCCTCCTGTAGACCCGAATGCGTCTACTGACTCATCTGTTCCTAAGTTGGATAATTCTAAGGCGCCTGTTGAGAATTTAGGAGTTGGAATGTATTCTTCCTTGATGGGTACTTTCGATCTTCCTCCTCCTACGGTGCATATAAATGCTATTTCATCCTCCAAGGTTCCTCTTCGAAGAGAGTTCTTTAGAACTCATTATTTTTCGGACCCTTGGACCTTGCCTTCCCCTAACGCCACATTAGCGGAAGGTCAAGTGGGTGGAATGGCATTTCCAATGTCTGCAGCTGAGATTTCTTATCAGTCTATTGTTGACTCTGCAGAATCCATCCTAGCTCCTCTTTCACCAGAAGAGTTGGATGGCGATGTGGCTCTGGCTTGGACACTTAGTTCTTCTTCTGCCCAGGATTGCCTTGATACCACTCTTCCATCTGAAGAGGCCATCCTGGAAGCCATGACTGGTATAGATAGATCGTGGGATGATTTGCATCATCGGTCCTACTTCTTACCTGATTTGAGCGAAGTTGAAACAAGTTTTCCAAGTCCTCCATCTCCTGGTCCTGTTCACCCAGTCTTGAACCCTTTAGCACCAACACAGGTTTATGCTGAAGGGAACATGGCTGTGATTTCTCCTACTATCCCGGTGAACATTTCCAAGGATCCCAATATTATCGAGAATGTCTTCATCGGAGCTGAATGTTCCCGTGAAGAGGTTCAAATTTACACCGAGCTCTTTAAAGAGTATAGGGATGTATTCGCTTGGTCTTATGAGGAAATGCCTGGAATAGATCCATCTATTGTCCAGCATGAGATCAAGACGTATGAAAACGCTAAGCCGGTAAGGCAAAAACTTCGTCAGGTCAATCCTAGGAAGGCAGCAGCTATCAAAGCTGAGGTTGAGAAGCTGCTTAAGGCGGGATTCATTTTCCCTGTTCCTTTGACTGAATGGGTTTCAAATCCTGTTCCCGTAGATAAAAAGCAAGGAACGATTCGAGTTTGCATCGATTTCAGAGACCTAAATAAAGCATGTCCTAAAGATAATTACCCCACACCATTTATCGATCAGATCATTGACGAGTGTGCCGGTAATGAGATTTTTTCCTTCATGGACGGTTTCTCCGGATATAATCAAATTACTATCCGTCCTGAAGATCAACATAAGACTGCCTTTATTTGTCCCTGGGGTACGTTTGCATACAAGAAGATGCCTTTTGGTCTTAAAAATGCTGGGGCTACCTTTCAGCGGGCCATGTCATATGCCTTCCACGACATCAAAAAGATTATCGAGGCATACTTGGATGATTTAGCTGCTCATTCTCGAAAGAGGATGGATCATCCTAGTCACCTCCGGAAAATATTTGAACGGTGTTGTTTCTATAAGATTAGATTGAATCCGAACAAGTGCGTTTTCGCGGTTACATCTAGCCGGTTATTGGGATTCATTATGTCTAGGGAAGGGATAAGGGTAGATCCCTTCAAGGTTGAGGCAATACTTCGCTTGCCTCCCCCGTCCTCTATCCGTCAGCTTCAAAGTCTACAAGGAAAGTCTAATTTTCTTCGGAGATTTATCGTCAATTATGCTGAAGTTACAAAGGGATTTATGAGATTGTTGAAGAAAGGAGTTCCATTCCTTTGGGATGATTTCGCTCAACGCTCATTCGATGCTTTGAAAAAAGCATTGACCTCTGCTCCTTTATTGAGTCCCCCTGATTATAGCAGGGATTTCCTTTTGTATCTGGCAGCACTAGAATCTACCATTGGTATGGTTCTGTTTCAGGAGGATGATGCCCTTGCAGAGCATGTTATTTACTACCTAAGTTGAGGATTGGTAGGACCTGAACTCCGGTACACTGCGATAGAAAAATTAGCTTTAGCAGTAGTTCATGCTGTGCAGCGACTCTGGCATTACATTATTCTTCGCAAAACTTATGTTTTGGCAGCAGCCAATCGATTTCAGTTTGTCCTTAGTAGGCGAGTGGTTGGGGGCAAATAAAATAGATGGATTGTGATTTTACAGGAATTTGATCTTGAATTTATGTCTGCCAAGTCCAAGAAATCATTGGTTTTCGTGGAATTGAACTGCAAGTTGCCCTGTGGGGAAGAGATGATCTATGATGAATCCTTCCCGGATGAACATTTGTTTCTTATCTCTTCACAGGATCCTTGGTACAGAGATATCATTGTGTATCTCCAGACTACGAAGTTTCCCTCTACTTTTTCGAAATATGAGCGTCGTAAGTTGCGTCACATGGCGAAGAATTATTTGATTATTGGTGATGCTTTATACCGTCGAGGGGTTGATTCAATCCTAAGACGCTGCTTAACTCTCGAAGAAGCTGAGGCTGTGCTCAATGATTCCCACAGTGGAGCTTGCGGGGGCAATTTATCTGGGCTTGCTACAACCCAAAAGATTTTGCGTGCTCGGTACTTTTGGCCCTCGATTTTCAAGGATTGTATCGAATCGGCCAAAAAGTGTCATCCGTGTCAGGTCTATACTCGAAAAATGCGCGCTCATCCAGCTCCGCTTTTTGCAGTCATTACTGTCGGTCCCTTTACAAAGTGAGGTATTGATTATACTACTTGTAACCCACCTTCGGCTAAAGGTCACAAGTACATTATTGTAGTAGTAGACTACTTTACGAAGTGGGTCGAGGCTATGCCTACTTTTGGGAACAATGGTGATACTATAGCTCCTTTTATTTTCAACCAGGTTATTGCTCGTTTTGGTATTCCTAGAGAGATTGTCACTGATCATGGCAGTCATTTTCAGAATAGTATGATGGCTGAGTTGGCTCTAAAATTGGGTTTCCGGCAGGAGCATTCATCTCCATATTATCCTCAAGCCAATGGGCAAGTGGAAGCCGTAAATAAATCCTTGAAGACAATTCTTCAAAGGACAATTGATAAAGCTAGATCCAACTGGCATATTATGCTATATCCTGCACTTTGGGCATACAGGACGTCAGTGAAAACTGCAACTGGCTTTACTCCGTTTTAGCTAGTGCACGGGGTGGAATCCGTATTTCCTATTGAATGCAAGATTCCTTCTCTTAAATTAGTTGTTGAACTTCTTCCTGACACTTCTAGTCTTGAAGAATGGCTCCTTCATGTGGAACATCTTGATGAGCAGCGTCGGGATGCCGCCACGATGAATGAAGCGCATAAAAACCGAGTTAAATTTCAGTACGATAAGGCAGTCAAACCCAGGGTTTTTTCGGAAGGTGACCTTGTTTTGGTCTATGCCCAAGAAAAAGATGCCCTTGGGGCAGGAAAGTTTAAGTCTATGTGGTATGGCCCCTTTATCGTTAATAAAGTCCTTAAGAAAGGAGCATATACCTTGGTTGATTTTTAAGGGAACGAGTTGCTGGAGCCCCGAAATGGGCTCTATTTGAAGAAGTATTATGCCTAGGCTTCGGCCTGGCATGTTGCTTTTGTATATAGTAGTTTTTGCTTTGTACATATCTGGTTGATTTTCGATCTTTAATGAGTTGGTGATGTTTTTGATCTTCTTTGGCAGGTTGTGTTGGATGTCATGAGTCATTTTGGTTTCGCCGATGGTGCTAGTAGACACACCCGGAACTTAGCTTCCGCGACTTGGGTGCTTCATTATCCATCCGGTCAGTTGTTAGTATCAAGAGGGGTCTGCATTGGTCCTGCTTCCAATAATATAGCAGAATACACTGCAGTTGTTCATCTACTCTCGGAGGCAATATCTTTGGGTGTTGATTCGTTGGTAGTTTTCTTGGACTCTCAGCTGGTGGTGTCGCAGTTGAACAATACTTATCGGTTTCGAGATCCTTTTTTACTCCAGTTGTTCTTGAGGGTACGTTTGTTACAAAGGTCATTTCAATTTTTAACTTTCATTCATATTCCTCGAGCTGACAATTGGTTGGCTGACTCATTAGATAATCAGGCATTGGATTGGCATATTAATCATTCCATACAATAAAATTTAATCATCAAAAACATCATACATTTTGATACATTTATCACATCACATCAAATATCGCTGTATATATATCATCAGAGTGTTCAAAAACTTTACAAAATTTGGATCCATAAGGTCATACAAAACTTGGGCTTATGCCCGATCATGTTCAGTTTCAAAAAATAATATACAGTCATATGATACATAATATCTATCTACTACTAAGGTCCCTGCCCAGAAGTCGTGTTACTATAGAACATGATCGCGGTGGCAACTCAGCGGAATAACCGTACCCAGTCTCGGGGCACTCCTACCACCCGTCTCTGGATGGCTTCCGGCAGGTCTTCCACAGCATCCATAGGTATTTGGTGGGTTAACCCCTCCAAGTTCCTCTGCATAGCCTGGAGGGCCCTATCTAAATCCACTGTATCTGCTTCGCCCCTGCGACGCTTGTGGCGCGGGAAACCCTCAGGTCGAACTGGTCCAACAACTGAATCATGATCATTTTAAATTGTCAGTCATTATGAATCCAATCAAAAACATGTTTGTTTTTCATTTTTTCATACATATTTGAAAAAATCCAAAAAAATTATATAAGTAAAAAAATTTGCAAACTTACCGACTATGCCCCATGCTGTGCCTGGTGGAAGAACAAGATCTGGATCTCCACGAAAGTCCATCGCGGCATAGGGATAGTCGTCCAGCGCAATGATTTGTTCTCCCCACCAAAGGAAGAAATCATCGTCCTACGTGGTCCGGGGTACTTCACTACCCCCCAATATCTTCATCATATCTGCCCAACGGGCAATTCTTGGGTCCCTCGGGCTACTGATGGTAGAGATAACTCTAGGTCTCAGTGGTGGTATCTTCTCAAAGAAGAATGCCATCAAAATAGTACCGTAGCCAAAGTGTTTGGTATTTTCTTGGCGGATTGAGGTCAACTGTTGCTTCATGTTCAGTAATAGGGCTGTGCACCAATCATACACTTGAGTCAAGAATTCCACTGCTATGCTCATTTGTGTCCTGGACGCCTGATGTAGAGAGGCATAGCCTGCCACTCTGCCGATGGTGAAAAAGAGGATTTTCATTTGAAAATCCCTCAAATCTTTAATTGCAATCTGAGTTCCAACTTTCTTGGAACCCTCTACGCAATACACGTGGACATAATCTTCCACCGTTAACCCTCCCAGGGGCTTCCCGTGCAAGTCTACTGGTTATCCCCTCCGAGAGAGTCCAGTGATAAAATATATGTCTTCCACTTCAATGCGTATTGGCATCTAATCTATAATGAAGCAATCTTGGTCTGGTTCCCAATAATTGACGAGCATTTCTAGCAGCCGCACATTGCTTTTCATATTTGGCATTTTGAAAAATTTCAACAATCCGCAATTCCGAAGAATATTTTGCGATGCTTGATCTTGCATGACCTCTTGATCAATTGCGCTGTGTTCACGCTCTCTCCATGAGATTGTCATCCTGTCAAAATTCAATAAATCATGCATTAGCCACGCATTTTTTGATTTGGGCCTGCGTATACACGACTTTTTCTATGCACAGTCACGTGTATACGCGACTTTCCTGTTACCAACCCGCGTATGCGCAAGTCCGAGTTTTTTAGCAAGGGTTTTAATGGTGAAAATCACTAAATTTTAATTTCTAAATGGACAAAATGATTTGCAAGGATGATTGAGGAGCCTACATGAAAAATTCGATGCGATTCGACGGTCGGTTGTTCCTGATTTGACGAAAGAAGTATTTTTCTCCATAGCACTTTTTTCCAAATCAGCAATGCAATAATGAACCAAATATGAGGTAATTTGTCTATTTATGCCTAAAAAGTTGAAATTTTTGCAAAAATTTGTTATGCTTATTTTTTCGATCTATCTTAAGCTACATAACTCGAATGCTTGGAAGTGCCCAGTTTGGTATGTTTTCAGGTACATTTTGACGATTTTGAGATTTTTCCTAGTTTTTGATCCATGATTTCCGACTCGTCACGGCAGGTATATGATCTTCATTGGCATATAGATTAGGGAAATCACTCTTCGTTGCATCTTGCATACTAGCCTCCATACTGATCACTTTCCTTAGGGTCGATCCCATCAGTTCATGAGTATTACATCCATTTCACTCACCGATTATTTAATCATGACTTGATGGTAGAGCCTTCCTTTACATGGGCTTCCTAGTTAGTTCCTCGCTATCACTTGTTGCCCATGCTGCGTTTTATGTAGGCTTGGGAGTCCTCTTTAATCCCGCCATGTCTTATGTGTTGAAGCTTCATTCTTCTTCTTCTCACTATCATTTTTACGGCTATTACCCTAGAGGCTCCCGGGTAATGCGTTAAGTTGTATTACTGCATTGCATATTGGCTACTTGTTTATCCTGGCCTTTAGCTGGCTTCATTTGGACTCAGTGTTTAAGCCAAAATTTGACCTTGACTATTTGTACAAGTTAACCATTGCATGCACTTAGCTATCGCGACTTGACACCCTTTTACCCATGGATTAAACGTTCCTCTGAGTATCGCTTACCAGTTTCTGCCACCTTGCATTGAGCATAGGATTGTTCCAATCCCAGGAACTACTGCATATGATTTTTGATACTCGTTCTATCCATTGTACCATAGCATTATTTTATTCCTTTTCAGGCTTATTATATGAAAAAGACAAAAAAATCAAATATAACAAAAAGAGCAAGAACGGGATGTATCTTCGTTGTTTTGATGGTAGTACAGAGTCAGTTTGTCGCCCTTGAACAAAGCACATATACTTATATATATTTCCTTCCTTTGGGTTGGTTTTAGTTTTAACCTAGGTTTAGCCTTTACCTTGTCTCACTTATCAGTCCTCCCCCGGTTGGTTATCTCTTCCAATCATATGGAGAGTTTGTTCTGCCTCCTGCATGACAGACTTATACAGTGTCACTTTTACTGCCATGGTCATCATGAGTCATGATTTTGTTCAAGGGAAGTCTAACTAGAGTCGGCCATTCTGCGGTGTCTCTTGACTCATTATTCATTCGGCCTTCCCGGTCTTGTCAGTATCTTGTTCTATCACATCAGATGTTTTGGTCTTCTGCTCGTGCTGGTTTGAGAAGGTCCCCATTGACTTCTTGCTGCGGGTTTGTCTCTTATCGACTATGAAATATTGCTCTGAGAGTAAACCTAGAGCCGCACCTTGGCCCTATTTCCATCATTGATATGTGACCTTGTGCTCGGCATTTGATCATCATTATGGGTTTTTGACTGAGTGGTTTTCCTTGTGTTCGACGTCAGCATACATTATCACACTTGGGATTCGTGCAGTACCTTGATTTCCATTTGACCCTATCGGTGGATATCTCGCCTTTGTGTCAGCTTTCATTATTGGTTGGTTCAGAGGGTTTCTTCCGTACGCTAGCTTCATCTTGTGCATGTTAAAGTATACTTTGGTTTTGGTTCCATCGGACTGCTTAGTAGATTCCTTCCCAATAATGAAAATGAGTGTCGAGTGCTCCCGAGTTGCGTGATTGTACCGTTTGTTCCACCTCTTATGATTCGGTACTTGGAGATTCAGTTACTTATATGATCAAACATCCAGTTGCACCATCTTTGATCAGCTTTCTATATGTGATACTTGGACATTGATTCAGACTTACACTTCCGGGCCATGCTCAGATGATTCATTGTGTACTTTCAGTTCAGCTATACTTGTATACATGTTGGATCTATTCACCACTTTCTATATGATGTATTTTTGGTCTGAGCATGGGTATGCCCGCCTGACATGAAGTTGAATCTCATTTTCTTTCATTGGTTTTGGAAGAGCGAAATCGAGGTGAAGTCCTCTCTTGTCCTTAAGTTCTTTCTATGTGCATAAGCCCATTTCGGCCATCTGTACCCCTTGACCTCATATATTAGGGGGCATACATTATAGCATCATTTCTCACCTTCATATGATTCATGATTGCTTTTATGGCTTTGGGCACCCATTCCTACAGAATTGGAAAAAATTCACTAAAAACAGTGTAAAAATCCCCATACGCGGTTATGCCCATATTTTTCCGCGTGTATACGCGAGTCCACATGGACTTTCCCGCATATGCCATTAAAATCATTAAAAAATATATTAAAATTCCCTATTTTCAGGCTGGGTTGACGGTTACTCTGGTAGTTCAACCACCCTAGCACGTGGCCAACTGTTTCCAACTGTTGAAACTACTTTGAGGGAGTATAAAAGCCCCTCATGTGTATGGACTAAGGGAGAGAGAGAAATTATTGATATTATACTCTGTTGGTATTCCCTATCCAAGTCTGAATTCCCGTTCCTCCTGCACTTCCCAGTTCATTATAGGAAACCCTTTTTTCCTGGAGATGCTCATCTTCCTATATGTCATCTCGTATGCACCAGTTCGGAAGGAATCTTAGTGAGGCAAGGGTGGGACGGATCCGGACGACGGTCTGCTCGAAGATCATGGAAGGATTCAGGTGATCTCTCCACTTGTTATTTCTGTACATGCTATTTATAATACACAAGTACCATCTTGTTCCTGAAATATATGTGTTAGTGTCTGCTTGCATATATGAGAATATTGTTATTTAAGCATTCATTATGGTTTATCTAATGTTTCATATTGATTTCACTAACATTTAGAGTAGATATATGCTGTACAACCAGTTCTTCGTGCTTGTTTCTTCCTGTCTTTCAGGTTAAGAAGGAAGAACGGTTGCTGGGGGTTTGGACCCCGCGGGATCTGCTTCAACCGTAGGACCTACGGATAACTTCCTTGATCTACTCTATTTAGTTTTTCATGAACATGTATGGTTGTGTGAGTCCTTCTTAAGTAGCATGCCCCTGCTCTGTGGAGGTTTAAACCCAACAAACCTCTAGGGTGATTTTCCCCGAAACAGCACTGGCGACTCCGTTGGGGATCGCATTCTTGTGATTCCCCTGTTGGGTGGTTTCAGCTGTTTGATAGGTTTCCAACAGTTTTAACTTTTATTTCCAGTCCAGTTTATTGTTCCTCAGTCAGAATGAAGTCCTGGTTTCTTATCCAGGCTTGATCCTTTTTGTTTTACATTATCTACCTTTATATACGCGGGTTTGTTTGCACACAGTCGCGTATACACGCATTTTTTGTTAAAGGGAGTTGCGTATACGCGTGTTTCCTTTAGCACAGTCGCGTATGCATGCTTGTTGCTAAACTGTAAAGTTGCGTATACCTAGGCAGATTTTGAAATTTTGGATTTCTTGACTTTTTAGTCCTTTCTCTCTGTGGAGACCTGTTCCTGCAGTGTCTTTGTACTCTCTGGATTGTGAAGAAAGTGGTCTTTGGTCTTTTCTCTCTCTTGTTTGATTGAAAACTAGTCTTTTTGGCAAAGTGTTGTTTCTTGTGCTGGCCTCTCTGGTTTGAGTACCAAGATCTCTTTCTGAGTATTCTTGGCTGTTATGTTTTATCAGAATAGAGAGCTTCTGCTTGTTTACTCTTTCCTATCTTTGTGTTTTGCTTTGCACTACGATTTTTGCCCGTTTTTTGGTTGGTTTTCTTGAGTTCAGTCGACTAGGTCTTGTTGCAACTTTTGAAGAGTCTTTCTTGGTTCTTCGAAGTTTTTGTTTGATGCAAGGTTGTACTATTCTTCTAGGCTGAGTGGCTGAGTTTTCTTGTCTTCTTGTGCTCATATTGATCTTGCTACTAGTTAGCCCTATAATATTTGGAGCATTGTTGAAGTTTTTGCTTGAAATTCAGTATTGTTTGGCTTGGGATTTTATAGTTTTTGCTTGGTCTTTTCGAGCTCTTCCTTTATAAAACTCAAAAGCTCAAAAAACATTTTGCTTTGTTGTTTGCATTTTGTTTCGTTTATTTTTGTTTGCAAACTTTGTTGAGGTTTCTTGCCTTTAGATTTTTGGCTTGATTTTGGAAAGGAGTTGTCATTGATTTCTTCCTCTTGTTTTTAGCGTTTTTGGTGTCTTCATTAAGAGTTCTTGATTTTGGGAACTAGCTTTCTGGACATCCAAAAAGAGATAAAACTGAAGGATCTTTGGGAAATTTCACTCTGCTTTAGGAGATTTTGCATCTTATAATTTGCATGCTTGTAGTGATTTGCATCAGGTGCACTTAAGAATTTAGTCATTTTCATAGTTTTTGTGAGTGTGAGTTTGTTATTTGAAAAGAATAATACAATTTTTAATCTCGTAGAACTTGTATAGAAGTTGCTTTTCATCGAAAGACAATAACTGCATTTTCATGTAGTTTGGTTTTTAATAATTTCTTTCTGCGTCAAAACACCATAAGTTTCATTTCCGCATCCCTTTGACTTAACATAACAGCCAATTGAAATAAGCGATTTAATTTAAAATCAACTAGCAAGTTTTCTAAGTGTCATACACCAACTAGCTAGGTTGTAGGGCCTTGGATTAGGTGAGTGGAGAGTTAACTCTCCAAGGCCGCTCAAACAAAACATAGAAATTGATTAATTGAGTGAAATCCAACTCCGTTGGTGGAAAAGCTTTCCTCCAAAGAGTCAAGCGTGAGGGGAAGTGAAAGGGTGAGAAGAGGATACCCCTCTCCGGTCATTGAATCTAACCTCAAGGCAGATTATGCCGACTTCGACCTGATTGGTGCCATAGTTGCACAAGAGGTTCCACAGTGTTGCGAGGGGGAATACCCATGGTACACAAGCCCGGAACGTCGCATCACCCTCAGCGACTTTTCCCAGGGGTGACCTTGCGAAGCTTGGGTGCTTGAGCTGGCAAAGGCTGTCGTTAGGAGGTCGGAATAACTGTTTATGATACCTTCGCTAGTAGGCCTGGGCCGTAATTATCCCAGACTGCTTTTGGGAAGTCCTATATTTTGCTTTCCTGTATTTTGGTGTCCGGTCCTCATCACCCGGAGCGGAAATACTTGAAGGCTATTTGCTTGATTGTATCTCAGGGATTTTTCTTATAGTGAGTTCTCTTTGCTCCTATCTTGCCTATCTTTTCACTTTTTAAAGTCTAATTTAAAATCTATAAAAGTGGCTGATCAAGCACCTCGTCGATCGAGGAGAATCCAGGGGTTATCTCCCGAGAGTCTAGAGCCTTCTTCGAGAAGGCGTAAGAGTGATTTAGCAGGTGGTTACCACGCTGTGACATCTGACGCAGTGGAGGGAGATCTTCCACAAGGGTCTGAAGGTTTCATAGCTGATTCTGGTGTCGGTTCTGAGAGGAGTGTTCTGCTCACCTCGCGAGTTTTATTTCCTCAGGAAGAAGATTTTCAAATTGAGGAATTACATGAACCTCCTGGGTTAGGTCCATCTCCTCTTCCTCCTAATTATCCGTTCGTTGTTCAATACATCAGACCTGAGTCAGAGAGACCAGAAAATCCTCCGTATTATTCATACCTTTCGATGGCCACGACTCGGAACGCAGCTTCTGCTGTGAGTGTTGCAGGCATTCAGACTCCTGCTTTTGTTGGAGGGGGCACTATTGCTTTATCTTCGATTGCTTCTAGTTCTGCTGTGTTTATCTCTGGTTTCACCCAAGCACACGCTTCTCATTCTGGTCCCTTCTGCTTCGGAATGCCCACTAGTGGGATTCCTTCTTTTTCCTTTTCCGTTGCTGCAGCTGGATCTATGCCCATGTCTTCCATGGCTAGTGGATCAGCTTCTTTTCAGGGTTTCCCCTTTGGAACTGGGCATATTCCTAGTTCCAATCCTTCTTTAGGGTCGTTTCCTTTCACGTCCCAGACCCAAAGTTTCAACCCTTGATGCTGGGGGCAAAAGTTCGACTACTTTTCTGGGTTTGAACCCTGTATTCACTACAGCGGGGGCAGGGAATCAGTTTTACGCAGGTCATCAAGGGAATACTTCTTTCCCTTCGTCGAGTGCTTATCAGAATTTTTCTCCTCTGTCTAATGCCTGGAACCCCTATCAGGGGCTTTCCTCTTCATTTAATACTTCAGCGGGGGGAACTGGTCTGGGCTTTGGTAACTCGGCGTGGGGAGGAGGTTCTTCTCCTTTTTCTATGAGTCCTTTTTGGCAACCTGGTGCCTCATCAAATCCAGGGTATTATTTTCAGAATGTTGGGAATCCATCCCATCAAGGATGAAATCCTCAAGCTCCACCTCGCTTACCTTTTCTGGCAACGTTAAACTTGCCAGATCTGTCGAAGTTAACTAATGATCCGATTCGTTATAGTCTGGGGTGGCCTCCGGTTCCCTCCAAACTTCCTTCAGACATTGCAAAGTTTGAAGGTAAGAATGGAGAAGATCCAGATGACCACATTACTACTTTCCATTTATGGTGTTCTTCGAACTCCCTGATCGATGACTCGATTAGGTTGATATTATTTCAATGCACCCTAACTGGAAATGCTGCCAAATGGTATATTGAGCTAGCTGAGGCGGTTTTGCTGGATTTGGGCTTAGTTTATTACATTCTAAATGGCTTTTAGATTCTTTTTATCGATATAGAACAGGCCGAACTCCTAGCTAATTTTAAACAGGACGACGCAACCCACATTTCTGACCATATTCAGGAATGGAAGAGAAGGAAGAGGCTTATTAAAGCTCATATTCCAGGAGAATTCCTTTTGGAATGGTTTCTGAAATCTCTGCAGTCAGACATTTCTAAAGATGTATCCCTATCTAGGGTATTTTCTGAGGATCAGGCCATTTTTAGGGCCCAGCAGCTAGAACTGATCTATTCTCAGTCTGGGGTCCTTTATAAATATTTTCCCAATGCTCCTCGCTCCAAATTAGATTTATCCAAAACTAAGCCTGGTCCGCATGGTACTCCAGTCTTGTCCGGCTCAGCGCAGTTCTTTGGTCACTGCCATTGGGGCTATTGATCCAAAAAATTCTCTTCTGATTACTTTTTATATGACTAATTTTAAGAAGAGACTTCCTCATCACATGGCTTTTCATATTAAATCCAAGCTTCTGATCCCAAAGGAAATCAACAATCTGAAGGGAAGAAGAAGGGATGAAATAATAATAAAAAGGGCAAGAACGGGAAGGGTAATGCAAATAAAGCCAACGAGCATGTTGGTGAGGGTCCAAAGGAGAAAAGGAAAGTGAAGTTTCCATGCAAGCTATGTGCTGGAGACCATCTTACGCACCTTTGCCCTAAAATTCAGGATGCGCAGCGCTTGTTAGCCCAGCAGGGTTCTTCTAGTTCCCAGGCTGTGTTAACAAACCCTTTTCCCCAAGGGCAACAATTAGTTGTTGGCATGAACCAAAATCCTGGGGCTTCCTCTGGGGGCACCCAGGAAGGGGAAATTCCATCGAACATTTTCATGATGAGTGCTCACGCGGATATCGCTACGAGATCCCGTGATTATGGTGGAGAAGAGTCTTCGAAAGCTAAGGATATTCCTGATGCTACTGAGCCGCTTCACATTACGAAGCCTACTGTTGAGTCTATGCCTCGGATGCCCAAAGCATCTTCTAAGCGATCGACGATTAATCCAAATGCTAGGGCTGCCCAGAACTACTCTATTGTGGAAGATCTGGCGCAGAGTCCTTGTGCTATGTCAGCTTTAGAGGTACTCCAGTCTTGTCCGGCTCAGCGCAGTGCTTTGCTCACTGCCATTGGGGCTATTGATCCAAAAAATTCTCTTCTGATTACTTTTGATATGACTAATTTTAAGAAGAGACTTCCCCATCACATGGCTTTTCATATTAAATCATCGTATCGGAAGTGTAATATCTTTCGAACGGTTGTTGATGAGGGTGCTTCCACATGCGTGATGTCTCTCACATGTTGGAAGACAATTGGATCTCCCAAAGTTGTTCCATCTACCACTCTTCTGACTGCGTTCGATGGTCATTCTCACAGACCCCATGGTATTGTCCCAGCTTTGCCCATCTGTGTTGGGGGAAAAACTGTCAATATAGAGGTTGAGGTAGTGGATGCAAGCTTGGACTACAACCTTCTGTTGGGGAGGAACTGGATTTATGAGATGGATGCCATTGCATCCTCATTATTTTGAATTATATGTTTCCCCCACGAAGGGAGGATTGTTACAGTGGATCAACTGGACTGTCCTCCTGTAGACCCGAATGCGTCTACTGACTCATCTGTTCCTAAGTTGGATAATTCTAAGGCGCCTGTTGAGAATTTAGGAGTTGGAATGTATTCTTCCTTGATGGGTACTTTCGATCTTCCTCCTCCTACGGTGCATATAAATGCTATTTCATCCTCCAAGGTTCCTCTTCGAAGAGAGTTCTTTAGAACTCATTATTTTTCGGACCCTTGGACCTTGCCTTCCCCTAACGCCACATTAGCGGAAGGTCAAGTGGGTGGAATGGCATTTCCAATGTCTGCAGCTGAGATTTCTTATCAGTCTATTGTTGACTCTGCAGAATCCATCCTAGCTCCTCTTTCACCAGAAGAGTTGGATGGCGATGTGGCTCTGGCTTGGACACTTAGTTCTTCTTCTGCCCAGGATTGCCTTGATACCACTCTTCCATCTGAAGAGGCCATCCTGGAAGCCATGACTGGTATAGATAGATCGTGGGATGATTTGCATCATCGGTCCTACTTCTTACCTGATTTGAGCGAAGTTGAAACAATTTTTCCAAGTCCTCCATCTCCTGGTCCTGTTCACCCAGTCTTGAACCCTTTAGCACCAACACAGGTTTATGCTGAAGGGAACATGGCTGTGATTTCTCCTACTATCCCGGTGAACATTTCCAGGGATCCCAATATTATCGAGAATGTCTTCATCGGAGCTGAATGTTCCCGTGAAGAGGTTCAAATTTACATCGACCTCTTTAAAGAGTATAGGGATGTATTCTCTTGGTCTTATGAGGAAATGCCTGGTATAGACCCATCTATTGTCCAGCATGAGATCAAGACGTATGAAAACGCTAAGTCGGTGAGGCAAAAACTTCGTCCGGTCAATCCTAGGAAGGCAGCAGCTATCAAAGCTGAGGTTGAGAAGCTGCTTAAGGCGGGATTCATTTTCCCTGTTCCTTTGACTGAATGGGTTTCAAATCCCGTTCCCGTAGATAAAAAGCAAGGAACGATTCGAGTTTGCATCGATTTCAGAGACCTAAATAAAGCATGTCCTAAAGATAATTACCCCACACCATTTATCGATCAGATCATTGACGAGTGTGCCGGTAATGAGATTTTTTCCTTCATGGACGGTTTCTCCGGATATAATCAAATTACTATCCGTCCTGAAGATCAACATAAGACTGCCTTTATTTGTCCCTGGGGTACGTTTGCATACAAGAAGATGCCTTTTGGTCTTAAAAATGCTGGGGCTACCTTTCAGCGGGCCATGTCATATGCCTTCCACGACATCAAAAAGATTATCGAGGCATACTTGGATGATTTAGCTGCTCATTCTCGAAAGAGGATGGATCATCCTAGTCACCTCCGGAAAATATTTGAACGGTGTTGTTTCTATAAGATTAGATTGAATCCGAACAAGTGCGTTTTCGCGGTTACATCCAGCCGGTTATTGGGATTCATTATGTCTAGGGAAGGGATAAGGGTAGATCCCTTCAAGGTTGAGGCAATACTTCGCTTGCCTCCCCCGTCCTCTATCCGTCAGCTTCAAAGTCTACAAGGAAAGTCTAATTTTCTTCGGAGATTTATCGTCAATTATGCTGAAGTTACAAAGGGATTTATGAGATTGTTGAAGAAAGGAGTTCCATTCCTTTGGGATGATTTCGCTCAACGCTCATTCGATGCTTTGAAAAAAGCATTGACCTCTGCTCCTTTATTGAGTCCCCCTGATTATAGCAGGGATTTCCTTTTGTATCTGGCAGCACTAGAATCTACCATTGGTATGGTTCTGTTTCAGGAGGATGATGCCCTTGCAGAGCATGTTATTTACTACCTAAGTTGAGGATTGGTAGGACCTGAACTCCGGTACACTGCGATAGAAAAATTAGCTTTAGCAGTAGTTCATGCTGTGCAGCGACTCTGGCATTACATTATTCTTCGCAAAACTTATGTTTTGGCAGCAGCCAATCGATTTCAGTTTGTCCTTAGTAGGCGAGTGGTTGGGGGCAAATAAAATAGATGGATTGTGATTTTACAGGAATTTGATCTTGAATTTATGTCTGCCAAGTCCAAGAAATCATTGGTTTTCGTGGAATTGAACTGCAAGTTGCCCTGTGGGGAAGAGATGATCTATGATGAATCCTTCCCGGATGAACATTTGTTTCTTATCTCTTCACAGGATCCTTGGTACAGAGATATCATTGTGTATCTCCAGACTACGAAGTTTCCCTCTACTTTTTCGAAATATGAGCGTCGTAAGTTGCGTCACATGGCGAAGAATTATTTGATTATTGGTGATGCTTTATATCGTCGAGGGGTTGATTCAATCCTAAGACGCTGCTTAACTCTCGAAGAAGCTGAGGCTGTGCTCAATGATTCCCACAGTGGAGCTTGCGGGGGTAATTTATCTGGGCTTGCTACAACCCAAAAGATTTTGCGTGCTAGGTACTTTTGGCCCTCGATTTTCAAGGATTGTATCGAATCGGTCAAAAAGTGTCATCCGTGTCAGGTCTATACTCGAAAAATGCGCGCTCATCCAGCTCCGCTTTTTGCAGTCATTACTGTCGGTCCCTTTACAAAGTGAGGTATTGATTATACTACTTGTAACCCACCTTCGGCTAAAGGTCACAAGTACATTATTGTAGTAGTAGACTACTTTACGAAGTGGGTCGAGGCTATGCCTACTTTTGGGAACAATGGTGATACTACAGCTCCTTTTATTTTCAACCAGGTTATTGCTCATTTTGGTATTCCTAGAGAGATTGTCACTGATCATGGCAGTCATTTTCAGAATAGTATGATGGCTGAGTTGGCTCTAAAATTGGGTTTCCGGCAGGAGAATTCATCTCCATATTATCCTCAAGCCAATGGGCAAGTGGAAGCCGTAAATAAATCCTTGAAGACAATTCTTCAAAGGACAATTGATAAAGCTAGATCCAACTGGCATATTATGCTATATCCTGCACTTTGGGCATACAGGACGTCAGTGAAAACTGCAACTGGCTTTACTCCGTTTTAGCTAGTGCACGGGGTGGAATCCGTATTTCCTATTGAATGCAAGATTCCTTCTCTTAAATTAGTTGTTGAACTTCTTCCTGACACTTCTAGTCTTGAAGAATGGCTCCTTCATGTGGAACATCTTGATGAGCAGCGTCGGGATGCCGCCACGATGAATGAAGCGCATAAAAACCGAGTTAAATTTCAGTACGATAAGGCAGTCAAACCCAGGGTTTTTTCGGAAGGTGACCTTGTTTTGGTCTATGCCCAAGAAAAAGATGCCCTTGGGGCAGGAAAGTTTAAGTCTATGTGGTATGGCCCCTTTATCGTTAATAAAGTCCTTAAGAAAGGAGCATATACCTTGGTTGATTTTTAAGGGAACGAGTTGCTGGAGCCCCGAAATGGGCTCTATTTGAAGAAGTATTATGCCTAGGCTTCGGCCTGGCATGTTGCTTTTGTATATAGTAGTTTTTGCTTTGTACATATCTGGTTGATTTTCGATCTTTAATGAGTTGGTGATGTTTCTGATCTGCTTTGGCAGGTTGTGTTGGATGTCATGAGTCATTTTGGTTTCGCCGATGGTGCTAGTAGACACACCCGGAACTTAGCTTCCGCGACTTGGGTGCTTCATTATCCATCCGGTCAACTGGTTAGTATCAAGATCCACCTGCATTGGTCCCCGTTCACACACAGCGTAATACACCGTGTGCTTGTCTATCTACTCTCGTGAGGCAATATCTTTTGGGTGTTGATTCGCGGTTTTCTTTGGAAAGGCAGGGTGGTGTCGCAGCTTCTGAAGTATACGATCGGTTTCGAGATCCTTACTCCAGTTTGTTCGTGAGGGTACGTTTTTTACAAAGGTCATTTCATTTTTTTAACTTTCATTCATATTCCTCGAGCTGACAATTGGTTTGCTGACTCATTAGCTAATCAAGCATTGGATTGGCATATTAATCATTCCATACAATAAAATTTTAATCATCAAAAACATCATACATTTTGATACATTTATCACATCACATCAAATATCGCTGTATATATATCATCAGAGTGTTCAAAAACTTTACAAAATTTGGATCCATAAGGTCATACAAAACTTGGGCTTATGCCCGATCATGTTCAGTTTCAAAAAATAATATACAGTCATATGATACATAATATCTATCTACTACTAAGGTCCCTGCCCAGAAGTCGTGTTACTATAGAACATGATCGCGGTGGCAACTCAGCGGAATAACCGTACCCAGTCTCGGGGCACTCCTACCACCCGTCTCTGGATGGCTTCCGGCAGGTCTTCCACAGCATCCATAGGTATTTGGTGGGTTAACCCCTCCAAGTTCCTCTGCATAGCCTGGAGGGCCCTATCTAAATCCACTGTATCTGCTTCGCCCCTGCGACGCTTGTGGCGCGGGAAACCCTCAGGTCGAACTGGTCCAACAACTGAATCATGATCATTTTAAATTGTCAGTCATTATGAATCCAATCAAAAACATGTTTGTTTTTCATTTTTTCATACATATTTGAAAAAATCCAAAAAAATTATATAAGTAAAAAAATTTGCAAACTTACCGACTATGCCCCATGCTGTGCCTGGTGGAAGAACAAGATCTGGATCTCCACGAAAGTCCATCGCGGCATAGGGATAGTCGTCCAGCGCAATGATTTGTTCTCCCCACCAAAGGAAGAAATCATCGTCCTACGTGGTCCGGGGTACTTCACTACCCCCCAATATCTTCATCATATCTGCCCAACGGGCAATTCTTGGGTCCCTCGGGCTACTGATGGTAGAGATAACTCTAGGTCTCAGTGGTGGTATCTTCTCAAAGAAGAATGCCATCAAAATAGTACCGTAGCCAAAGTGTTTGGTATTTTCTTGGCGGATTGAGGTCAACTGTTGCTTCATGTTCAGTAATAGGGCTGTGCACCAATCATACACTTGAGTCAAGAATTCCACTGCTATGCTCATTTGTGTCCTGGACGCCTGATGTAGAGAGGCATAGCCTGCCACTCTGACGATGGTGAAAAAGAGGATTTTCATTTGAAAATCCCTCAAATCTTTAATTGCAATCTGAGTTCCAACTTTCTTGGAACCCTCTACGCAATACACGTGGACATAATCTTCCACCGTTAACCCTCCCAGGGGCTTCCCGTGCAAGTCTACTGGTTCTCCCCTCCGAGAGAGTCCAGTGATAAAATATATGTCTTCCACTTCAATGCGTATTGGCATCTAATCTATAATGAAGCAATCTTGGTCTGGTTCCCAATAATTGACGAGCATTTCTAGCAGCCGGACATTGCTTTTCATATTTGGCATTTTGAAAAATTTCAACAATCCGCAATTCCGAAGAATATTTTGCGATGCTTGATCTTGCATGACCTCTTGATCAATTGCGCTGTGTTCACGCTCTCTCCATGAGATTGTCATCCTGTCAAAATTCAATAAATCATGCATTAGCCACGCATTTTTTGATTTGGGCCTGCGTATACACGACTTTTTCTATGCACAGTCACGTGTATACGCGACTTTCCTGTTACCAACCCGCGTATGCGCAAGTTCGAGTTTTTTAGCAAGGGTTTTAATGGTGAAAATCACTAAATTTTAATTTCTAAATGGACAAAATGATTTGCAAGGATGATTGAGGAGCCTACCTGACAAATTCGGTGCGTTTCAACGGTCGGTTGTTCCTGATTTGACGAAAGAAGTTTTTTGCTCCAGAGCACTTTTTTCCAAATCAGCAATGCAATAATGAACCAAATATGAGGTAATTTGTCTATTTATGGCTAAAAAGTTGAAAATTTTCGCAAAAACTTGTTATGCTTATTTTTTCGATCTATCTTAAGCTGCATAACCCGGATGCTTGGAAGTGCCCAGTTTGGTATGTTTTCAGGTACATTTTGATGATTTTGAGATTTTTCCTGGTTTTTGATCCATGATTACCGACTCGTCACGGCAGGTATATGATCTTTACTGGCATATAGGTTAGGGAAATCACTTTCCGCTGCATCTTCCATACTAGCCTCCATACTGATCACTTGCCTTAGGGTCATCCCATCAAGTCATGAGTATTACACCCATTTCACTCGCCAATTATTTAATCATGACTTGATGGTAGATCCTTCCTTTACATGGGCTTCCTAGCTAGTTCCTCGCTATCACTTGTTGCCCATGCTACGTTTTATGTAGGCTCGGGAGTCCTCTTTAGTCCCGCCATGACTTATGTGTTGAAGTTTCATTCTTCTTCTTCCTCACTATCATTTTTCTGGCTATTACCCTAGAGGCTCCCTGGTGTCATTAAGTTGTATTACTACATTGCATATTGGCTACTTGTTTATCCTGGCCTTTAGCCGGCTTCATTTGGACTCGATGTTTAAGCCAACTTTTGACCTTGACTATCTGTACAAGTTAACCATTGCATGCACTTAGCTATCACAACTTGACACCCTTTTACCCATGGATGGAACGTTCCTCTAAGTATCGCTTACCAATTTTCGCCACCTTGCATTGAGCATAGGAATGTTCCAATCGCAGGAAATAGTGCATCTGATTTTTGATACTTGTTCTATCCATTGTACCATAGCATTCTTTTATTCTTTTTCAGGCTTATTATATGAAAAAGACAAAAAAATCAAATATAACAAAAAGAGCGGGCACGGGATGTATCTTCGTTGTTTTGATGGCAGTATAGAGTCAGTTTGTCACCCTTGAACAAAGCACATATACTTATATATATTTCCTTCATTTGGGATGGTTTTAGTTGACCTACGTTCAGCCTTTACCATGTTTCACTTGTCAGTCCTCCCCCGGTTGGTTATCTCTTCCAATCATATGGAGAGTTTGTTCTGCCTCTTGCATAACAGACTTATACAGTGTCACTTTTACTACCATGGTCATCATGAGTCGTGCTTTTGTTCAAGGGAAGTCTAACCAGAGTCGGCCATTCTGCGGTGTCTCTTGACTCATTATTCAGTCAGCCTACCCGGTTTTGTCAATATCTTGTTCTATCACATCAGATGTTTTGGTCTTCTGCTCGTGCTGGTTTGAGAAGGTCCCCATTGACTTCTTGCCGACGGGTTTGTCTCTTATCGACTACGACACATTGCTCTGAGAGTAAACCTAGAGCCGCACCCTGGCCCTATTTCCATCATTGATAGGTGACCTTGTGCTCAGCATTTGATCATCATTATGGGTCTTTGACTAAGTGGTTTCCCCTGTGTTCGACGTCAGCACACATTATCACACTTGGGATTCGTGCAGTACCTTGATTTCCATTTGACCCTATCGGTGGATTTCTCGCCTCTGTGTCAGCTTTCATTATTGGTTGGTTCGGAGGGTTTCTTCCGTGCGCTAGCTTCATCTTGTGCACGTCGGAAACGTACTTCGGTTTTGGTTCCATCACTCTACTTCGTCCGATTCCTTCCAAATCTTGGCCTGCGGGTTACACTCGCGCTGGACTGATGTGGGATGCCTTAATGCCTTCCTTCCAGCAGATCTTTTCCCATCGACTCCGAATCATTGCTCTGGGAATAAGGTCTAGAGTCTTTTTGTTAGTACCTTAGGGTTTGCAGTCATCAGTGGCAGACTCTTCGCTATCGACAGTGGGGATTCATCATTGCCTCCTGATTGGTAGATTCTTTCAAGTGTTCGACTTCAACTCATTTATTCACACTTGTTAGATTGTACTGGGGCACCTTGACACTCATTTTAATTATTGGTGGGTTGTCTCGCGTTGGTTAACGGTATACATTATTGACCGGTAATCCAACGATTTCTCACATGGTCAACTTCAGCTCATTTATTCCCATTGTGTAGAATTGTGCCATAGTGATCGGTGAAGACCTCGGGTTGCATCAACATTTCTCGGTTCACTTTTGACAGTCCATTCAGTTTCTGCCAGTGATGCCGTCCACTCTTATATGTTGCAGTTCAGTACAACAACATCCTATATGTTGGCTCCCGAGTTGCGTGATAGTACCATTTGTTCCACCCCTTATGATTTGGTACTTGGAGATTCAGTTACTTATTTGATCAGACATCCAGTTGCAGCATCCTTGATCAGCTTTCTATATGTGATACTTGGACATTGATTCAGACTTATACTTCCGGGCCATGCTCAGATGATTCATTGTGTACTTTCAGTTCAGTTATACTTGTATACATGTTGGATCTATTTAGTACTTTCTATATGATGTATTTTTTACTGAGCATGGGTATGCCCGCCTCAGCATGAGTTGACTCTCTATTTTCTTTCATTGGTTTTTGGCAAGCTGAAATCTGGTGAAGTCCTCTCTTGTCCTTGCGAAGTTCTTTCTATGTGCATAATACATTTCGGCCATCATGTACCTTCTGCCCTCATATAGTAGGGGGCATACATTGCATATCATCATTTCTCACCTTCATATGATTCATGATTGCTTTTATGGCTTTGGGCACCCATTCCTACAGACTTGGACAAATTCACTAAAAAACAGTGTAAAAATCCCCATACGCGATTATGCCCAGACTTTTCCACGTGTATACACGATTCCACATGCACTTTTCCGCGTATGACATTAAAATCATTAAAAAATATATAAAAAATTCCCTATTTTCGGGCTGGGTTGATGGTTACTCTGGTAGTTCAACCACCCCAGCACGTGGCCAACTGTTTCCAACTGTTGAAACTACTTTGAGGGAGTATAAAAGCACCTCATGTGTATGGCCTAAGGGGGAGAGAGAATTTATTGATATTATACTCTGTTGGTATTCCTTATCCAAGTCTCCAATTCACGTGCCTCTGTACTTTGATTCATTACACATGAAACCTTTGTTTCTTGGAGATACTCATCTTCATATATCATCTAGGGGTATGGCATTAAGTTTGGAAGGAATGTTGCGGAGGCAAGAGTGGGACGGATCAGACGGCGGTACGCTCGAAGATTGTGGAAGGATTCAGGTGATCTCTCCACTCGTTATTTCTGTACATGCTATTTATAATACAGAAGAACCATCTTGTTCCTGAAATATACGTGTTAGTGTCTGCTTGCATATATGAGAATATTGTTATTTAAGCATTCATTATGGTTTATCTAATGTTTCATATGGATTTCACTAACATTTAGAGTAGATATATGTTGTACAACGAGTTCTTTGTGCTTGTTTCTTCTTGTCTTTCAGCTTAAGAAGGAAGAAGGGTTGCTGGGGGTTTGGACCCCGCGGGATCTGCTTCAACTGTAGGACCTACGGGTAACTTCCTCGATCTACTCTATTTAGTTTTTCATTAACATGTATGGTTGTGTGAGTCCTTCTTAAGTAGCATGCCCTGCTCTGTGGAGGTTTAAACCCAACAAACCTCTAGGGTGATTTTCCCCGAAACAGCTGCCGCATCTTGTTGCACTCAACTCCTTTGGATGATGCAAACCTTACAATATTTTCAAATCAAATGTACACCTCCTATCTCCATTATGTGTGATAATACAAAGTGCCATCAGTATCTCAAAGAATCATGTTATGCATTCGAATACCAAGCACATTCCCATCAAGTATCACTTCTTACGTGAACAAGTGCTTGAAGAAAAGGTGAAGTTGGAATATGTTCCCTCCAAAGAACAAGTTGCTGATATCTTTACCAAACCTCTGCCCAGGGAAGCATTCAAATATCTAAGACAGAAGCTGGGAGTAGTCTCTACCAGTCAGAAGAACAAATCTGCTTAAATTCAGAATATTAAATTGGATACGTGGGTTTCCTGAAAGACAATCATATATATACGTGAGTTCATACACAGAAAACCGCGTATGAGTGGTTGCTGACAATTTTTTCAGGGTCAGCATTTCTTCAGCACAAGCTGTGGTGCTGTTTGGTATCTTTGATATCGTTTGGAGTCTCTAGTGGTATTTCAGCTCTTATATTTCTGTTTCATTCTCCATTGGGTGAATATGCCTTGATGATTTGATGTTGAAAGTGTTCAGGATGCAAAAGTACAGGGGGAGCTTTGGTCATATGGAAAGGATGCATTGGAAGCACGGCTTCAGGGGGAGCATTAGCCTTGCTCAGTATAATGCATTGTTGGCATTATGACAGTTCTGTAATATGATCTCTCTCTTGAGGTATTTCTGGTATTGGTCATAAAAAGTCATATTTTTAATTTGTTGAAAAGGCCATGTTGAGACCTATGATGTAAAATTGTAATATTCAATCCTGTAAGGACTTGTTCAAATGTGTAAACCCACTTGGTTGGGTACTTGAGTCTCATATGTAAATCCACTTGGTTGGATCTTTGATGTAAGTCATAGAGTCATGCAATTCATTGAAAATTATGTTTGAACTTTAAGCATGAACTCAGGGGGAGCATGGTAACTTCAGTGCACATCAGATCTACAGCACCCTTCTTTCTACATGAGGAGAAAAACCTTGTGTTGGTTTTTGATCTGCCCTTTTACTTTGATGTCAAAGGGGGAGAGTGACATGGTGTTTGAATAGGGGGATAATATCATTATGCTTAATGTATCTATCTGTTGTGATCAAACACCATCGTGGTTGCCATCAAGTCCAAAGGGGGAGATTGTTGGCAATATGATGCAGAGTGCTGTCCTTGATGGCAACCCACTTGATGAAGATAATGGCAACCTACTTGATGAAGTTGTTCCTGAAGTAAAATGACTTGATGAGTTGCAACCTATGTGTAAGTTATGTACAGATGATATATCTACAGATCAGATAAGGAGTACAGAAGAAAGGAACTTCAGAATGGGCTAGAGCAATGATGAATAAGACATGTCACAAAGCATACGCGAGTTTGTTTAGGATAAGTAGCGTATGCACGCGGAAAATATCGTGCCAAGTCACGTATGATAAATTGCGCTCTAAATGTGTAAAACTAGGGGTTACTACCATGGTATTGACCCATTGTATTGAGCGCTAGATTTTTTATTTGATCCTACCCAGGATTACCATCGGAAGTGAAGTGGTTTTGGCTCATGGTATTGACAAAGGCTAAACTTATATAAGGAGAATAAATTCATTGTGCAAGGGGTGTGAAAGTGTCTGGACTTTAATGAATACTTCAGTCTGACGTTAATCTGTATGGTTGAACTCTGTTCTTAATTGATAGATCTGAATCTATGATGCACCTATGAACATGATGAAGGTTCAAGACCTCTAGATCTGAAAATATGAATCTATAGGATGATTTTAAAATAAGTAATGAAGACCTGGCACAAATCTGTTGAAGATCTGAAGAAATCTGGGTAAGTTCATAGATCTGGTCTGTTGTGCAAATTTTATCTTTTATAGATCTATACGCAAGTTTAGTTCATGAAAAGCGTGTGTATACGCAGATCTGTTTAAACAAAGGCGCGTATGGACAGTTAGGGTTATTTTGGTAAATGCACAGATATATACGTGGCTTCGCTTCATGAAAAGCACGTATATACGCGGGTCTGATTAAATAAAAGCGTGTATGATATCTGATCTAATGGTTGTTCAAGATTGAATGTGTTTCTGCATATTTATTCTAAAGTCAGGGTTATCTCTGATATTCTGGTTACAGTTGTTTCACTGTTCTATTTGAAGCATTGGGCAAAGGTTGTTTGTTGATAAGTAAAGGGTTGTGTTGGAGCTGTTTGATCCAGTTTGAAAATATGATGAAACATGGTCTGCAGTGGATCTGAGGGTTGAAGCCTTAAGTCTGAAAGTAGAAGCTTTCTACCAGTAGAGGCTGGTGCTAATATCTAGGGGTAGTAGCTCCCTTCCAGGTGAGGCTGGTAAATGAGAGCAGGGGGTTGTTGCTCCCTTCCAGGAGAGGTTGGTAAATGAGAGAAGGTTGTAGCGTTCTACAGGTGGGTGCCTACGTGCTGGTATGAGTCTACGCCAGTACATGTTGTAAGAAGTTTTCTTAATAATAAATATTGAAAACTGAGATGACGGCAGCGGTGGTTTTCTCCCGAATTGGGTTTCCACATAAAAGTCTTGGTGTTCATGTGTGATGATTGTTCTGTTCTTTTTGCACCTGTTTATTGTTTTCTAAACATCTAATGAATAAGTAATGCAATGATCTAAGTCAAGAACTAAATGCATAATTAGATCACTGGATATACGCGAGTTTGGTAAAGGATATCTGCGTATATACGCGATTTGTCTTCAGGAAAGTAGCGTATGGGTTTTTAAGAAAGAAATATCAAAGTTTTATTGTCTGCACTAAATACTGATTCACCCCCCTTCTCAGTATTTTTCCCAACAAAATCTTCTTGGCTGTCATGATAGATGTCTCAAGAATGAAAATCATGAATTGCTACTAAGATATCTTTAGGATACAAATTATCTAAATCTACATCGGTATCTATAAGGTATTGTATGATATCCTGAAATTGGTCAGAACAATTTTTATCCAATGATAAGGATGGAGATTTTTCTTTATAGTGCTCATAAAATGCCTTATGGAGATCTTTCAGGGAGAACAAACTACCAGACTTGAGCCATTCATATCATTCCCTTTATTTTCCTTCTAATGTCAGCATGAACATTTTCATAAGACAGTCCTCATGCCATTCAACCTTTAACTTCCATACATGTATATGAAATGTGATGACATGTAACAAGGGATCATCAGTCTTTTCATCTTGAAATGTAGGCAGGTTTTTGTCCCAATTTATTTGAGGCATTTTGTGTGGGAATCCCGGGATGTGGTCTCTATTCATTGGAGCATATCTACTTTTCAAACTTGGATTCATGTTTGTAAATCTGAAAGAGTTAATTGCATATTTTCAACCAGTCTAGAGTTCTCTACTAGCAGAGTCTTAAGGTCTATTGAGGGTTTGGGAGTCACCAGGTGGAAGGTTTCAACTTTGTTTTCCACCATCAGCATGATTTGGATTGTTCAATGCATTCGCAGGGGAATCTATGAGAACTACTGGGGTCAACAGGGCTATTGAAGACCAATGGAGTTTTCAGGTGGAGGATGCTTAATGTTTTAAGGATGTACTTGTTGTCCAACATCAACAACTGAATACCAATATAAGGATTTTTGTAGGTTTCTGAGATTTAAGGAATACTTAGTTTGTCACTAACTCAGAAGGTCTGACCGTGATCGCCATTATGTTAGCTCCCCATAATTTGCTAGATTGATTGAGATACAAATAGAAAGGGGTAACATCAAACCAAGCTTTGGAATCCAAAGGACTAAGCCTTCATGGATGTCAACTTGTTTGTTGATTAGGGTTGAGTTTAGGCTAGTTATGAAATAATGGGTTTGTTGATTGTTTTTTGGTTGGGTATGATGATTAGATAGACTAGATAGAAATAAGGAAAACTTCAAGTCATTGGGAAATGGAGTCTAACAAGGCCATGATAGGTTCATTAACGGATTAGGGAGTATTGTAGGGAAAATATAGCTTGGTTGGTCGATCTTTGGGGTTTGAAGGATCATGACATGGACATTAATTTTGAGAAACAAAGTTTGACAAAGAGAAGTAAAGAATTATCTATCATATACTTAAACAAATGGATTTGGAAGAATCATAAGCATAGAGAGAAAATCAAAGGCAGATCAAACCCTAAACTCTTTGATTCAGACTTAAAGTAGATAATTATCCAAGACAAACATTCAAATGAAATATAGAAAGGCAAGAAACTTATTTAAATTTCAGTGATTTCATCATCAAAGACAGAAAAAATTTAAGATGCACAAAGAACTATAATCAGAGAAGGAGAGAAACCCTGAACATCCAATATTATACCTATGAGGGTCCTTTAAAACAATTATTTAAGTAAATGCAAAGAGCAGGATTGAAACAAACTTCTTCGACAAACCTAAGTAATGATGCTTTAAATAGATGACCTCAAGAATAGTGTTATTAGTGGAAAAAAGAAGTAGGGCTAGCCATAAATCATTCTAGATACCATCCGTTTTAAACCATTCAAGAAATAAACAAGCTTAGGAGATCCTTAGAGAGAAAAGAAGGATTCTCTAACGTGTCCTAGCAGAAGAAAACATTAAGGCAGTGAAGAAAAAACAGACCTAAGGTGCCATTAGAAAACATTTCTTAGTCTAAATTATTTGTCTTACTACAACATAAAAAGATGGAAACACAATGATAAACTAGAAAACATAAACAAAAAGAAACACTTCACCATCAACCAGACTCATGGATCCTGCAACCAGTCCTCCTCCATCAACAAACAAACCAGGGCATTCATAAACTCCAAGACATCAAGTTATTTTCAAATTCCAAGGGACTATGTATTACTTCAGAATCAGTCATCAAAATCAAACCCAATACATAAGAGCCTCATGCTCTATTTATGGATCAAGTGAGGAGGTGGAAACTATAAGAGGCTTCCAGAAACCCTAATTCTGTCATAAATGTCATTTATGTGCTTAATGACCATGCAAGGTCCAAGACACATAATATCTAAGCTAATAAATGAAAAATAACATAATATAACTTCTCAATCAGATTTGGAGTGATTTACCCAAGAAAATATTAAAAAAACATTATGCCATTAATTTGTGTGTTTTGTTGACTTTTTGGCAAAAGACAGTCCATTTGCGCAACGCCACTTTTGTAGAAAATAGGTTGTTTTTCAACTAAGTTGTGGACCACTTCCCGATGTCGGATTTGGCCCCGTGATGGCTCGTTGGAAAGCCCAAAGAGTATACTTTCCAAAAAGACTTGGGTTTTTATGGTCCAGCTCCTGTAACCCAGTAAAAAATGCAAAAAACTCTTAGACTGTCATTTGCACGACGCCAGGCCTAAAACAGAGGCAGGAAGGTGATTTTTGAGGGGTCAAAACTGCTCCAAATATTCTGAAATTTGGTGTGGATGATGTGCACGCTAGGAAAAACCCAAAAATGTCAATATTTCCTCCTAAATATGCTCCAAATTTTTGCGGAGTGCTAGTGGCGCGACGCAAACTAGGCCAAAAATTCTCAAATATCAAAATTTTCTCCAAATTCCGTCAAAATTGGTGGAGACCTTCCTTAGATGTTTTTAGATAATTAATGAGAATCCATAGCCAAAATTCCAAGGCTGTTATTCTCATTTTCCTCTTTTAGGTTTTTTACCTCAAGGAGAGCCTCCATGTGTTTGGCACAAGCAAGCCTGCTCTTCTTTGCGTAATTCTTGGTCATTTTCTTTTGGCGAGCAAGGCCTCTCTTGATCTTCTTGAAAACGTTATGCTCACTTTTTTAATGCTGAATGATGTATTATTCCATGCAAAATTCCCTCTCTAGCTCTTTGATTGTGCATCTTTGGTTTGAAGTAGCAACCTTGTGGCCATCTCCTTATCTTCATTTTCACTGTCTAGGTCAATGCATTTGGTAGTTTGTGTAGTTTTCTTGCCTTTATTTCCTTTCTTACCTTTTCCCATATTTCCCTTTCCATTTTCAAGTCTTTGAGCTGATGTACATGACAAGGTCCCTTGACTTTTGGAGGCAGCAAACACTTGCCTTCACCCTCTTTGATATGTGCAAGTAAGAGGAGTGATGGAGGTTTTGGTGGTGTATTCATCATGGCTATGACCTTTGGTGTTGTCATCATCTCCATTACCTTTACCATGATCTTCTTTAGTGATTACATGCTCTGTTTGATTATTTCCCTTCTGAACTTCAGCACCCTCTTTATCTTCCTCCACATATTCTTGGTCCTCACTTTGTTCATCTGCATCATCCCTTTTTTCACTTTGGGCTGACTCATTTGTATCACTATCATCACTACCTCCCTCTGATTTATCACTGTATTTGTCTTCACCACTGCTATGCTCACTTTCCTCTTCTTCACCCCTCCTTTATGTTTGGTCTCAAAGGCTTTTGACCTTTATCACCACCATTGTTGTTTTCAACTCTTGACATGTTGATAGGAGATGTCGGTTTGCAAATTAGGGCTTGATGAAACAAGGTCAAGATGGTGATGGATTCAACTTTGGAGAATGAGAGGTGTGGAGGTTAGGGCTCTTAGGGTTTAAGTGGCTTTGTAGCTTGAGGAGGTTTTATCATGAGAGTATGGTAACAACTTAAAATCCCTTACCCACCCATGCCATGAAATTGGTCCAAGAAGGATTATAAGAAAAAGGTCCCTTTGTGTACATGACCTAGGGTTTTACCCCCTAGGGATTTTATCTCATCAACTAAAAAACCAAAATGAATTTTCCATTTTGCTTAGGGATCAGGAGAATATATCACTTACCAACCTTTTAGACTTTGTTCAACCTTGGAGGTGCCTCAGATGATAATTTTAGGCATTAGGAAGGGATATTTGAAATTTTTCACCTTCCTAGGATTTTCGCAGTGCCAAGCAGTCTTGCCCAGGCATTTGCGTAGCGCAGGGCAGTCCTGCCCATGGATTCTGTGCAATGCCACTTGTTTACGTAACACCCAAAAATGGTCAACTTGTAGGCAGGTTTTTATGACATTCCTGAAGTTAGATTTGGACACATGATAGTGCGTTGGAAATTTTCACTTATCTAATTTCCAAATACAATATTTTTTTCCTATTTGGAGTTGATTTTCCCAGTCAAAAGTTGATTGTCACAAGACTGGTCAAAATGTCCTGAATGATGGTGCAGAAATTCATAGTGATGTTGAAGACAACTTGTGGAGGCATTCCTTAACTTCAAATTGAGCTACTGATAACTCATTGGAATTATATTCTATTCTAGTTGTCTTTTGACCCATCAATCAAGGCATTTGGATAGTCCAGCATTGAGAAAACCATATTTTCTCAAGGTCACTCTAGAAGTGCATCAATTCTCTCGTGACACTTGTATTTTTCACACTTCTTCCAAACCATAATACCTGTGTAAAACATAAAGGATTTTTTTCTTATTGGAATTTTTATGGACAAAACCCTCTCTCACTTTTGTCAAATTCATCTTTGTTTGGTCAGAAACATGGTTTGAAGAAAAACTGGCCCTAGGTTATGGGAGAGAGTTGGCTATAGGAAACCCTAGGTGGAAAGTGGAGGGATGGGAAAGGGAAAAAAACTGAGTAATGAGGCTATAGGTGGTAAAACAATATTTAGATGCATGGCACAAGCCCATAATTATCTCTCCAAGAGTGGCAGGGTGACCATGCGATGGAAAAATGGTAGAATAGTGAAATTTTTTATCTAAGGATAATGAAGGCAGTGAGATTTCTAGAACTCACAATGTTCATAAACTGTGTTTCTAAAAATATAGGGAAATAATTTAGTCATATACAACATGAAAAAACTACTGATGACTAACATTGGCTCTACTTTGGGAGGGAAGCTCCTTTTCAGGAGGTGTCAAGAACATTTAGATCTCTGGTTTTTGAAGACCAGTGCCTTACTTGTACTTTGTAGATTTTATTTCTTCATTTTCTGATCTCTTTTTGAAGCTATGATCTCATAATATGAAAATACATGTTTGCTTCAAACTCATCTCTACCTATCCATCATACTTTCCTAACATTTTATCCTCTTTGGGTGCATTTGAATTAGAAATCCTTGACATTTTGTTCTTTTGAAAGAAAAAAAAGCTATCTACTTCTACCCTTATTAATTCCAAGAGTTTAGATTAGGCTAATGAACTCTATTATTCTCTACCTAGTCTAATCATTTGTCAAGATTAATCTGTTTGAAAAATTTTAATCTCTATTCTACTGACATGAAATTCAAAACATAATCAAACCAGGATTTGGAAATCTAATTTTCCATGGGTTTGTGGCATAATAAAAACCTGCACACAAATGTTATTATTGTACAATGAAAAACTAGAAAAAATGAGGGCTATGATTCATAATTTTTCAGGCATCCCTATATTTTCTCTTTGGTTCAATTTTAAGCATGTGGAACCAATATCTTTCTTCGTAATCTATCTTTTGACAAGTCAAGTTGGAATGATTTTACCAACTATCTTTTACTAACTTATCAGCCATGATTAGGCTAGATGACTGAACAAGACTTCTTTATGAACCAGTAGTGGCATTTAAGCTTGCACACTTTCAGTTTTTTGGGTATGGGGCTTTACCTCCTTTCAAATCTACCCTCTTTTTCTACCTTTCTTTGTTTTTATGTTTTTTTATTTTATTTTATTATTTCCAAACAATATAGAACTAAAAAGATGCTCACAAGGTTGAGATTATTTTGCATTCCTATCGATCCTAATCTAACCTTTACATGATATACATTCATTTGGTGAACTCCCTTTTCCAATATAACCAATCAAGTAGATGATTCCATTATTGATATTGTTTCAGCTGTTTGAGAGTGTCGAAGAAATCAAAAGGCCACTTCCACCTCACTTGTTTTCGAACAGTAGTGCCTAAAATTTTTCTCACACTTTGCAACATACTGTTCTTGGCAGAACACACTCCTTCTTTATATTTCTCAAGGAAAACAACAAATGGATCTTGGAATAAAACCTGATCTAGAGGATTTGAGACATAAGCTTCATTTAGGACTAGTCCTTCTTCCACTTGGCTATGCTTGGGACTCTTTTGAAAAATAAACTCCACCTCTTCCTCATGATCATCTGAACTGGTAGACTCATCATATACTGCAATGTTATACTCTAGCAAACCTGATGTATTCTAAATGAATGGGCCAAATTCTGTGAGGAGGCCATCATGTTGATGAGTAGGAGCACTCCTTGGCAGTAATTCTTCTTGTGAAGATAGTTCAGCAACTCTTATGTGATTATCATTTTCCAAGTCTTCATCTGCAATTTGAAATTCAATGGGACTTGGTGGCTGCAATTATGAAGCTGAGGAGGATTCTGTGTCCCAAATTATTTCCTCATCCCTTTCAGGAAAAGGCTTTTCATTAACAACTGGTTCAAGAAAGTCATTATCTTTCCCAACCTCATCATCAAAACTGAAAGACTATTTATTTCCAATCACATGAAAATTATTTCTGAAGGACTGAACTGAAGTAGAGAAAAGAGTCAGAGACTCCTCACTTACTTCTAAAATTTCAAGGCTTTCCTCATCAGTCTCATAGGTGACCTGTATTGGCTGCTTACTTTTTTCAAGCTGATGATAGCGAACTTCATCCCATGAATCCACTGTTGATTGCTCTGCAAGGTTAGTTTCTGTTTGGAGAACATCATCATCAGACTCATCAAACTTTTGTGAATCATCAACATAAATAGCATCACCAATCAAAAATATTGTATTATCATTTTGTTCTTATTTGAATTGATCTTCTAGTTCACTTTATAATTTATGGTAGATGGGATTGGTAGGAGAATGAACAGAAATGTCTTGTTCACATAAAGGCTTAGAAGTTAGCTGCATGTTTAGCATTTGATTTATTTCCTCTTCAGTTAAAAGAGGAGGCATTTTTCTCTTTATTTGGATAAAAGTAAAATAGTTCTCTCTCTTGTGAAGGCTAATTTTGAGGCTGAATGTCTTCTTGAGCCTTATTTAGAAGGGATGATAAATCATCACTTGTGCTTTCAGAGAGATCTTGTGGGTTTCTTTCTATTCCTTGATTGATTTCTTCCTCAACCAACTCTTCTTGGCTGTCATGATAGTTGTCTTGAGAATGAAAATAATGAATTGCTACTAAGATATCTTCAAGATACAAATTATCTAAATCTACATCGGTATTTATAAGGTATTATATGATATCCTGAAATTGGTCACAACAATTTTTAGCCAATGATAAGGATGGAGAGTTTTCTTTATAGTGCTCATAAAATTCCTTATGGAGATCTTTTAGGTAGAACAAACTACCAGACCTGGGCCATTCATACTATTCCCTTGCATTTCCTTCTAATGTCAGCAGGAACATTTTCATAAGGTAGTCCTCATGCCATTCAATTTTTAACTTCCATACATCTATATGAAATTTGATGAGATGTAACAAGGGGTCATTAGTCTTTTCATATTGAAATGTAGGTAGGTTTTTGTCCCAATTTATTTGAGGAATTTTGTGTGGGAATCCCAGGATGTGGTCTCCATTCATTGTAGCATATCTCCTTTACACACTTGGATTCATGTTTGTAAATCTGAAAGAGGTCACTGAATATTTTCAACTGGTCTAGAGTTCTATACCAGTGGAGTCTTAAGGTATATTGGGGGTTGTGGAGTTTCCAGGTGGAAGTTTTCAACTTTTATGTCCACCATCAACATGATTGGGATTGTTCAATGCGTTCCCAGGGGAATCTATGAGAACTAGTGGGGTCAACAGGGCTACTGAAGAGCAGTGGAGTCACCAGGTGGAGGATGCTTAATGTTTTAAGGATGTACATGTTGTCCACCATCAACAACTGAATACCAATCTAAAGATGTTTGTAGGTTTTCTGAGATCTAGGGAATACTTAGTTTGTCACTAGCTCAGAAGGTCCCACCGTGATCGCCATTATGTTAGCTCCCCGTAATTTTCTAGATTGATTGAGATACAAATGGATAGGGGTAACATCAAACCAATATTTGGAATCCAAAGGACCTAGCCTTCCTGGATTAAGAAAGGGATCTCTCTATTAGGTGCAAAAGATGTGAACTTGTTTGCTGATTAGGGTTGACTTTAGCCTAGTGATGAAATATTGGGTTTGTTGATTTTTTTTTGGTTGGGTATGATGATTATATAGACTAGATAGAAACAAGGAAAACTTCAATTCATTGGGAAATGGAGTCTAACAAGGTCATGATAGGTTCATTAACAGATTAGGGAGTATTGTATGGAAAATCTAGCTTGGTTGGTGGATCTTTGGGGTTTCAAGGATCACGAGATGGAAATTAATTTTGAGAAACAAAGTTTGACAAAGAGAAGTAAATAATTCACTATCATATACTTAAACAAAGGGATTTGGAAGAATCATAAGCATAGAGAGAAAATAAAAGGCAAAGCAAACCCCAAACTCTTTGATTCAGACTTAATGTAGATAAATATCCAAGACAAACATTCAAATGAAGTACAGAAAGAAAAGAAACTTATTTAACTTTCAGTGATTTCATCATCAAAGATAGAAAACATTTAATATGCACAAATAACTATAATCAGAGAAGGAGACAAACCCTGAATATCCAATATTATAGCTATGAAGGTCCTTTAAAACAATTATTTAAATAAATGCAAAGAGTAGGATTGAAATAAACTTCTTTGACAAACCTAAATAATGATTCTTTAAATGGATGACTTCAAGAATAGTGTTCTTAGTGGCAACAAGAAGTAGGGCTAGCCATAAATCATGCTATATACTATCTGTTTCAAACCATTCAAGAAATATAGAAGCTTAGGAGATCCTTAGAGAGCAAAGAAGGATTCTCTAACATGTCCTAGCAGAAGAAAACATTAAGGCAGTGAAGAACAATTAGACCTAAGGTTCCATTAGAAAACATTTCTTATTCGAAATTCTTTGTCCTCATTAGGGGAATTTTGAGGTCTAAAATGGGCCTCCTAAGGAAATAATAAAATAATAGCTAAACCAATAAAATAATATTTATGATTTTTCAATTCACTTTTTGCACCACAATCCATGTAACCATAGTTAAATTCCATTCCAAAGTTGTACCAAAATAAAATTAATAAAAAAACTATACTGGTGTGACTATAAATAAGAATGAGCTTTTCAAGAAAAAATCATTATCATTTAACAAATATTGCATTTGTCCTTTGTACTTAAATAACTTAAAATAAAACATAAATAAAAATTTATAAATTCTTAATTATATTATATTCTATTAATTAAAATTTATGTTATTTAAATTGTATAATAACATGTAATTAATATACTATATAAAAATAATATAATATAATATAATAAATGTATAGGGATATGCATTGTTTCTTTTAAAAAATATGAAATAACAATAATATATTTTTATTCAAAAAATGCGAAATGACATTTATTATGAGTACTTTACTTTGACTTTAAAAGTACTTAGAGAACTACCTTGGTTAACCATGATTTTTTATCCACCATTGAGAATGTCACAATTAAGTACCTTTAACTCAAGAAATGCCACTTCAACCATTAGGGATGATGGAATCCCTTAAAATGTGATTGGTTCTCACAGAGTGAATTTTGATTGTACATTTTCCTTAGGAGGCCCATTTTAGACCTCAAAATTCCCCTAATGACTACAACATAAAAATATGGAAACACAATGAGAAAATAGAAAAAAACCAAAAAAAAAGAAACACTCAACCATCAACCAGAATCATGGATCCTGCAACCAGTCCTCCTCCATCAACAAACAAACTAGGGCATTCATAAACTCCAACACATCAAGTTCTTTTCAAATTACAAGGGACTATGTATTAATTCAGAATCAGACATCAAAATCCAACCCAATACACAAGAGCCTCATGCTCTATTTATGGAGCAATTGAGGAGGTTTAAACCATAAGAGGCTTCCAGAAACCATAATTTTGTCATAAATGTCATTTATGTGCTTAATGACCATGCAAGGCCCAAGACACATAATATCTTGGCTAATAAATGAAAAATAACATAATATAACTTCTCAATCAAATCTGGAGTGATTTCCCCAAGAAAATATTAAAAAACCATTTTTCCATTAATTTGTGTGTTTTGTTGACTTTTTAGCAAAAGACAGTCCATTTGCGCAGCGCCACTTTTGCAGAAAATAGGCTGTTTTGCAACCAAGTTTTGGACCACTTCCCGATGTCAGATTTGGCTCCGTGATGTCTCATTGGAAAGCTTGAAGAGTCTACATTCCAAAAGTGCTTTTTTGTTTCTCATACAGCTCCTGTAACCCAGTCAAAAATTAAAAACCCTCAGACTATCATTTGCATAGCGCCAGGCCTAAAACAGAGGCATAAAGGTGGTTTTTGAGGTGTTGTTTGACCTTTTGAGGGGTCAAAACTACTCCAAATATTATGAAATTTGGTGTGCATGATGTGCAGGCTAGGAAAAACCCAAAAATTTCAAGCTTTCCTCCTGAGGATGCTCCATATTTTTGCAGAGCACCAATGGCGTTGCGTAAACTAGGCCAAAAATTCTCAAAAAACAAAATTTTCTCCAAATTCATTCAAAATTGGTGGAGACCTTCCTTAGATGTTTTTAGACAACTTCTGAGAAGCCTCAACCAAAATTACAAGGTTATTATTCTAATTTTCCTCTTTTAGGTTTTTTACCTCAAGGAGAGCCTCCTTGAGCTTGGCACAAGCAAGCCTGCTCTTCTTTGCATAATGCTTGGTCATTTTAATTTGGAGATCAAGGCCTCTCTTGATCTTCTTGAAAACCTTATGCTCACTTTTTTAATGCTGAATGATGTATTATGCCATGCCAAAGTAGAACCCTAGTGGCCATCTCCTTATCTTCGTTGTCACTGTCTATGTCAATGCATTTGGGATTTTGTGTAGTTTTCTTGCCTTTCTTGCCTTTCTTACCTTTGCCCATATTTTCCTTGCCATTGTCAAGGCTTTGAGCTGATGTAGATGACAAGGTCCCTTACCTTTTGGAGGCAGCAAACACTTTCCTTGACCCTCTTTGATATGTGCAAGTAAGAGGAGTGATGGAGGTTTTGGTGGTGTATTCATCATGGCTATGACCTTTGGTGTTGTCATCATCTCCATTACCTTTACCATGATCTTCTTTAGTGATTACATGATTTGTTTGATTACTGCCCTTTTGACCTTCAGCACCCTCTTTATCTTCCTCAACATCTTCTTCGTTCTCACTTTGTTCATCTGCATCATCCCTTTTTGCACTCTGGGTTGACTCATTTTCATCATTATCATCACTGCCTCCCTCTAATTTATCATTTTCTTTGTCTTCACCACCGTTGTGCTCACTTTCCTCTTCTTCACCATCATTTCCTCCTTTATGTTTGGTCTCAAAGGCTTTTGACCTTTATCACCACCACTAATGTTGTCAGCTCTTGACATGTTGATAGGAGATGTTGGTTTGCAAATTAGGGCTTGATGAAACAAGATCAAGATGATGATGGAGTCAACTTTGGAGAATGAGAGGTGTGGAGGCTAGGGCTCTTAGGGTTTAAGTGTCTTTGTAGCTTGAGGAGGTTTTATCATGAGAGTATGGTAACAGCTTAAAATACCTTACCCACCCATGCCATCAAATTGGTCCAAGAAGGATTATAAGAACAAGGTCCCTTTCTGTACATGACCTAGGATTTTAATCCCTAGGGTTTTTAGCTCAACAAATAAAAAACCAAAATAAATTTGCAATTTTTCTTAGGGATTAGGAGAATATAACACTTACCAACTTTTTAGACTCTCTTCAACATTAGAGGTGCCTCAGATGATAAGTTTAGGAATTAGGAAGAGATGTTTTGAAAATTTTCACCTTCATAGGATTTGCACAGTGTTGGGCAGTCTTGCCCAGGCATTTTCACAGCGCCGGGTAGTCCTGCCCATGGATTTTGTGCAGCACCACTTCTTTGTGCAGTGCCCAAAATGGGTCAACTTGTAGGCAGGTTTTTATAACCTTCCCGAATTCGGATTTTGGCCCGTGATAGTGCATTGGAAATCTTGACTTGTCTACTTTAAAAATATACCATCTTTTGTCTGTTTGGTGTTGATTCTTCTAGCCAAAAGTTGATTTTCCCAATACTAGTCAAAAAGTCCAGAATGATGGTGAAGAAATGTAGAGTGCTGTTGCATACAAATTTTGGAGGCCTTCCTTAACTCCAAATTGAGCTCATGATAGCTCATTGAAAAGATCTTCTAGTCTAGTTGTGTTTTGACCAATCAAGCAAGTCATTTGGACAATATAGCATTGAGCAAATCGGATTTTCCCAAGGTCACTCTAGATGTTCATCAATTCTCTCGTGACACCTGTATTTTTGAGATTTCTCCCAAACCATAATACCTATGTAAAACATGAAGGAGGTGTTTCTTTTTGGAATTTTGACAGAAAAAAATGTGTCTCACTTTTTTCAAATTCATCTATGTTTGGTCAGAAACATGGTTTGAAGCAAAAATGGCCTTAGGTGATGGGAATGAGTTGGCTATAGGAAACCCTAGGTGGAAAGTGGAGGGATGGGAAAGGGAAAAAAATAGAGTAATGAGGATATATTTGGTAAAAAAATATGTGTATGAGTAGCACAAGCCGATAATGAGTTCTCCAAGAGTGGCAGGGTGACCATGGGATGGAAAAATGGTAGAATAGTGAAAATTTTTATCTAAGGATAATGAACGCAGTCAAATTTCTAGAACCCACAATGTTAATGAAATTTTTTTATGGAAATCTAGGGAAATATTTTAGTCATCTACAACATACAAAAATTATTGATGACTAACAGATCGAATGCTAAAGATCTCCCCTGATGTGCTCTTTTTGTCCAATGGGTTGCCCGCCCAATTTGCATCCGTGAAGCCATGCAACTTCACCTCATCTGTTTGTCTGTACCATAAACCATACTCTAATATGCCCCTCAGGTATCTTAAGGCATGCTTACCCACCTTCCAAAAGAGTTTGGTAGGCTTAACCATATCTTGACTCAGCTAGTTAACCACATAGAAAATGTCTGGCCTCGTGTTTAGTAGATACATTACCGAACCCACTAACTGTCAATAGACATTAGCATCCACTACCTCTCTAGAAGTAGCATCCCCTTTCCTCTAGTTTCCTGGAAGAGGAGTATCCATGGGTTTGCAGCCCTCCATTTGAAACTTACCCAGTGTCTCCCTTTCATACTTTCCTTGAGACACAAAAATTTCACCATCTCATTGCCATATTTCCAATCCAAGGAAATAATGAAGGAGGCCCATATCCTTCATCTCCAACTGCTTTGCAAGGTCCTCCTTGCATGAGTGTATCAGTTTCTCATCACCAGTCAATATTAAATCATCAACATAAAGAAAAATGATTAAAATCTTACCCTCCACCACAATTTGGTATAGGTTTTCATGTGATTCACTTTTGGTGAAGCCCAGTCTGGTGAAATAATTGTCTATCCGAGTGTACCAAGCAGGGGGCACTTGCTTCAGCCCATACAATGCTCTTTTGAGTCAGAACACATGCAACTTGCTGTTGAAGATCTAAAATACTTCAGGCTACTCTGTGTACACCTCTTCCTCAATTATCTCATTGAGGAATGAAGTTTTCACATCCATGTGATGAATGTGCCAACCCATCTGCACTAAGAGAGCAAGGATGGTCCTTATGGAAAAATACCTTGTGAAAGGTGAAAAGGTCTCTTCATAATCTATCCCCTCGATCCATGAGAAGCCCCAGGCCACAAATCTGGCCTTGTATTTCTCAACACTCCCATCAACAGCTTGCTTTACCTTGTGGATCCATCTCGAACCTACCATTGATTTATCAACCAGCCTTGGAACAATTTCCCAAGCACTATTTTTGACAATGGATTCATACTCCTCCACCATTGCATATAGCCATGTGGGCTCCTTCATTGCCTCCTGAAAGGAAGATGGTTCAGTCGCAATACATTTTCTCATGGGACCCATGTATCCAGTAAATCGGTCAGGAGACTATATTTGTCTGCTGTGTGAAGTAGGGACTCCTACATTCTGTGCAACATCAAGTCTCAACCAATCAGCTTATGTGGTATGCCTTCCACCAGTTCTGATGGTTGGCTCTACGTGAGTGGACTCCTCCACTCCATGAACCTCCTCCCATGGGTGATCCACATCTAGAGACTCGTCTTTTGGAACAAGCAATTCCTCCTCCACATGCATGTCCAACTCCCTCTCAAGAGTGTAACAATGATATTTACTAAGGTTTTAAAATTTAATAAAAACTTCCAACTTTGTACGTCTCAGTCTTCTTTTCTTGTCATCCTTGGTCACATGTACATAAACATATGAGCTAAAAATCTTAAAGGGTGAAACATCTAGTTTCTTACCAGTGAAAGCTTCTTCAGGTGTACTCATGCCAAGTACTCTATGACGAAAACGATTTTGCACATAAATCGCAGTGTTGCATGCTTCCACCCACAAATGCATTGGTAGGCCTTGATCATGCAACATCACTCGTGCTACACCCACGATCATTTTTTTCTTTCTCTCCGCGACCCCATTTTTCTGTGGGTTATGAGACGCTATGAGTTCTCTTCCAATTCCTTATTTGCTGTAGAAGTTCTTGAATTCATTACAGATTTATTCTCCTCCATTATCGCTCCTAAGAGTCTTCACTTGCTTCCCCTACTCTTTCTCCACCAATGCCTTAAACTCATAGAACTTTGAGAATGTTTACGAGAAAAGTCATCAACAAAAATAACATAGTACTTATGTTTTGTTGTTGAAGGAACAGAGAACAATCCACACACATCTGTGTGAACTCTCTCAAGGATCCTCGAAGCATGGTTCTCCTTCTCATGAAAGTTGGACTTTACATACTTCCCCATGGTGCAAACCTTGCACTGATCTAACTGAGCAAGTGTTCCCATTAGAAGTCCAGTAGATATTTTTTGCAAGACTTTCAGGGCTCCATAATGAATATGGCCTAATCACCTGTGCCATAATTTTCTCTCATCCCAGTATTGAGGCCTCAAAATCCTATTGCCAAAACATTGGGAAAACCACCCGGTCTAGACCTTAAAACAACTCCTTTTCCGTTTAGTATAGTGGCTCCGACTAGGGATAATGGGACCAGTTTCCCAATAAGGTTGATTTTGAGGGTGTTGTGAATATAGCATGCAAATGGATAATGATTATAATCTATATGCATCTATCTAAACTATTAATCTAATATATACCTGGGATATTTTTCCTTTATGCGATCTAAAATGATATCTTTCAACTATAAATAATATAGATCATTTAACAATCGAAAGAGATGAAAATTATGTAAAATTATTAGTATAAAAAAGTAGTTTGCATAGAAGAATTGTGAAAGAAACATAACATTTATCAGTGTGATTACATATTCAGTAAGAAACCATAGCTAAATATTAGAACAGAAGTGCATGTAATATTTATATATGATAACGTTTCAAATATATAATGCAATAAAAGGTAACTGTCAATCTATGAAGTAAGACATAATACAAGTGAATAGTAGTACATATATACGAAGTTCTACTCATGTAAAATAACACCAATGAATCTGATCCTTCTCACTTTCAAGAAATTTAAAGCATAGAGTACTGCAACATTAGTTAAGTAGCCTTAATTGTTAAAAGATAATAGAATGTGTTCCATTAATTCATCAAAGCAGTCACAAAATTACAATAGTGCATTCTGTTGTGGTTCCCATGATTCGATAGATTTGGAAATACCAAATGATGAGACAACATCAAACCACTTTAGGACATCAGGATCTAGCCCTCCTGGATCCAGAGAGGGATCTCTCTATAAAGGCAAAGAATAATATATCTTTGAGGTTCAAATTTAAGGTATTAGGCTAGTTATAGGGCACAAGGGTTGTTGTTTTGTTATTTGGTTGGGAAACATGAAAGAATGGTTCAATGTAAGGTAAAGAAGTGAGTAAAGAAGGATTTTAGCAATGGGGAGATAATTCAAAGAAAAAACATATCCATTGGGAAATGGGGTCATAAAAGGGTTTACTTGCAATTCAATATCCAAGGCTTTCAAATGGGCTAGTCATCTAAATCAGAGGATCTCCTAAGATGGTAGTAATGAGATGAAATGATAAGGAAATGAAGGTGAATGACAAGGAAACCTTCCAAGGTGACCACTTAGGAGAAAATCTAGGGATATGGCATGCCTTAACCATCTGTGATCGAACTCCTACAAGGCTAACTCTTCAGACAATAGAAAACATTTAAGATGGACACAAAGTGAAGCCTAAGATCAGAGAAAGACTTTTAACCTTCTCTGATTTTGACATTCAACTTAAGGGATCTTAGAAAGGCAAACTGTTGGAAAATTACCGTAGTGAGATAGAACTAACTCTAAATCTCCCAGTTTCCCAATTCTTTCAGTTAAAACCAAACCAGAACATCTAAAAACAGATTCTAAATTCATACATCAGTAAGCATGGATAAAACCAACTACTATACTGGTTAAATTATCTTCAATTTTTTCTTATATTACACAATTAGTATAAAACATCGAAGATAAGAAGAGCAGGAAGCATTAGGGTACTTTACAGCAGTATATCCTAAAGTTAGATTATTGATTCTTATCAGAGAAATGAAATATGATTGCATAAGAGAGGGAAAACAGTAATAGATAGAACACATCACCACTGATTTAGATCAGGATCCAATGAACATGCTTGTCATATTAAAGAGCAACACCAGTCACATACATCATTCTCCAATAGCTTGGTATCAACAAGAAATCATCTCCCAGCCTATTTTACAACTAATACACATAGAACTCTATCTCAAAGAAATAGCTTACAATCCACGATTAACCAACATTTAAAATGTATTTCTGAGGAGTTCTTATAGCTGAAAGAGTGGTTGTAGAGGTAGATAGAACTTAAATGCATCATTAAAATAGAGGGAGAAGTGTTCTTGCAGCCCATTCTATCTTAATATCCCTGTATTGACTTTTCGTACTCTTTGGATAAACTAGGTATCTTCGACAGGATGATAATAATTTTAGGGGTATGTTTCTGATGTACTTTCTGGATTTTTGTACTTTGTTTGTACTCTGGGGCTATTAAGGTAGATAAATGACTTTCAAGACTTCCATACTTTGCAACTAATGTTCTGGAAATCTTAGGACTTCTGTCAGGGTGATAATCTTCTCAGGAACTTGATGGAGAAAAAAAAACATTATGCTAATGTGAAAAATATGATATGGCTTGTTTCATGCGCTTTAGGCTTTATTAGCCTTCTATATCATTTATAAGGTCTTCAATCTGTATCTTCGTCCTTAAAACACTGGATTAAAGCATTTAATCTTCAATAGTAGGCTCTAATCCATTAAATCTCTCACTGATACTCTTCGCCACTTCTCTTCTGTCTTGTTTGTGGGTACATAGGTTTTAATGGCATTGGGTGGTTTGAAACAGAGTTAATAACCTGGTCTTTACTGAAAATCTTGTTCAAACCTTCTCAGGCACCTTCCTCTGCGATCTCTGGCTCTAAACGTATTTTCCTGCACTCTAAAAAAAAATTGTCTGTGATTGTGAAACAGAGTGGATTCATGTCCCTTTAAAACCTGGAAAATGACAATAAAAATCACTATGAAATAACCCGTGGGAGTGGGAGGGATGTTGTGGAGGACCGAGGTAATGGTGGCACAGCAGTGAAAATGAAGGGTGTAGGCGAAAAAATGGGTAAAAATCATGGCGAAATGGAAGAAAACTGGCTTGATGGAGGTCTAGTGTGAGGACGGTTCTTGACCATTGGATTATACTGATGGATGGTGATCAACAGTCGAGACTTACCAGTGGAGTTGTTTTAGAAGGTTAGGCGGAAGAAATAAATTTTATTGTTAAAACATAAAAGTTCAATGTTTGGGGCGAATACAAGGAAAAAAGGCTAAAATAAAGAAGATCTGGGGCCTTTGGTGGTGGGACCGAGAGGGCGGAGGGAGATTGAATTTGGACTGTTGGATCACTGGAAGAGATCGACGATGGAGATTTTCTGATGAAGTCCTTTGGAAGGTTCGATGAATGGGATATGATTGAAGACACGATAAAATGTGGGCCATTGATCTAGATCAAATGAACGGTCGAGATTAAATGAAGGATTATATCAGGGAGGAGTGGTTTTTAGATGAAAAATGTTGGTTTGTCGCAGCTCCAAAGTGGTTTTGAAACTTCTCCAAAAAAACGCGATATGCCTCGCCGCCTGACACATGTCCTCCCAAAACCGCTTTTATCCTGTAATTTTGAAACATTAAACTTGGGGTACAAAAGTTATGCGATATGCATTTTCAGCCATTGGATGAAAGGCGAAGAGATCTGACAGTGGAGATGAGAGCGCAATGTGGAAAGATGCATGAGCGATATGGTGGGAAGAGCCAACGGTAGATTAAATCCTGAACTTTGGATTTGTAGAATGGATGGCCAAGATTTGATCGGGGATCGGCAGAACAGTGGAACGGGGAAAGGGGGAGGCGGAGTGCGATGAAATTTGGACCGTCATATCTGGTAGAATTAACGGCTAGGATTTAATCGCATCGAAGAAAAGGTAGTGGGCCAAAAATCCGAAGTTTTTGATTTTGTGATTTGCGATTTAGTGCGGATCGTCAGATCATTGGAGAGATCAAAAGTCGAGATTTGACCAGGGGGAAATGACGGAGGGCACATGAGCAGAGAGGGATGAGATTTGGACTGTTGGTTCTTATGGATTCAATGGTCTAGATCTAATCGATGGATCGGCATCAGAGGAGGCAATGTAATGCAAAAACCAGAAGTTGCAATTGCCTGATTGTGCGATAGAGCACAGGCCGTTGGATCTGCGGATGATCAACGGTCTAGATTTAGTCGGGATTCACGCAAGCAGAGGGGTAAAATGATGGATGGTAATGATGCACTTTAGCATTGGCCATCATATCTGGAAAGATCGACGGTGGAGATTGCAGCGGAGGTCGACAGAACAAAATCTCATCGCATCGGAAAAGAAAAGGAAACAAAGGCAAAAGGTGATAGAGAAAACTCCGATTTTGATTGTGCGACAGGGCATAGTGCTTGGTCCTAGGCGCGGAGTCTGAAGCGGAAAGAGGGGCTAAGGGCTAATCCAAAAGGGGCTTAAGGCCTCAATGAAAAAGGGTGTTTTTAGGCCAAAATCAGTGTTTTTTAAGGCCAAGAAAGGGGTTTCGGTAGGCAAAAAAGGGGATTTTAAAACCAAATAAAGGGAGCTATAAGGTTTAAAAGGGAATTTTGATGATTTTGGAGGGCTAATGAAGGGATTTTGTGAGATTTTGAAAGGGAAAAGGGAGGTGAAAATGAAGGCTTTGTGGGAATGAAATAGGGAAAATGGAGGCCTTTTTGAAGCATTCTTTTTCACAAAACAACAGGACCTTTCCAATGTAAACAGTAGTGAAGATCTCTTCAAAGGAAAAAGACATGTAAAGGCTTCAAGAATGATAGATTTTCAGATAAAATGTCTCTCTTGAAGACCTAGAAACATTTCTAGCCACCTTTTTGCTATGTCAAAAATTTATAGGTGGCTAACAGTGGCTCCACATGGGGATGGCATCTTCTTGAAGGTGTCAAGAACTTTCAGAAATAATATTTTGGAAGTAGGCCAGATGCCTGATCTTTAACCATATTTTTCTTCTTTGATCAGCTACTACAGACATGATGGATATTAATTCAGCTAAAAATATTCCTCCCAAACAATCTACCTACCCATCCTACAGTCCTAACATTTTTTCTTCAAGGTGCATTTAGACTTGCAGACCTTATTCATCATTTTTTATTGAAAGCATAAAACACTAATATAATTCTACCCTTATTCCTCCATGAGACCAGATTAGACAATTGGCCTCATAGCTTCTCTACCTACATTAATATCTGCTAGGATTAAACTATCTATCATATTTCTTTCTCTACATTCTAAAACAGAAATTTAAAAACAATCAAACCATGATTAGACTGTCTGGTTTGCTGTGGGTCCATGGCATAAAGACAGCTGCACATGAACTGAATTTTGCAGGAAATTGAAACCAAAATGTGAAGGCTTGAAATTGTGAAACTTTAAAGCATCCTTCTTTTCCTTGTGACTCAGATTTTTAGCTTGTTAGAGTCACTTTCCTTTTTCATTTCAGCTCTGGTTTTGAGCTTGTTAGAGCTGATTCTCTTTTCTTTATTTGCTGGTTCAGGTTTTGGGCATATTAGAACCATCCTTTCCCTTTCTTTGGCTTAGGTTTTGAGCTTGTTTGAGCCATTATTTTAAAACTTTAGAGGTTCAAGTTTTGATCTTGTCTGAACCTTTCTTTCTCTCTTTTTTTGTATTTTTCCTTTTTTTTTAAACAAAACACAACAATGGTATTTACAATGGAGGTGAAAAATTTAAATTGGAACTCAACAGTAATAATTCTTGAGCATCCTGCCATTGACAGGACCCCCAAATATATCTGTACCATCTAATTCCTGCAGAAAAAGGCATTGGGACCAATGGTGGATTGGATGATGTAAAGAGCTTGCCACAAACTGTAAATTTTTCCATGCTTGCCCTTGTCCTCTCTCCTAGAGACTTAAGTACCTTGTCTCCAATTTTGAAGTCACAAGCCTTTTCTCTCTTTTTAAACAACTTTTTGATGTTCTCTTTCACTTTTTGAGCTCTGTTGTAGACCTCTTCCCTTGTTTGCTGGAGATGTATTTTTTGATTGATCCTCCTTACCATGTTGTCTTCTTCTGACTATATTTCTTGGACCAATTTTATTACTGGTACCCCTAAGCTGGTGGGAAACACTGCATCAACCCCATATACAAGCTGATATGGAGACATAACAATGGACTTCTTTGTTGTTAATCTATCAGCCCATAGAGCATGCACCAACTTATTATGCCCTCATTTTTTATTCTCTTCAAGAAGCTTCTTGATGATGGTCACCAAACTCTTATTTTATGATTCTACTAGCCCATTACCTTGTGGGTAATAAGAATTAGAATGACCAAGTGCAATATGATACCTGTGACAAAAATCAATCATCTTTTTGGAACCAAAAGCAACAGCATTATCAGTAATAATCTTCCTAGGGCAGCCAAATCTAGATAGGATATGGTCTTCAAGGAATTTTATGATGATAAAATCTGTGACATTCCTAGTAGGGATGGCCTCTATAAATTTTTTGAAATAGTCTGTGGCTATGGGAATCCATTTGTGTTGGGCAGATGAAGCAGGATGGATTTCCCCAATGAAATCTAGGCCCCACTATTGAAAAGGAGCTTCAACAGTGATTGGTCGTAATGGTAAAGGTAGGAGTTTTCTTTTGCCCTTAAATATTTGGCACTTATGGCAGGAAACTATCATTTTATGTACATCTTGGAAAAGGGTAAAGCCAACTCTAAGGATTTTGTTGGTAGTGGTTTTCCAGTATAGATGGCCTCCACACTCTCCTTCATAGAATTCATGTTTGTTCCTCTCTGCATCAACTTCAAGAAAACATCTAAACAGTAAACCATTGACATTTTTCCAATATAAACATTCATTTAAAATGAAATAATTCCTAACTTTTAACTTTAAAAACCTTGTCTTTGTCTTTGATAAATCAGGAGGAGCATTAAGATTTGTAAGTACATACAAGATATCAGCATACCAAGGTGAGTTTTGGAATTTTTCTTCAACAGTAGGAGCAGGCAATCCTTCATGTTCATCCAAGGCATCTACCATGTTTATGTCAAGGGCTTGTAAGTTAGATTCAACCATTAATTGTGCTAAGCCTTCACCTTTGATAAGTTTTGTGGGTTTGATCTCCAAATCATACTCTAGTATCACTGCTATCCATTTACCTCTTTTTCCATCTGGGTCTTGTGAAAAAATGTCTTTCACCACTATGTTAGGAACATAAGCAATGATGTGAGAATGCAGAATATACACCCTGAAATATTTTAAGGCCTTTACCAAAGCATAAGCCTGTTTTTCCATTATATTATATTTCAAGGGAGCATCTCTTAGTGCCTTGCTAAAGAAAGCAATTGGCTGCTCTTAGCCCTTTTGGGGCTTTCTGCAACAATACTGCAGCCACGATATGCTCTGATGCAAAGGAGAATATAAGGAAATATTTTGTGAAATCTGGGCTGATTAGGACCGGTGCTCGAGTAAGGGCAAGTTTTACTAGCTCAAAGGATTTTCTAGCCTCTAGAGTCCATTTAACTCCTACTTCTTTCTTAAGCATGTTTGTCATATTTCTTAGGACTTCTGCTAAGTTGGGAATAAACCTCCTCAAGAAGTTATTTTTCCCAATAAAGGATTGCAATTCTTTTATGTTTCTTGGGTGGCTAATCTGCAGTATTCCCTCAACTCTTTTTGGGTCTATTTTAATCCCCTTTTCTGATATAATATGGCCCAAAATCTTAACTTATTGTAGGCCAAATACAATATTTTTATGATTTAAAGATAGCCCAAACCTCCTGCACTTCTTAAAGATATTTCGAAGATGTTTAAGGTGCTCTTCATCAGTTTTTGAATAAATTGTTATATCATCAAGGTAAATTATAATGAAGTGCCCTATTTCCTCTGAAAATGCGATGTCCATAGCTCTTTGGAAGGTTGCACCAGCATTCATTAGTCCAAAAGGCATTTTCACATACATGAAAGTGCCCCATGGAGTGGTGAAAGCTATTTTTAGTTGATCTTCTGGGAGTACTAAGACCTGGTTGTACCCTGAAAATCCATCTAATAGAGAGATCCTTTTAGAGCCAACTGCCCTTTGTAGGATGTGTTCCATCTTGGGTAAACGGTAATTGTCCTTCAGGGAGGCTCTGTTAAGGTTTCTAAAATCAATGCACAGTCTGATTTCTTCTGTCTTTTTCCTTACGACCACTAGGTTAGATACCCAATCAGAAAACATCATAGGCATTATGATTCCTTCCTCATACATTTTCTTGATTTCCTTTTCCACTAGAGGTAGTTGTACTGGGTTAATTCTGCGCAGTTTTTGCCCAAAGGGTTTTTTGTTTTCTTTCAATGGGATCTTATGCTGGATAATCTCCATGTCATAGGCTTTTAAGTCCTCATAGCTCTAAGAAAACACATCAGCAAACTCTTTAAATAAATCAATGTATTTATTTTTGATGTGTGTTGGCAAATCTTAGGCCAATTTAATCATCTTAGGCTTATCTTTGCTTCCTATATTGCATTCTTCAACATCTAATTCAGTGTGTTCTATAATGGGTTTCTTTGCCACATCATTAAAGTCGAAAAGGTCCTCTAGGGGTGCTAATCCTTTGGGTATGTTCTTTTCTTTGGACAGCAGCATCTCAATGTCTTCTTTATCTGTGTTCATGTATTCTTTAGTTTGTTTTTCAAATTCTTTGGTTAACATGTTTATTTCTGCATTGGGGGATGGTTTTTCTTCATCGGGGGGCTCTTTATCTGAGCAGTTTTCATTGGATTTAGAGTCTGAATCAAGTAATTCAAACTCATTCCTACAAAGAAAGAAATCCTCCATCTGTTTGTCACCCTCAAAGACCTACCAATATTTCTCATTATCTGGTACTACAGGTCTGCATTTTGTTTGAATAATGATCTGCTTGTCACTAGACGATTTCTGATATGAACTAGTAGCGCAGGCCAATCCATTGGCAATAATGTTTTGACTCCAAGGGACAAATGCAAGCTCATATTCTACAAATGTTTTCAACAGATCCATAACATCATTCCTATATGCCCTTAATCTAGGATGCTTTGCAATGTACTCTCCGTTGATTTGTTTTATGACTAATTCTGAATCTCCTTGAACAACTATTCTCTTAGCTCCTAGTCATTTTAATAAATGCAATCCTAAGAGAAGAGCTTCATACTTTGCAATGTTGTTTGTGCACTTAAATTCTAGTTTAAAAGCATGGCTCTCAGCATAGTTATTTTCAGAGTTGTGCAGCCATACCCCAGCTCCTGCATTATTTCTTGTGCAAGATCCATCAAAGTTCATTTTCCATAAGGGATTGTTTGCAGAATTGTTATCAGTTTCATCCCTAATGCTATGTTCACCATTGTGTAGTTTTATGTTTCGTTCTTTAGGACTTTCATGGAGTTCAGAGTGATGAGTAATTTGTTTTTTGCAATCTTGGTTTTGTTCACTCTGATTTTTTGATTCGGCACACTATTCAAGGGTTTCTCTCTTGTTTTCATCTATTTCTAGAGCTACCATTATGTTCGAATTTGTGGCTTCTACTCTGTTATTTAAATCTTTTTTTCCTATATCTTGTTCATCAGTAAAATCATCATTGTAAAGGATAAAGGAATCCATATCTATATGGACAGAGTAGAGAGGGGAATTTTTAGGTTTCTCTAGGTTGCTAACCATAAATTTCATGTGTGCCTCTCTATACAGTCTTCTAAGCTGGCTAAAGATGGGGATAGTGGCATATTTCATGTCCATCTGCATTGTACATTGTAGCTTGGCACCCCATGATCTTGATAGCAACATGCCATACTTAGGAGGCACATCTGCCACTACGACATCCATTACCATGCATTTGGCTGTGATTTGGGTCAAATTTACGTAGAGATCTTTGATTAGGCCAAGGCACTTCACTCTACTAGAGTCAAAGGAATATAAATCCTTATAAGGTCTGGTTATCTCTAGGCCTAACTTCTCCATAATCACCTTTGGCATAAGGTTGTGTGAAGCCCCAGAATCATGCATAGCATTATGTAGGATTTTTTCATGAATATTGAGGCTGATATAAAAAGGAGGTACTACCCCTTCCTGAAATTTCCCTTCAATTTTAGGGCCAAACAAGACAGCAGGTTGATCATCATTTAAATTGACAGTGTCACTTTTTTCTCCTAAGTTTAAAGATTTCAAAATTTGACCTTTATATTCATCCTGAGTAGCTAACTTAGTGAGAGGAACAAAAATTTTGATTTTGGCTACCTCACTTTCCAAATTGAAATGAGACTGGCTTTTTGAAAGGTTCAATTCTATTTTACTGGCCACTATTTTATTGGCAGAATCATCTTGTTGATTCTCACTATGTACAATGTTTGAAGCTATTTTATCAGGAGCATTAGCTGCAATTCTAGTGCTGCTATTTTCATGACTTGGTTTATCAGTAGTTTGGATTTCTTTTTCTTTGTTTTTGCCAGAACTCTCAGCTGCTGATTTGTTACTTTTAGCAGTGACTTTAGGAGTCTTTTCAGGTCTTTTCTTAATGGTGATTTCGGAAGATTTTGTTTTGGGAGTGTCTATGTTTTTCTTGCTTCTAAGATCATATTGTTCTCAGACCTGCATGATGGAATTTTCAAATCCCAACGTATAGTCCTCATATTCCAACCCTTCCTCATCCCAATGTGAGTATGAGGTCTGATTATCCTCTGTAGAAAAGGTGTGATCTTGATTATCCACCTCCATTAAGTTTATGGTAGTTCCCTCTGATTCTTCTATTATCCCTCATCCTCATCAAGTAAATTCTCTTGGAATGGAGGTATGACTTGTTGATCAGAGTCCCTTTGTCTATTTAGGGGGTTGTTTCTCCTAAAATTTTGGTTTTGGTTTTGATTGTGGTTTCTATTCTGATTGTTGATTTGGATCACCATTTTCTCCACAATTCTTTCCATCCTCTCCATGTTTTTGGCTAGATTATCATATTTGGGATTATATGAAGAAGCTATGTTGTCATCCCTATAGGTTACCTTCTTCTCAGCCCTCATTCTAGCTCTGTTTTCAATTAGGTTTGCTTCTACACTCACTGTTCTTTTCTACATGTCTTCTAATGTGTCATAATCTCTCTCCCTAAGCTGGTAGGACATATCAGCATCAAAGCCTTCAGGGTATTTCAGTAGGGCCATTCCTTGTGGAGGTTTCGTGTGTGGTGGAAGAGCATTGTAGACACTGTTAAATCTAGTAGAGTTGTCATGGACACTCTCTCCTTCATTTATTTTGAGGTTTTTATATTTTGCTAGTATTTGGAGAGGGTTTCTTTTGACTTCCCATTTGTTTATAAAATTTTTATGTAAAGAGGGAAGGTCATGGATGCTATTGGGAGGTAAGCCTTTAAACCACTTTTTCACTTCTCCTCCTAAGCTCTGGGCGAAGATTCTCATTTTAATTGTTTCGTCTTCAAATTCCATATATTCAAAGGCATATTCCATCCTATCTACATGATGTTGGGCTGTGGAGGATTCCTTTCCAGTGAACTGAGGGATTTTTTACTGATAATCATTGGGTAGTGGAGCCAAAGGCTGTCTTAATAGCAAGGGAGCGTACCATGCTGCCATGATAGTGTTTTATGGAGGTAAGGGATTGGTTTGAGCAGTAGGTATATGGATGACAGAAATGCTGGGACTAGCAACAAACTGTTGAGCAGATCTAGGGTGAGAGAGACCCAAGTTATGGATGAAATGAATATCAAGAGGTGTTGATGGAGGGGTTTCTCTGTCCCTAATGTTTTGACCACTATGTGGTGGTGATATTGGAGGCTCAAAGTCTATCTATTCTATAGCACTGAGTGACTGAGTTCTTGGTAAATTACTTGGTAAGTCTAAGTCAATTTGAGTGTTTGATAGAGCTCCAAAGTTTTCAGGTGCTGAATTAGCTCTATTAATGTGTCTGACAATAGTTGGATCCCTATACGTATAAGGCTTCCTAAGAATACTGTCAGGGTTTTCAACTATCTTAGGTGGGTTTGGATTAGGATAAGCTCTAGTATGGATTGTTCTTGAAGATAGTATGTTAAGTCCTCCAACTCAACAAAGAATTTTAGCCAGATATGACAGTCTTTAAGAGGAAAACTATCTTCAAACAGAGAAGCTTAATCCCATGTGTTTCTTTTGGTATGGATGATGTTGTAATGAAACTCATCTCCCAGTGGAGTCTATTGAAAAAAAAGATAATCAACAGGCTTGCTGATCACCAGTGGAGTCTTTTGTTCACTTAGGAACTGTGGAGTCACCAGGTGGAGGGTTTAAAGTGTGTCAAGAAGGTTTACTGTCCACCACAGTGATTAACTACCAAATCAAAGCTATTGGTATTCTTTGAGCTCTTAGGGATGTTTCAAGGAGTGTTTATTCAAAGTTCCCCAGCGGAGTCGCCATTATGTTGTGGTTCCCATGATTTGGTAGATTTGGAAATACCAAATGATGAGACAACATCAAACCACTTTGGGACCTTAGGATCTAGCCCTCCTGGATCCATAGAGGGATCTCTCTATAAAAGAAAAGAATAATATATCTTTGAGGTTCAAATTTAAGGTATTAGGCTAGTTATAGGTCACAAGGGTTGTTGTTTTGTTTTGTTTTATTGTTTGGTTGGGAAACATGAAAGAAGGGTTCAATGTAAGGTAAATAAGTGAGTAAAGAATGATTTTAGCAATGTGGAGATAATTCAAAGAAAACACAGATCCCTTGGGCAATGAGGTCATAAAAGGGTTTACTTGCAATTCAATATCCAAGGCTTTCAAATGGGCTAGTCATCTAAATCAGAGGATGTCTTAATATGATAGTAATGAGATGAAATGATAAGGAAATGAAGGTGAATGACAAGGAAACCTTCCAAGGTGACCACTTAGAAGAAAATATAGGGACAGGGCATGCCTTAACCATCTATGATCAAACTCCTATGAGGCTAACTCTTCAGACAATAGAAAACATTTAAGATGGACACAAAGTGAAGCCTAAGATCAGAGAAATAATTTTAACCTTCTCTTCTTTTGAAATTCAGCTTAAGGTATCTTAGAAAGGTAAAATGTTAGAAAAGGACCCTAGTGAGACAGAACTAACTCTAAATCTCCCAGTTTCCCAATTCTTTCAGTTGAAACTAGACAAGAACATCTAAAAACAGATTCTAAATTCATGCATTAGCAAGCATGGATAAAACCAACTACTATAATGGGTAAATTATCCTAAATTTGTTCTTAGATTACACAATTAGTAGAAAAAATCAAATATAAGAAGAGCAGGAAGCATTAGGGTACTTTACAATAGTATATCCTAAAGCTAGATTATTGATTCTTATCAGAGAAATGAAATATGATTGCATAACAGAGGGAAAACAGTAATAGATAGAACACATCACCACTTATTTAGATCAGGATCCAATGAACAGGCTTGCCATATTAAAGAGAAACACTAGTCACATAAACCATTGTCTAGTAGCTTGGTATCAACTAGAAATCATCTCCCAGCCTATTTTACAACTAATACACACATAACTCTATCTCAAAGAAACAGCTTACAATCCAAAATTAACCAACATTTATAATGTATTTTTGAGGAGTTATTATATATAAAAGAGTGTCTGTAGAGGTATATAGAACTTAAATGCATCATTAAAATAGAGGGACAAGTGTTCTTGCAGTCCATTATGTCTTAATATCCCTATATTGACTTTTCGTACTCTTTGGATGAACTAGGGGTCTTCGACAGGATGATAATAACTTCAAGGGTATGTTCTTGATGTACTTTCTGGATTTTTGTACTCTGTTTGTACTATGGGGAAAGTAAGGCAAATAAATGACTTTTAGGCCTTCCATACTTTGCAACTAATGTTATGGAAATCTTAGGACTTCTGTCAGGGTGATAATCTTCTCAGGAACTTGATGGAGAATAAAAAAAATTATGGGAACTTGTCCTTTCTTGGGAAAGAACATTCTGCTGATGTGAAAAAGCTGATATGGATTGTTTCATGCGTTGTAGGCTTTATTAGCCTTCAGGATCATTTATAAGGTCTTCAATCTATATATTCGTCCTTAAAACACTGGATTAAAGCGTTTGATCTTCAATAGTAGGCTCTAATCCATTAAATCTCTTACTGATACTCTTTGTTGCTTCTCTTCTATTTTTTCTATGGGTAAACAAGTTTTAATGGCACTGGGTGGTTTGAAATAGAGTTAATAACCTAATCTTTACTAAAAATCACATTCAAACCTTCTCAGGCACCCTCCTCTGTGATCTCTGGCTCTAAACATATCTTCCTGTGCTCTAAAAAAAACACTGTCTGTCACTGTGAAACAGAGTGGATTCACGTCCCTTTAAAACTTGCAAAATGAAAATCAAACTTATTACGAAAGAACCCATGGGAGTGGGAGGGATGATGTGGAGGATCGAGGTAATGATGGCGCAATAGTGAAAACGGAGGGTGTAGGCGAAAAAACGTGTAAAAATCATGGCGGAATGGAAGAAAACTAGCCCGACGGAGGTTTGGTGCGAGGAAAGTTCCGAACCATTGGATTAGACTGATGGATCATGATCAACAGTCGAGATTCAATGGTGGAGTTGTTTTAGAAGGTTAGGCGGAAGAAATAACTTTTAGTGTTAAAACATAAAAGCTCAATGTTTGGGGCGAATACAAAGGAAAAAAGGCTAAAATGAAGGAGATTGGGGGCCTTTGGCGGTCGGACCAAGAGGGCGGAGGGAGATTGAATGTGGACCTTCGGATCACTGGAAGAGATCGACGGTGGAGATCCTCCGATGAAGTCCTTTGGAAGGTCTGATGAATGGGATATGAATGAAGACGCGATAAAATGTGGGCCGTTGATCTAGATCAAATGAATGGTTGGGATTAAACGAAGTATTATATTGGGGAGTAGTGGTTTTTAGATGAAAATTGATGGTTTCATGCAGCTACGAAGTGGTTTTGAAAATTCTCCAAAAAAACACGATATGCCTCGCAACCTGACACGTGTCCTACCATAACTACTTTTATCGCGTAATTTTGAAACATTAAACTTTGGGCGCAAAAATGACGTGATATGCATTTTTAGTCATTGGATGAAAGGAGAAGAGATCTGACGGGGGGGATGAGAGTGCGACGTGGAAAGATGCACGGACGATACAGTAGGAAGAGCCAATGGCGGATTAAATCCTGACCGTTGGATCTATGGAATGGACAGCCAATATTTGATCGGGGATCGACAGAAGAGTGGAACGGGGAAAGGGAGAGGAAGAGTGTGATGAAATCTAGACCATTGGATCTGGCAGAATTAATGGCTAGGATTTAATCACATTGGAGAAAAGGTAGTGGGCCAAAAATCTGAAGTTTTTGATTTTGCGATTTTCGATTTAGCGCGAACCGTCGGATCATTGGAGAGATCAACGGTCGATATTTAACGGGGGGAAATGATGGAGGGCACATGAGGATAGAGCGACGAGATCTGGACCATTGGTTCTTGTTGATTCAATGGTCCAGATCTAATCGGCGGATCGGCATCGGAGAAGGCAATGGAACGCGAAAAATAGAAGTTTCGATTGCCAGATTGTGCGATGGAGTGCAGGCCGTTGGATCTGTGGATGATCAATGGTCCAGATTTAATCAGGAGTCATGCCAGTGGAGGGGTAAAATGATGGATGGGCATGATGCACTTTAGCGCTGGCCATCGGATCTAGAAAGATCGACGGTGGAGATTGCAGCGGAGGTCGATAGAACAAAATCTCATCGAATCAGAAAAACAGAAGAAACAAAGGAAAAAGGTGATAGAGAAAACTGCGATTGTGATTGTGCAATGGGGATTAGTGCTTGGTCCTGGGTGTAGGTCATATGTGGAAAAAGGGGCTAAGGGCTAAGCCAAAAGGGGCTTAAGGCCTTAATGAAAAAGGGTGCTTTTAGGCCAAAATTAGTGTTTGTTAAGGCCAAGAAAGGGGTTTTGGTAGGCAGAAAAGGGGATTTTTAAACCAAATAAAGGGAACTACAAGGTTTAAAAGGTAATTTTGATGATTTTTGAGGGCTAATGAAGGGATTTCATGAGAGTTTGAAAGGGAAAAAGGAGGTGAAAATGGAGGCTTTGTGGGAATGAAATAGGGCAAATGGAGGCCTTTTTGAAGCATTATTTTTCACAAAACAGCAGGGCCTTTCCAATGTAAACAACAGTGAATATCTCTTCAAAGGAAAAAGACACATAGAGGCTTCAAGAATGATAGATTTTCAGAGAAAATGTCTGTCTTGAAGACCCAAAAACATTTTTACCCACTTGTTTGCTATGTCAAAAATTTATAGGTGGCTAACACATTCTTTGCAAATGTTTTTGACAGATTTCTGGACCCTTCTCTAAATGCATGAGAAAATTTTAAATACTGAACTAACTATAAACTAAAATAGATTATTACAAAAATATAGAGGAGGTTTCAAAACAACCTTCCTCAAAAAGCTAACTTAAACTACAATTTAGGAAATTAAACTAACGATTTTGATTTTATAAGTCTTGCCCTTCTTTCTGAATGTGGTCACGAAGTTGGAAAATATCTAACATTGATTTGAGCTGAGTTGGTTGCGATATCCTTGATCAGATTTCTCCCTTGAAAATAGCATTTGAAATTGTTGACTGGGATCTTTTTGTTGAATCTGTAAGAGACTACAGAGTTTGATGCTGATGATAAGGTTTGATCAGAAAATTCCAGTAATTTTCCGGATAAAACTTATTTACCTATTTAATTGTTTCCTCCTGTGTATCTACTCTATGCTTCCACTGTGTTTCAACCTGTCTTGTTTCTGAAAACAAATCAGATGTGTTTTCCTTAAGAAGTTCTACTTTACACAGTTTCTCACACATAGATTCAATAATCTCACTTGAAATTTTGGATGTCTCTGCCACTTCTTTCTCTGCCTATTTGATTTTTGCTTCCCATTCTGTGAATAGAATTTCTTTGTGAAGCTTATCTACTTCAGGTAGATTATCTTGCTTTCTTGAATCTAAAACTTTCCATTGAATGTGCTCTTCAATTTTCTTCTCATGTCTTTCACATTCAAGTTTTTGAATTGTTATCTATTGGATAACTATTTTACTTGAATCACAATAAGAATCAATCATAGAAGCTTGATGAAAAAATACTTCTTTTTCTTTCTTTAACTTAGTTTTTAAATCAAGTGCTTGTTTGATAAATTGTTTTAGTTATGGTTGACCCTATAACATAGTCATTTTTATTTCTAGATGTGCTTGATTTTCATTAATATCTCTCTGATGCTGCAATTTGAGGCTTTCAATATCTTTATGAAATTTCATTGTGTTCACTTTTAATTGCTCACTGGAATTGGATTTTTCTTAATTCAACAACTTATTTAGTTCTTATACTCTAGATTCCTTTTGTTTTAACAACACTCTAACCTCAGTAGCTTTATCAATAGTAGCATTAGCATATGCCTCTGCATACTGTGATAATTTGGTTAGATGTTCAGTAGGATCATCTGAGGAATCTTTCCATAGTACATCGACTGATTCATCTGTAGGCTTTGGAGTTGCTTCATCAATTCTCCTTCTTTTGTTTCTTTTAACTATAGCCTTGTAACTCGGACTGTAGAAAATATCAAAAGAAGGAATATCTTCAATCTATAAAACTATCTGATCTGTGGGGTAGGCTGGTATGATTTCTTTATCATGCATTGCTGGAACTCTTTGTAGTGGATTAAGAGTTTCCACTATCTATGTGAATGTTCAGGTGTCTAGAAACTTGATTCTTGATCAGTATTGGGATTTTCTTTAGGAGTTTTTATTGCTTCAGAAAACTCCTCCCATTCATTTATAAGATCTTTTGTTTGTGGAAAACTGGACTGATTTAGCATATTGCGACTACGTTGAACTTCTTGAGAATTGGATTCTGTCCCATTATTTCTTATTTCCACTACCATCTATATTTCTTGAATGACTCGGTCAATCGTATTTTCTGAGTTTTCCTTTTTATATTCGCATTCATTTTTAGAGTGATCTGAATTATCAGATTGCTGCTGCGACTGACTTGAATCGTCTTTAGACATTTCTTTTATTTCATCATCCAAACTGACACTTGGAGTGTGTTTGCTGTCATCTTCAATAGTTAATAAATTAAGAGGTATTTTCTCTAGTCTCTTTTTTCTATATGCTTGAAAAGCTTCAACATCCTCTTCACGTAGTTGACTAGATACATACTTGATAATATCTAAAAAAAATTCCATGCCCTGGAAAAGATCATCAAATCCATCTTCTTCCCTTACAAAAGGTTTCATCTAAAGCTCTGTGATGTAATTTTTAATTACATTATTTGGATCATATAATATTTTCGGCATTACTGGCAATCTCAATAAATGAATTTTGGAAAGTTCCTTGTAATTATGGCCGATGTTAGACAATGAAAAGGTGCCACATTGTACAGGGAAATTAGGCCAAATGGCCTTTTTAGCATCCTTCATCTATTTCGTAACACCATTAACAAGTTGATAGGCTATTTCTTTTGCAAGTAAATTATCGGGAACATAATAGGGTAAAACATGGGGAGAAACATAACTCTCGAATACTGTAATATATATAAAATTCTCTTCAGAAAACTCTCTAGCTACTGGGAGAATGTTTGCATTGGCTTCTTCAGAAACCCTAGGAGCCCTTTTCTTAAAAATAATCTGATGTATAGGAAATATGACTCCATAACATATTTTATAGAAGTGTAAGTGGAAATCTGAATCCCAGAGTTCTCTGTGGTAAATGCGAATTGGGGTAATGTCCTTGGTGGTCCATTTCCATCCCATAGTGGGAAAACTGGAAGTAAAACAAATAGCATCCATGAAATAGGCAGACATATAAAAGGGAGGTATTTCTTTGAATGAAATACTTATTTTATTTCTATATTCGGTTATGTGTTTGGCTAGGTTATTAGAAAAGATGTGTGCCCAATTCATAATTGATGAACTGACGATTTCATCAATCAAGGGAACCCAGTCTCTTGAGAATCTAATGCTATCTGGTTTGGAAAATAATCTACTTAACATACCAGAAGCATATTAGTAAGGATTAGGAATTTGGTAAATTGGGTACGTACCAAACTTATCTTGCTTCAATTTCCCCTGATTATCCTTCCATTCTTGGATGACTTTGATAAGGTCTGGATGTTCTCTAAAATTCTGAAAATAGTCTTTGTCATATTTCTGCTACGAGGGTGGTTGATGGTACATTGCCGTTAAATCTTCTGCCCTAAAAGAACCCATAGTTTCTCCCTTCAAATTCTTGAACACTCTATCTTAAATAATTAAGTGGTCAATTTCCAACTTAACCATGTCTGTATAAGGAAGGATATTTGCTCTTGCAGCTATTCTGTGAATGTATGAGCATGCAACATAAAAAATAGTTGTGTCAGAGGTAGAAACAGTGTCTGTCAAAGAAACTTTGTTTATCACCCTTGGTCCTTCACTTTCAAAAAATTTATACATTTCTTCCCATGTCAAACTGCCACAATATTTGTTGCAAACAGTGTCTGAAAATAATGGAGACATATATGTGTCTTCAGTTGACGATGTCTGAGATATTTCTTTACCCTTTTTGCTCATTTTTCTCTTCTTCAATCTGCTAACTAGTTTCCTGAAAGCAGAGCGAATTTTTACAAGTATGGAGTATCAAAGAGACAAATCTATCATTTATTTCAAACACACACAAGAAGATATCAATCTCTTTAAAATATAACATCAATCATCATTCATAATCTCTGAATTAACATTTCATATATCTCCACACGTAAGATCTATCATTCACTTTAAAGCCATTAAGATATTAAATTTCATTTTGACATGACACAAGTTGTTTTACACGCTTGATCTATTAAATGGCGTCAGTGTGCATACTGCAAATTATAACTTATAACTATTCGTAATACTTTCCCTTAAAGGCTACGAAATGCGATTTGTGCAAATTGCAACTTTTAGAGGATAATGATTTAGTCATATGTTATAAGTTGAGCGAAATGCAAATTGCAATTTTTTAATAAAATTGAAGTGACCACGATAGCCGAAGGATTTATATTCATTTGTTTATTTGCTTGTCGGGTCCGCGGAGTCGCAACTTATATCATTTTTCTTTGAATGTTTTTTTGATTGATTAAGTGAAGTGCAGTGCGATAAAGTAAATATAATGATGATTGAATCTTTTGCAAAGTTTAAATCATATCTTCAGAGAAGTTAGAGCGCATATCACAGTTTATGTAGATTTTAAGTTTTATGAGTCTTTTGAAATTGATAAGATATGTGATTTGCGATGCGCTTTAAAAAGAATAAGGCGGAAAAAAAATAAAATCTCTATTTTCTAGTTTTTTTGTTATAGGAAATTTGAAAGAATTTCCTATTTATTTCAAAAGGGTCCCTATTTATAAAAATAAATGCAAGGTTTTTGTATAGCACAACAATTGGCAATTCACTTGGGTGAACCAGATATCTCTGATAATTTTTTTTGACATTTCTAAGTTTTTTTTGAAAATAAAATAGTTATAGGAATGAAATTTCAAAATAAATAATACCTTACTAAGCAATGAAAATTTCTCTTATTCACTATTCATAATAATTCCTCTATTAAAGATATAAGCATGAAAATATATATCAATCCTTACTTAGTTTCAAAAGATAAATTTGGTGGCCTTTACAGATTAGCTTTGTAAAAATTTACTCTTTTATCACAGATAGAGCCTCTGTTCCAATAGGCAATTTAAGCTTTTGGTAGGGTTATCTTTTACCCAGCAATGATTCATTGTCTCATCCAGTATTTCTCATAATTTTCAGAAGTAAATTATGATCTTTGAGAATTTTCTTTTATATATTATTTTATTCACTTAAAAGCCATTGTCTTGGCTTGGTAACCAAATGATGACAATACCACTCACTAGTAGTAATTAATCTGATCAAGTTGGCTCTTGATGAGACACCTTGCCTTTTTTATATAATCTCAAGTCATTACCTTGTTTTGGTAGACAATATTGGTAATGTCAGTTTAACTATTTCCTTATGAACATGATAAACAAGCTCATGATGAGACTTATTATCTTTCAAGTTGTTTTTTTTTTTTTTGAATTCCTTTTGAAAATTTATAAGATTTTCCAGATGGGATGATTCATTGGTCTTTTTAAGATTCTGGATGATAATGTCGAGTTTCATATTGCTTTTCTGTAAACAGGTCTTTACTATGTTAAAGTTTTTTTTCTTAACTGATAAATAGAATATTCATGCTATATAAAGATGAGATTTCATCAAAGAATAACTGATTTCAGTGAAATTCCATTTTTCAGAAAGATAAAATCAATTTGTCTTTTTAAATCTTTCAATTTTTCTTCCTTAAACATTTTTTTTTTTTATAAGCGAAAAGAAAGATCAAAATAAAATCATCTGAGATTAAATTTTGAAAATCCAAATATTGATACTAAACAACTTTTTATTTTAAAAGAAAAAACAAAAGACACTAATATACAAGGATAGAAGGGGTTACCTCCTATGAGAAATATGTTTTAAAATTTTTCCCATTAATAGGGAAACAATCATTTTTTCCTAATAAATCTTGTAAAAGAAATGTTGATGGGCGTATTTCTTCAACTATTTGAAATGGACCTAGCCAGATTTTTTGAAACTTCATGAGTTTACCTTTTTCCTCATGTGCTTTGTCCCATTTCCATACCAAATTACCAATTTGAAAATTCTTTGGAATAACAGAAGTTGAATCAAACGAGGCTTTTATTATTTGTTGATGACGAGCATGAGTTTGTTTAGATTTTTCTCTTTCTTCTTCTAACTTCAGAATTTGACTTTGTCTTAGTTGTAAAGAAGACGTATGAGTTTCATCAATGAATTGAATTAAGGAAAGAGATGGAATAAATACATTGGTGGGAAGTACAACTTCTTTTCCATATACAAGATTGAATGGATAAGTGCCAATAGATGTTTTTTGAGTTATTCGATCTGCCCAAAGAGCAAAAATTAATGACTTATGCCAATTTATTTGATTCTGATCAACAGTTCTTTTGATTATTCTAATCGGTTTTTTGTTTGTAGATTAAGCTAAAATATTTCCTTGTGGATAATAATTCATAGAATATTTTAGTTTAAAGCCTCTTTTAATCGTAAAATCTATCATAGTAGTTCTAGATAAATAAGACACATTATCAAACATCAAAGAAGTAGGTAATCCAAACCTGGTTATGATATTTTGGTCAATGAAATCAATGATATTTTCTGAATTAGCTACTCTTAATGGAATTGCTTCCACCCATTTGGTAAAGTAATCTGTAGCTGTAAGAAAATATCTATAATGTTTGGAAGAGTTAGGAACAATCTCACCAATTATATCTAATCCCTATTGCTCAAATGGTTGTTCAATATTAACTGACTATAATGGGAATGTTGGCTTTCTTTGTTTTCCAGATGTACTTTGGCATACTTTACATCTCCTTGAATATTCATGGGCATATTTGAAAAGTGTAGGCCAATAGTAACCTACATGTAGGATCTTATGTGCTATTGTATTTCCTCAAAAATGTCCTTCAGCTGGTCCATCATGGAGTTCCTGTAAGACCTTCTATGCTTCATATTTTTCTAAGCATCTTAGAAGTACATAATCCAAATTTCTTCTAAATAACACATCATTGACTAACTCATATTGTTTAGCTTTTAATCTAAGAGCTCGTTTTGTCTTATAACTGAGATGATTTGGAGCATATCCATTTTTTAGATAAAATATAAGATCAACATATTGTGAATCTGAAACATTGAGGCTTACCTCTGATATTTGCACATTACATGAATCTTCTTCTGCTGGAAAATGCGATGCTCTTGTAAGAATTATTCAAAAACCTTGACCTCTAATTATTTTAGAGGGTTTTATTTCTACATCATACTCTTGTAATGAAGTTACCCAATTAGCTCTTTTTCCTCCTAATATTTCTGCATCAAAAGTTGTCTTACTGCAGAAAATGGAACTATGATTTTTGTATAAGACTTTAGGAGAAAAGGTATAAAATGTTTTATGGCTTTAAAAATAGAAAATTCTTGTTTTTCAATAGATGTGTAATTAATTTCTTCACCTTTTAAATTTGAACTAAATAATTATATCAGTGCTTCTATTTGTTGGTCATTCAACTATGTTAAAACAACTGCATGTGATGTATCCGATGCAAAAGTGTATAATGTAAATGGATTAAGAAAATTGGGGGTGGTTAGGAATGGGGCATTGAAAATTGACTGTTTAATCAATTAAAATTCCACTCTTTCATTATGTCCCCATTTGAAGACATAAGTTTTCTTAATAATATTCTGCAATGGTAAAACTATTTGAGAAAAATCAGGGACAAATCTCTTAACAAAATCAATTTTCCCAAGGAAAGATTTCATGGTTTTCTTGTTATGAGGGAAATCAATTCATTTGATTTCATAAAATCTTTCAGGATCAATATAGATACCATTTTTTGACACAATGAATCCTAAAAATTTTCCTTCATCTAAAGAAAAAATTATTTCTTTGGATTTAATGAAATGCCATACCTTTTGCATCGTTCAAAGACTTGTTTTAGGTCATTCACATGATGATTCACATGTTTAGTGAAAACATTAATGTCATATAAATAGATAACTACTGTTTTATTTATAAGTCTTCTAAAAGTTGTGTCCATGGCTCTTTGGAATGTGGCAACTGCATTAATTAATCCAAAAGGAAATTTCTGATAAGCATAAGTTCCCCACTTAGTTCTGAACATATTTTTCAATCTATCGTTTGGATGAAGAAGAATCTGATTATAACCTGAAAATCCCTCTAGAAAAGACATGAGCTCAGAACCAACTACTTTCTGCAATACTTGTTCCATGGTTGGTAGTGGAAAATTTTCCTTCTGACATTCTTTGTTTAAATTTCTAAAATCAATGGAAATTATAATTTCACCATTCTTCTTCCTAAAAGGTACCAAATTTGATACCCATTTTGAATGTCTGACTGGAATGATTATTTTTGCCTTGAGAATTTTATTCAATTCAGTTTTAATTTGACTTTCCAAATTTGGATGAATCTTTCACAATTTCTGTTGTATGGGCTTTTCCTCTGAGATAATAGGAATCATGTGTTGAATTACATAAGTATCATATGTTTTAATATTATAATAATCATAATCAAAGACAATTTTGTACATTCTAAACAATCTGATGAATGATAATATTTCTTTGGAAGACAGACCAAGACCTACATTTATATTTCGATGTTTTTCTTCACTTCCTAGATTAACTAACTCAAATCTTAAGGCAGAACTTTGAATTTTTGAGTTAGTTATTCTTTTAAATCTATATTTTAGATCATATAAGTCTTCTAACTTGACAACAGATTTTGGAATATGATTTTCATCTTGTTCTTTCTTAATCTGAGTGTCATGTTCACCTTCATCCATGATTTGATTATCATAAGATTCTTCAGATGTTAAAAAATCTTTGATATCTGAGTCATTATTGAATACTCTTCAATTAGTGATATTATCAGGAATAGATGGTCTAAAATTCAATTCAATAGAAAATCTATCGGACTAAATTCTTGGGATGGGATTAATTTTGATGCTACATTAGTGAGTAAATCTGCACTAGCATTCTGTATTTGAGCTATAGAAGAAATGTTAAAGGCTAAGAAATGAGAAGTTAATTCTTGGACTAATGATTGATAATGTTTTAAATGTCCATAATTACAATGGATAGTATCTCTTACTTGCCTAACTATGATTTCTGAATCTTCTAAAACCTTCAGATGTTTGATATTCAAATCAATAGCTTTTAATAAACCTTGAACTAATGCTTCATACTCAACTACATTTTCAGTACAATCAAATTCTAATCGGCAGGCTAACATAATATTTTCGCCTTCTGGGTTTATTAAAATGCAACTCGCACCTGCACCATCTTTATATTTAGAACCATCAAAATAAATGGTCCAAAACAAAGAATTAACTATTTTTCTATCTAAAAAATTAATACACTTAGAATTATCTGACTGGGAAAAATTCTTAATCTGAGATACAACCGTGTTATCAAAGAAAGAGGATGGTTGAGCATTAAAGTTTCTTAAAAATGACTGTGTAGAGTAGTTTCCAATAATGTTGTTATTGAAGGCTACTGGCTCGTTAAGCTCTTCAATATTAGTCACTGTATGCTTCATAAACTTTTCATGGTCAATTCGAATTTGGTTTGGCTTTCCATTATGTGGTAACCACATATGTGACCAGTCTATTGAAAAATAACCATGAAGTTTCTCATACCAATCATGACTTAAAATTAAACCATAAAATTCGAAAATGTCTGCCACCAAAATATCAATTATCTAAACAACTTTGGGATTTGATGACAATCTAATATAAATAGATTTTAATTCTCCTACCACTTCTACTTTAGTTCTGTCAAGTTGTATTATATGAACTGGATAACTCTGAGGAGTAATGTTCAATTTAACATAAACTAATTTCGGAATTATATTCAAAGAATCCCTGAGTCTATTAAAAAATTATGAACATTTTTATTATAGATCTCATAGGTTAAGAAAAATAGGGGAGTATGAGAGATGGATCGATCACCTATCATAATTAAATCTAAGGCATCTACTTTTACTGAAGAAAAAGGTTTCTTACCTATTGCATTAGCATCTTGAACTATGACTGGAGCAGGTAAGTTTGAAGTAGGAACAACAATTAATTCTCTAAGTAATATTTGTTGTTGTTGCTTCAATTTGGTAAGCTCGTGAATTGAAATATTTTCAATAGTATTCTTCATGTCTTCAACTATATTATACTCAACGATATCTGAGATAACCATTGTTTTAGATATAGGTGGAGAGTCTGATGTAATAGGATTTGTTTGCATAGCCTTTGAATTAGAATTTTTTCTTATTGATTTCTCTTTAGCAGGAGTGGAAGTTTTTTGTTGTTGACTAGGCTGTGTTGCTTCAGTAATTTTTTTGCTAAGTGTGTTGATAGGTAAAGCTTTAAGTTGTTCTTCATTTGATAGGATAAAATCCCACATTCCATTAAGTTCAACTTCTTCTTCTTCATCATCTTCCTCTTCCTCTGTTTTTTCTTCTTCCTCTTCTTGATCTAATTCGACATTAGATATAATATTTGGAGGTTGAGAGTTAGAGGTTTTCTTCTTCTTGAAATTTATGAAAATTTTTTTTGAATTTGAATTTTCAACGACTTGTTTCTTTATATCTACCATTTCATTGGTCATGGTTTTCAAAACTTTTTGAATACCTTCTACATCAAATGGAACCTTTTTCATTTTCTTCTTAGAGTCATCTTTGAAAGAATTTTTCTTTGATTTTTGATCTTCCTGAGAATTCTTTTTCTCAAGAACAGTTATGCGTTTCTCTACAGATAGAGATTCTTTCATATTCTCTGCAAGTATTGCTAATTTTTCTCTATCAACGAAAATAGCTATATTAGATGGAAGGGATGAAATATACCACTCAATTTTAACTTCTGCACTAGGAATTGTTGTAACAAGAATTTTATTGAGTAGTTTATTAAATCTTGAATTAAAATCTTGTATCTTCTCACCTGGCTTAGCTTTAAGATTTGAAAGATCATTGATAAGAGTAGCAGTAGTTCTGTCATCTCCAAACTTAGCCAGAAATTGTTCTTCAAACATATTACAGCTATTGATGGAGTGATAAGGTAATGAAAAATACTAGGATCCTATAGATAATTTTAAATTATATGGAAATAATCATACAATGCAATCCTCTTCAACTACTGCATTCAAGTTGACAGCTAACATAAAATTATGAATATGTTCTTCTGCAGGAAGACCATCACCGGGATTAAATTTTGGTAGCCATATTTCATGATTTTTAGGCAGAGCATGAAGAGGAGTAGTCATGTTTACAGCCCATCGATTACTCCATGGGTTTACATTCGGTGGAGGGACTTGACCTGCCATTAGATTTTGGATGGGTTTATTTTGAATTGATGATGAGGCAGGTCGAGTACTAGGACCATTATTTTGAGTATTGGAACTAGTAAAAGTGATACCGACTGTTGGAATGAAATTTGTGGAAGTGAGTGGAGGTAATGGGGGTGAATGGGATAAGATCTCACTAGTGATCAATTTAGATTGAATCCTCTTTAACTTATTTTGAGTACTACTGATAGGAAATTCAAAAGGGAGAATCCCTATTTTCTGGATTTTTGATCGAGTTAATATCCTTCGAGGTTGTAAAGAAGATGAAATACTAAGATCTGATAATGGAGAAGATTCAGGCTTTTTAACAGAAATAGATACTTTCTCTAACTTTTCTGTTAAAGACTGAACTTCTGGGGAATGTTATTGAAACTTGAGAAATATTATAGTTTAAGTATCACTACGAGACTTAGGGGAAAGATGATCAACTTCATATTTGATAGATGAGGATATAGATAATTTTCTAGAAGTTGATGGGGATCTAGAGAGAGAGAGATTTTTTGATTGACCTTTAAATTGATCAGATATTTTTTCCATTCACTTGAACCTCCTTCTAGCGCCAATATGTTGAGGCCTTGGAATTATGTTTCCAAAACATGGGGAAAACCACCAGGTATGGCCCTTAAAATAGCTCCTTTTTCGTTTGGTATAGTGGCTCCGACTGGGGATAATGGGACCAGTTTCCCAATAAGGATGGCTTTGAGGGTGCTATGAATATAGCATGCAAATGGATAATTATTCTAATATATGTGCATCTATCTAAATTATTAATCTAATATATACCAGGGGTGTTTTTCCTTTATGCGATATAAAATGATATCTTTCAACTATCAGTAATATAGATCATTTAACATTCGAAAGAGATGAAAATTATGTAAAATGATTCTTCTAGCAAAGTAGTTTGCATAGAAGAATTGTGAAATAAATATCGCATTTATCAGTGTGGTTACATATTCAATAAGAAACCATAGCTAAATATTACAACAAAATAGCATGTAATATTTATATATGATAATGTTTCAAATATATAATGCAATAAAAGATAACTGTCAATCTATGAAGTAAGACTTAATACAAGTGAATAGAAGTATCATATGTATGAAGTTCTACTCATGTAAACTGATAACAATGAATCTTCTCCTTCTCACTTTCAAGCAATTTAAAGAGTACAGTAGTGCAACATCAGTTAAACAACTTTAATTTTTAAAAGATAACAGAATGTGTTCCATTATTTCATCAAAGCACTCACAAACTTACAATAGTGCATTCTTTGCAAATGTCTTTGACAAATTTCTGGACCCTTCTCTAAAAGCATGAGAAGGGTTTAAATACTAAACTAACTATAAACTAAAATAGATTATTAGAAAAATATAGAGGAGGTTTCAAAACAACCTTCCTCAAAAAGCTAACTTAAACTACAATTTAGGAAATTAAACTAACAATTTTGATTTTATGATTCCTGCCCTTCTTTCTAAATGTGGTCATGAAGTTGGAAAATATCCAACATTTCTTTGAGCTGAGCTGGCTGCGATATCCTTGATCGGATCTGTCCCTTGAAAATAGCATTTGAAATCGCTGATTGGGATCTTTTTGTTGAATTTGTAAGAGACTATAGAGTTTGACGCCGATGATAAGTTTTGATAAGAAAATTCCTGTAATATTCCTGATCAAACTTAGTTACTAGTTTAATCATTTTTTCCTGTGTATCTACTCTCTACTTCCACTGTGTTTCTACCTGTCTTATTTCTAAAAACACATCAGACGTGTTTTCATTAAGAAGTTCTGCTTTAGACAGTTTCTCACACATAGATTCAATAATCTCACTTGAAATCTTGGATGTCTTTGCCATTGATTTCTCTGCCAGTTTGATTTTCACTTCCCATTCTATGAATATAATTTCTTTATGAATTTTATCTACTTGAGGTAGATTAGCTTACTTTCCTGAATCTGAAACTTTCCATTGAATGTGCTCTTCAATTTTCTTCTCAAGTCTTTGACATTCAAGTTTCTGAATTGCTATCAGCTGGATCATTATTTTACTTGAATCACAATAAGAATCAATCATAGAGGCTTGATGACAAAACACTTCTTGTTCTTTCTTTAACTTAGTGTTTAAATCAAGTGCTTCTTTGATAAATTTTTCTAATTGTGGTTGACTCTGTAACATAGTCATTGCTATTTCCATCTCTGCTTGTTTTTCATTAATCTTTGTCTCATGCTGCAATTTGAGGCTTTCAATATCTTTATGAAATTTGGTTGTGTTTACTTTGACTTGCTCACTGGAATTGAATTTTTCTTCATTCAACAACTTCTTTAGTTCTTGTACTCTAGCTTCCTTTTTTTTTAACAACACTCTAACCTTAGTAGCTTTATGAACAGTAGCAGTAGCATATGCTCCTGCATACTGTGATAATTTGGTTAGATGTTCAGTAGGATCATATGAGGAATATTTCCATAGTACATCAACTGATTCATCTGTAGGATTTGGAGTTGTTTCATCAATTCTCCTTCTTTTGCTTCTTTTAACTATAGCCTTGTAACTCGGACTGTAGAAAATATCTAATGAAGGAATATCTTCAATCTATAGAACTATCTGATCTGTGGGGTAGGCTGGTATGATTTCTTTATCATGCATTTCTGGAACTCTTTATAGTGGATTAACAATTTCCACTATCTTCTGTGAATGTTTAGGTGTCTAGAAACTTGATGCTTCATCAGTATTGGGATTTTCTATAGGAGTTTTTATTTCTTCAAAAAACTTCTCCCATTCATTTATAAGATATTTTTTTTGTGGCAAACTATACTGATCTAGCATATCGCGATTGTGCTGAACTTCTTGAGAATTGGATTATGTCTCATTATTTCTTGTTTCCTCTAGCATCTCTATCTCCTGAGTGACTCTGTCAATCGTATTTTCTCATTTTTCCTTTTTAGATTCAGATTCATTTTTAGAGTGATATGAATTATCAGATTGCTGCTGCGACTGACCTGACTCATCTTCAGACATTTCTTTTATTTCATCATCCAAAATTACACTTGGAGTATGTTTTTTTTCATCTTCAATAGTTAAAAAATTAAGAGGGACTTTCTCTAGTCTCTTGTTTCTGTATGCTTGAAAAGCTTCAACATCCTCTTGACTTAGTTGGCTAGATACATACTTGATAATATCTGAAAAACTTTCCATGCCCCGGAAAAGATCATCAAATCCATATTCCTCCTTTACAAAAGGTTTCATCTTAAGCTCTGTGATGTAATTTTTAATTACATTATTTGGATCATATAATATTTTCGGCATTACTATCAATCTCAATAAATGAATTTTGGAAACTTCCTTGTAAGTATGGCCAAATAACCTTTTTAACATCCTTAAATTGTTTCGTAACACCATTAACAAGATGATAGGATATTTCTTTTGCAAGTAACTTATCGGGAACATAATAGGGTAAAACATGGGGAGAAGAATAACTCCCAAATACTCTAATATATGTAAAATTCTCTTCAACAAACCATCTAGCTATTGGGAGAATGTTTGAATTTGCTTCTTCAGAAACCCTAGGAGCGCTTTTGTTAAAAATTATCTAATGTATAGGAAATATGACTCCATAACAAATTTTATAGAAGTGTAAGTCGAAATCTAAATCCCAGAGTTCTCTGTGGTAAATGTGAATTTGGGTAGGGTCCTTGGTGGTCCATTTCCATCCCATAGTGGGAAAATTGGAATTAAAACAAATAGCATCCATGACATAGGTAGACATATAAAAGGGAGGTATTTCTATGAATGAAATCCTTCTTTTAATTCTATATTCGGTTATATGCTTGGCTAGGTTATTAGATAAGATGTCTTCCCAATTCAAAATTGATGAATTGACGATTGCGTTAATCAAGGGAACCAAGTCTCTTGAGAATATATTGCTATCTGGTTTGTAACATAATCTACATAACATACCAGCAGCATAACGGTAAGGATTAGGAATTTGGGAAATTGGGTACGTACCAATCTTATCTTGCTTCAATTTCCCCTGATTATCCTTTCATTCTTGGATTAATTTTATAAGGTCTGGATGTTCTCCTCTAAAATCCTGCAAATATTCTTTGTCATATTTCTACTGCAGGGGTGGTAGATGGTACATTCCTGTTATATCTTCTGCCCTTAAAGAACCCATAGTTTCTCTCTTCAAATTCTTGAACATTCTATCTTCAATGTTTAAGTGGTCAATTTGCCACTTAACCATGTCTTTATAAGGAAGGATTTTTTGTCTTGTAGCTATTCTGTGAATGTATGAGCATGCAACGTCAAAAAAAGTTGTGTTGGAGGTAGAAAAAGTGCTTGTCAAAGAAATTTTGTTTATCACCCTCGGTCCTTCACTTTAAAAACTTTTATAAATTTCTTCCCATGTCGAATTGCCACAATATTTGTTGCAGACAGTGTCTGAAAATAATGGAGACATATTTGTGTCTTTAGTGGATGACGTCTGAGAAATTTCTTTACCCTTTTTGCTAATATTTCTCTTCTTCAATACGCTAACTGGTTTCTTGAAAGAAGAGTGCATTTTGCAAGTGTGGAGTATCAAAGAGAAAAATCTATCATTTATTTCAAACACACGCAAGAAGATATCAATCTCTTTAAAATATAACATCAATCATCATTCATAATCTCTGAATTAATATTTCATATATCTCCACACGTAAGATCTATCATTCGCTTTAAAGTTGTTAAGATCTTAAATTTCATTTTGACATGACACAAGTTTTTTTACATGCTTGATCTATTAAATGGAACCAGTGCGCATATCGCAAATTATAACTTATAAATAATCATAATACTTACCCTTAAAGGCTGTGAAATGTGATCTGCACAAATCGCAGAAAGCAACTTTTATAGGATAACGATTTAGTCGTATGTTATAAGTTGAGCGAAATGCAAATTACGTTTTTTTAATAAAACTGAAGTGATCATGATAGCTGAAGGGTTTATGTTCATTTTTTTATTTGATTTTCAGTTCCGTGGAGTCACAACTTATATCATTCTGCTTTTAATGTTTTTTTTATTGATTAAGTGAAGTGTGGTGCGATAAAGTAAATATAATGATGATTGAAGCTTTTGCAAAGTTTAAATCATATCTTCGGAGAAGTTCGAGCACATATCACAGTTCGAAGATTTTAAGTTTTATGAGTCTTTTAAAATTCATAAGATATGTGATTTGCGATGCACTTTAAAAATAATAAGGCAAAAAAAAGAAAATCTCTATTTTCTAGTTTTTTTATTTTAGGAAATTTAAAATAATTTCCTATTTATTTCAAAAGGGAACCTATTTATAAAAATAAATGGGGAGTTGTTGTATAACACAACACCCGATTCACCACTTTTTCTACCTTTCCCATCATGGTAGCGCAGCCATCTACCTCTAGCTTGTAGATATTCTTAACTCAAATCTCTACCCTCCTGGCTTGACCTACTATTTTATGTCACAGGAAAGCTTTTCCATCACTAAAAACAAAGTCATAGCCTCTGTCCTCCAACATTGAAACTCAGACCAAATTTTTCTTCAGACCTGGAACATGCATAACATCTTTCAATTGAAATGGTTTACCAGACTCCCTTTGAAAGGTAATAGTACCAATTCTGGTCACACTGTATCATTTGTCATCGCCCATCTCTATATCCATATGGAGATATTTCTTCTCCAAGTCACTTAAAATTTTCTTATCTCCCATCATGTGAAAGGAAGCACCACTATCCAAATACCACACCGATCCCAATGCACTTGACAACATGCATGCAATCAAAGAGAATTCAAGCTCAAACTGCGAGGAAATGACCTCACCAACTGCAGCTCCACCAACATTCTTATTCTTCTTATTTTGCGGCCAGTTAGTAGCAATATGCCCATGTTTGTGATAGTGAAAACATTTTACCTTGGACATATCCATCTTCTTGCATTTAGACTCGGATTTAGAATGGATTTTCTTCCCCTTCCCCTTATTTTCCTTGGTAGCCAAAGCACAATCCTCTTCATCATCATGCTTTGATGAAGATCCATCTCTGGTGTTCCGCCTGAACTTCTCCTGCACCAGATCTGACCATAGTCATTACCAATCCGACAATTTTTCCCATTCGTTGACAGAGTCTTTATAACAATGCCAACTGTTAGGAATTCCCAAGATATCCAAGCTCACAAAATCATCATCAACAACAGTTATTCTCACACTCCCCAGTTCATCCTGACATTGGACAAACTTTGTGAGATACTTTGGAATGTTGTCACCCTTTTCGATCTTGATCTTCTTGAGTTTATCTTTGAGTGCCAATTTCCTATCATCGTTGTTTCTTTGGAATAGATCCATCAAAGCCTTCCACATAGCATATGGTGTGGCTTTCTCATGGAGGCTTGAGACAATGTGGTCTTGTACTCCCTTGAACAAAATCATCCTCATCTTTGCCACTTGTTTTTGTCATGCATCAAGATTAGCAGCATATGCAGCATTTCCCTTAGGAACATATTTTTCAATGGATTCCTTCAATCCATTGTCATCTAGTACCACCTCCATCCCATCCTTCCAAGAAATGTAGTTCAAGCTTCCCTCGAGTGCATACTCTAACCTCAAGCCATTGAAAGCCATTTAGATCTTGAATCAACTGTAGTGCCAAGAAAGTCTTTCTACAAATTCGAATTATTTCCACAAACAAACTCAACTCTTGCTTGAAAAAAAATACATGTATATCCTAGGTTCTCCTGATCTAACAATTATATGCCACTGTTAAATATAGAATCACTTCTACAAATATTTGTGGAGTTTGAAACACAATAGCCAATCACAATATCATGAAGAAAGATCAATAACACATAACATAGCTAATTTTATCGGGGAAAGCTTATAGCTAGAAACCACACTATATTTTATTATATATTATATCATGGATCATGAAACAATTACATACAAATCTATAATCCAATATCTCTCAGTACATGAGCTAACTGTCTCACACTTTCATACAAAAAATGGCAAGTTCCTTTGCCAATTTACTATCTCCAGACAACCTGCCTCCACTATGAAATCTTAGCTAATAGCAATCCATGAATGAATGAAATCCTATTTGCCTTGACTGCTCAATCCTCATGGGAACATCCAATGTGTGAGTGGTTTCATGTGTGCAACCGATAATGTCACAACTGATAGTCCACTTCCCTTTCACCTAGAACTCAACTGGGTCTCCACTGGATCTGACATGCATGCAGTTAATAATAGTAAATATTCAGTTGCATGTGAGACCATTGATTGTGAATTAATTAATAATTAATTCACTTGATCTCTCACTAGTGTATCTTCAATTAGAGCTATCACAACTAATTTTAACTCACTTAACTGAGTTAAACTACTTTACAACTTTCACACTGCACTTCCAACTCTGTTACAACTTTAAATCACTCAGTTACAACTAATTCCACTTGCATGTCCCACCAACCAACCTCTTAACTCAAAATTCTTATAGCTAACTGATTTTCCACTTCAGTTAACTATTTCCAAGTGCTCATTGAGAATAGATTATTGTTTATTATCCAACAAATATTAAGGGATAATAATAGTCGACATGCATCTATAAATAGACATGCAATCTATAAATAGAACTTGCACATACATCTATAAATAGAATTTTATCATGCATCTATAAATAGACATCAACTTAAAAATATATTGAGACTCCATCCTAGTGTAGGTGCTTCATTTCCACTAGGATCTTCTTATTTAATCTCAACATTCCTTTGGGTTCATATAATAGTTCCTAATAAGATGTATCTATTCATGACAATGTATACATATAAAGGGGGAATGCCCATAATCTAGGGACTATTTCAAAAGACTATTTTGATAATAAATATCTATTGAATCTGGAAGAGGTTGGGAGATATTCATATAAACAGAAATGGGAACATTTTATGTATACCTCATCTCTTAGTACCTCCCTAGACCTTAAAAAAAAATTCAATGGAATTACTTATGCCTTCAACAACATCCTCCTCCCAATACTCCTTTTGAAAATAAATGATTCGAACCCACACCAGGGAAAAAAGGAATCCTTCCTTCTCTAGACTATACTAACCCTTCCAAAATAAAATCAATATCCCTACATTATTAGAAAAATAAGGCCCTCCTTTAAATATCATTGATATGTCTTCCGAGGTTGAGAAAATGACTCTAAAACAACCTTTCACCCATAGTTCAAATTCTATTTAACCCTAGATGTTCCATTTATTTGGGACCCATCCAATCAAATAATTTTTAGAGGGCCATAATCTAATGAAGTTGCACATCAAAGCATGTTTTTTCATATATTGGATATATTTTCTTATTTTTCTAGATATAACCTCATATTTTGTATCCACTTTTGGCAGGAAATTCCCCTCAATTTCTTGCTTGCCAAGATGCACCCACTGGAGGTTTCTCTAAGAAACCAAAACCTCACTTTACGTAGTTTCTTAATGAAATTTATGTCAAAGATTAGGATATTGAAAGGAAATACCAGTAGATCCAAAATCTTTACGAACTCCAAAAAAATTATTTACAAAGCCTTGAAACAATCTCACTAAAAGAGGAGGTATCTATTGGTAACAAAAAAATTTGCCCTGAAATCTCCTCCAAAGTCATTCAAAGATTAGAATAGTAATGGTCAAGTTCCCTAGAGCAAGAATAGAGCTTTCAAACTCAAGTTGAAAAAGAGGTTAATGGCACTAGAATACTAGACTGGTGCTATAGTAAATGAGCATCGACACAACCAACATATTTTTTTAGGTGTGCCACACCAGGGGTGTTGGAGACATCGGTGATAGAACCTGTCTGCTCAACTTAGTGTTCCTAAATTGATGTCATAAATTGTCAACCAGGGCTAGTAAACTGTTGAAGTGAAGTGCACTATATGTGCCTAGGTATCTATTTCTCACTACGTTGTGTTTAGTGTTTTTTTCAATGTTTTTGATTTTGTGTTTTTATTCTAAGAGGAAAATAACTAAGTGTTGGTAAAGAGAAGTTGTTGGTCACACTAAAACAGAGCAAAACCTATTCTAAACTATGTATGACACTTGAGAACAGAAAATGCAATAGTTTAACAAGAAAAATAACTCATAGCATGAACTCAGTAACTCATAACATGAACTCAGTCCAATTCATTCATTATAAATATGTTGGAATAATTTGAGAAAAGGATAAGTTTAATGTAATGAGTTTCTTCTAAGTAAACAACAATCTACAATATCATAGAGAAAATCTCATCCATGGCTAGAAATTTGTTGGAACACATTTGGAAAAAGATAGTCTGCAACCTAGTGAAGAATTCTATTCTAAATTAACCTATGACACCGAAATTAATCCATTCCACAACTCAAAATATCACTGTTAAACCTCATTCAGGAATTAGAAATCTTTTGGAATAGCTTTGGAAAAGAGGAATTTTGTGAAATTATGAGAAGTTGCAGAATAGTCAAGACTTCAAAATGACATTACCAATTCTTGTTCCTACGATGATGATGTATTAGTAGAAATTAAGAACAGGAGTGGTTTGTAAATAATGAAGGCCATCAAGTCTAACTTAACAACTAGAATACAACTGACTAATAAAACTAAAAATACAATGGATAAAACTGAACTAAAATGAAATCATTCAAACTTGAAATACAATGAACAGAATTGAACTAGAGTGCCATTAACCTCCAGAGTTTTACAACTAAACTAAAATGCAACTAATCACTGAAATACTACAGCTCTGTCTCATTCAGTGTTAGTGGTATTTTGGAACAATTCATAGAAAAAGACTGGCTGTAACATGTGATTTAAATGAGCATAAAAACATAAAGTTAAAAAAAAACGCAACTAATCTCTAAAATACCACAGCTAAGTCTCACTCAATGTTAGTGATATTTTGGAATAATTTGTAAGAACAAGACTAGCTGTAACAATTGATGTAATTGAGTACAAAAACGTATAGTTCAGAAAAATGAAACTAATTCCTAAAATAGTACAGTTATATCTCATTCAATGTTAGTGATATTTTGGAACAATTTGTAAAAATAAGACTGATTGTAGCATCCAATGCAAGTGAGTATAAAACACAAAGTTTAGAAAATTTATTAAACTAGGAATGCAATAAGGCTAAAGTTACTTATCTAAACAATGTGCACATAGCTTCTCGGGTAGTAGGGGCCCTCTACCACCGGATTAGCATACAAATATCCTCAATATTGCCTCAGATCTTGCAATAAAGCGGTATTTATTTCATTAAAGGAAAAGTATTTCAAAAACAGAGTATTACGGTCTTTTGAGATCTAGCAACAAAACATCAATCTAGCTAGCTATCTCTCAGTCTTCCAAATCATTCTTATAAAATAAATACATAAATACCCTTGAGAAGAAACAAGAACAAGTGTCTTTTTCAATCAAAATCAAATTAGAACTCTTATGGAAGCCTCGTACTTTGTTGGGGACATCTATAGAGTCCCTGTCTTGGTAGGAATCTGCTTCTTGGCTTTGATCTCTTCCACGTGCATAACCACCTGTAGCTTCTTTCTCAGACTTCGTAGAGAGCAATAAACGATGTGGGAGTGTTGTGGAATTCAACCATATGCATTTTTCCTTGAAGTGACACCTGTAACCTGTGAGAACATGAAGATAGTTGCGAAATAGGCGATTGGCTATAGAATGGTTGCATTCTGTAGCTGAGTCTAGTCAAAAATTACTATAACAATAAAACCATGAAAATATAGCAAGTCAGTCATTGTATACATTCCTAAAGTGACTTTAATCAATCCTATTGACCATTTAAGGCTGTAATTGATAAGGGACAAAGGAAATGAAGTGAAATTTGGTGAAGGGAAAGGACATCTTTGGGGCTCAACAAAACCCACATACTTTCCAGATCTAATGGTGAAAGCACCCATCCATCTGACAGCCAGGAGCGCTCTGCGATGAAGATGTGAAAATGCTAATGTGATATAGTAGTGTAGAGAGAAGGTCATGTGTCACACTCCCATGCCTTCCATATCAGTCTACAAGTTTCAAATGTCACGTACCTGACCATTTAAAAATTTTCCATGTGTCCTCCCCACATAGGTTGCCCAAAAATCAATACATCATTAGATAGGAAATAAATATTCATCCAATTAGCTCTTCCCCTTGGTCCAGTTAGAAATTGTGAAAATCATCAGTCCCATTAACCATCCCAGTCATTTTTTCAACATGGAAAACCTCGCGTCATGTTGACATCAACATGATGTCACCCAAAATTTGCCCAATAAGGCCATGCCATGTGTCCAAGCCATAATTTTTATATAAAATATTGAGATTCCCAATTTCCTCATCATTTTTTCTCAAGTTTCTCAATAGTTTCACTCGTGCTTCGATATGATGACCTTTCCCAATTTCATAATTTTTATGCACAAATTTAAGAATTGGAACTGTCACTTAGTCTTTTGCTATGAATCAAAACTTTTTAAGTCATTCCTCAAGTGAAATATCCTTAATTTTGGGCATTTATACCAAAACCCTCCCACGCCTCTGAAAACTCTATTTAAACCAAGAAATCTTGATTTATCACGAAGAAATCCAATGCCAAGGCTAAATTTATCTTGCAATTAAGGTCATGGGTAGATTCCCCACTGGAATTCATTGAATTCAAAGCTCAATTTGTTCTATAAACCCTAATTCTGACTCATACAAGTGCTCTCCATTAAAACTTTTATGAACTTCAAAATATATTCTCTCCAACTCTTTTCAAATCTCGTGCTACCACATGGAATACTCTTACTCACTTCTTAATCCTTTGAGAGTCTTCCTTTGTTTCCTAGTCACTCCTATTACAATCTGTCATCTATTTCTAGGAATTTCATTGTATTCGAATAACATCCTCATCAACTAAAACTTTCTTTGATCTCTAGAACAAAATAAAGGCCAAAGAACCAGACTTCATGGAAAAGCAGGAAAATGTTCGAGATACTATATTTATTACATAAGATATGAATAATGTTATTCAGGAAGTATTGAACACCAATGAAGTGTGAGGACATCACAACAATATGCATGTGCCAAGCATAGTATTCGTTGTTCTTCCACAAGTTTTCCACTTCCTAGAAATGGTAATCTTGTGTTCCAAAAGATACTTACCAAACAAAAGAGTGATTTTATCATCCTAAGATGTCAAAGAAATAATTAGAGTGAATCTGAAGGAAATTTAATATATGTTATCATTTCCTAATAAGACTAAGTTACATAGGTTAAATAAAGAAGAGATTCAGGAAAAGTGGACTAGCCTAATACTAGATGTCCAACAACAAGTGGTAAATAGTTTTCTAGAAAATGAAATGGCACCTCCTTGTAGTCAACCCCCTTACCATATCTCAAATTTTCAACCCATGTTAGTAATTTATTTCTCCATGATTTTACAATTCCTAGGCCTTAAAGCTAATATCTTTGTAATAGAAGCCATACTATATCTCTTGGTATCCTTCTGTCACCCATCTACTAAAGCATGTGTGAAAAATGATTTTCCTCAGTTCTTATCACATGAAATACATTCCCTGATGGCAGAATTAAAATATGGGAAATCATTCCGCTACCATACTTATTTAGTCCACTTATTAATTCATCAACAATATTCTTGTCTCATGCATCTCAAGCCCAGGATGATCGATGAACATAATGCTCTATTACCATCTTATGAATGGATTCCCATGGCTTGTAAGCTGGAAAATAACCTAGGATTATTTGATTATATTTCTTCCTTCATTTAAGTTTTGTATACCATTTTTCATGGTAAAACCATGCCTAGAGTTCCTTATTTCTTTATGGAGAAAATACAGTTTAACCTAGACACTTGAGTCTATGACAAGTACCTTTTCAAGGATTACATAGTCATCAAAATATATGGTTTTGAAGGACAACCATATCAACTTCCATCATTCCTAACACATCACATTTTATATTTACAATAGATCCGACAAATATTTGCTAGCAGCAAGGTGCACTTCATCTCAAGGAAAGTTGCAATCACATTCCATATTCCTCAAAAGGGGGAACTATTTTTTGTGAATTCAAGGAATTATTTAGAGAAGATAGAGACGATATTAGAAAGGTTTAACTTCCCACAAGTTGGAGCCTGGAGATATGGTCTACACAATATTATATATGAATTTTGAAAGGAAAAGGATCGAGAAAACCACAAACATGATCCAAACCTTATGGTAAAAGATGTGCAAAAAAATACTACTTGGGAAAAGGTCAAGGCCATCCTACATCCATATTAATCATAGTTTTCTTAGCTGTCTAGTCTGAAGAGAGGCACTTCCAAGCCCATGGATATGGATGTAGGAGAGGAGTTGGGCTCAAAGAAAGCCTAAATAGGTAAAGTGCCAAGGAATGAAGGTGATTAAGGTTATAAAGAGGTAGAGTCCCATGTTCTGATTCTATATAATAGCTAGCTTGATACTCCCTCAAAGAAACCATTTATTGTGTCAACCTATCCCTCTAACATGTCATAATCAGTGAAAACATAACCAAAATAAGTTTCCAAGCCTAGATACATGTAAATTACAGAGAAATTCACAGAAGATTTCCAAACAAGCCTTTAAGGAGAGGAAAAAGGACATGAGGATAAAAAAATATTAGTTTTTCCCTCCCATGAAGCATAAGAGTGATTTGGATATGGAGAAGGTAATTTTCAAGAAGGAGGTGTTTCAATCCAAAGTAGAAAAAACAATGTCTATGTTAGATTACCAAGTACATCAGTTTTCTTTACATCAGACAATATCCCATATACTGACATCATAGACTTGAACTTGCAAGTGACCCATCTAGTGCACAGGAATATGCACCAAAATAATGTTATAATAAATAAGCTACAATATATGTATACCAATTCCAATGGCTAACTAAAGTATGATAATATGGTTTGCAAGGGTAGGAAGATAAAGATAAAACACATGGAGGATAAAATCACACATTTGGCCACATATCATAAGCATTTTCAGATGTATAAGGAGTTGTTGGAGGAAAATAACAAGGAAATTTCCTCTATGAGAAATCATCTTAGAATCCTAGACACACAGCTTATGTAGACAATAGAGCTAGCAACAATAGAAAAATAAATTCAAGTGTTGAGGGTAAAGTTAGTTGAGATCCTCACAAAGAAGAAAGAATCTAAGGATCGTATCACACTACTAGAGATGCAATCCCAATGACTAAAATAGAAGATAAATGAGACCATGTAGTATCAACTAGATCATGACATACTAATATGGCAAGTAGAATCCCTTATAGTGTTAGAGGATGTGAAGAAGTTCTAAGCTTTTCTCTCATGTCAAAAGTAGAAATTCAAACCCAAAGAAGAAGAATTGGAGAGCACCAAAAATGAATTGTATCGAGTCAAGGATGAAAAGGAAAAATTTAATGCTGAATTGGAAGTTTTGAAGGGAAAACACCCCACAAAATCCACTTTCAAACAAGTTAGGAGGGTTATTTGGGATAAAATCATGAAATTCGTGGACAAGCATTGGGATCACCTTTAATGTATATAGGAAAATTGAGAAACATTCAATGTGTCCCACAAGGAGATTTGTAAACTCAATTTCATTATTAGAGGAACCCTGACTAAAGAGGGTGTATTTATCAATTTCCTTAACCGCATGATGAAGGAGGAAGTCACCTCGGAAAATCTCAACATATCACAGCTAGTAACCAGGGCCAAATAGCTAAAATAGAAACAAAAACTAATATCATTGGTGAAACATAAAACAAACACAATGAATAATGAAGTCCAATAATTTAAAGATAAATGTGAAGTATTGTATAAAATAAATATCCTACCTTTCTTTGAAAGTAATGGAGATTTGTATTCTAAAGGGTCTCTTATGAAAAATATGAATGATATTAAAGAAGATTAACGAGGCTTTGGGGAGGAAGATAATCCACTTCAAAGAATATATATCATGAATATATATGAAGATCATTTTGAACTTTTGTTCTTATTCAAGGGAATATTTAGAGAAAAAGGGAAGGTCGATGATAAACTGATCACAAATATGGAGGGTAAGATTCTAGACACACAATCGTTCGATGTTCTCGTAAGCAAGGAATGGAAAGACATGATATATTTTTACATTTTGGCTATTCGATGTGAATTCACACCAGTGTCACACAAATATTTAGCAGAGGCAAGTTCTAGCTTTAGGCCTCCACCACAGCAACAGGTGCAAATTTAGTAGTTCGCGTTGGTATTGGAACTAGCGTTGGCACCATTAGCATTGTCGGCAACTCAACCAAAGTAAGAACCAGATCAAGTAGTGCACATGAAGGAGAAAGAGATGGAAATTTCACTACAAATAAATCTAAAGGGACCCACCCTACAGTTGGAAAATATTTCAAGAAGCTTCAAGAAGAAGTTAGTGATATTACAACTGGAAAATGTGTAAATAATATTGGTAGTTTTATAAATACTAATAGTGTTTGATGGTAGGGTCATAGTCCTTGAGTGCCTATATATAGGTCACATTTTTGTATTTTGAGGGGAGAAATCTACTGGTGTAGGGGGAACTTTGTCTAATTTTCTCCAAGAGCTATTGGGAGTCTTGAAGATATTATGTAAGGAATTCAACAATGAGTCTTGGGTTCTTTTTCCTCATTTTACATGTAACTCCATGAACGCACTTTATGTTTTTACTTTTTCATAATAATAAATACATTTTCAAGGAATTTCATGCTAAATTCTATTGTAAACGTGGTTTTTTGTGAAATTTATATTGAATTATTTGGAATGAAGTGAATTATACATCAGTATGGTGGTTTAATTTAATTTTTTAATAGTTATCAAATTTTCTTGAAGAGTACCTTTGTTTCTTTGATGGTGTTGACGATGATGGAAATATATCAACGAAGGGGGTATCCTCGATGTGAAATCCCAATTATACCTCACACCTTTTGGATTAGGGGCTTCAACCAGAAATATGACCAGTTTCCATTGTCCTTATGGATTTTCCTTGGCTTCCATTATTAAAGTAAGAGGTTATATAATCATTCTTTGAACCAATAAAGCAATATGACATTGTGAGGCATACAAATGCAATGTATATGAGGTACTTTTATGGGAAGGAGGAAGAGAGCGAGCCTATAGAATAAAAATAATAGTACTATCCTAAAAGAGACACAAAAGAGCATAATATGATTGTTAGTTAGCCTAAAAGGTAGTTCACAAGGAAAGGAGGATCATAAAAGAAAATAAAACACACCTTCAACAAGATAAGTACCAAAGCCACTGAAATAGTTAAATTTACTTAGTGCATATGAACAAAATATATAACATAGACATCTAAATAATAGTCTTGTAACATTTATGATACATGCATAATTTTTTTTTGGCTCTTCAAGCTTTATATATTATGTGAAAGTGAAAATATATACTAGTACAATGCTACCACACTAGCCCCCATAGTGGAACATTAAGTCACCACTTTCTCCTTCAAAGAAATATTTTTTTTCTTATTCCAATGCTAGAGAAGCCAAGGTGGGAAGTTCAAGTCCAAAAATTCCTTTTTCTTGAGTTATGAGGGTATATTCATAAAAAATGAGGTGACTCCACACCTCCCATGTGACCCTTGACATCCCTCATGACTCTTGATATTCTATAATGACTTTTCAATTTCTTACATGACCTTTGAGTTTCTAAATGAATTTATAACTCCATAGTGACTCTTTATATTCCATGTGGCATTCCCAAGATGCTCCTTTTTCTGCTTTCCTTGCATCTTCATGATGGATCTTGCATGTATTTCATATTCATCCCCAAAGGGGTTTATTGATATGGAGTCTTCTTTTGATTTAGATATTTGATATTATGTGGTAAGATAGTGTCCTTTCATCTTGTTGGTCGATGACTTCTTAATGGTTCCAAATTCACAAGTGTATTTTTGTATGCTTTCCTTCTCTTCCTCTCCAAGAATCATAATTTAATCTTATAATCAAAACATTGAATCATTTGAAGTATGTTAATTATTGGGTTGTTAGTGTAAGGGCTTACATTATATGCATTGTACTTGTTCCATAGCTGAGAAAAAGTAGTATTTTCATAAGATAACATGAAAGGATGAGGATTTTGTAATAGCCATTTAGATCATAATGTCATGGGGGTACTGAGTACATTTTTACAATTTAAGTAAAGAGGGAAAAGGATATTCTTCACCTTCTAGTTAGATATTGTCATGTATTGAGATTCCTAGGATAAAAGTTATTTCATTTGAACATAATTTTTTTTCCTATTTCCATTTCTTATTTTTGATATTTAATATATATTCATAACATAATATTTTATGATATTATAAATTTTGTTATAATAAAATATCCTAGTTAAATATTATAATAGTTTAAAGAATAAATGACCAATAGTTTTTTTTTTGTAAGCTAGTGGATCCTTTCATTAATCAGAAATAAATACATATAGTCTATATTTACAAAAGAGAACAAAAATTCATGAGATCCTTTGATAAAACTTGGCAAAGGCTATAAAGGTACCTACCAATAATAGAAAACCAAAAACTAACTATGAAACTCATTACTACATATAAAAATCCTTGGAGGTTCAAGAATTCAAGGGAGGATTTTCATGAGTTCATTAATTGTTCATAATATGATTGGATCAATCCATTATTACTCTTGTTAAAAAAAAAAAATTGGCTTCCTTGTATTTTTCATAGATAACCTTGAAATCCTTCATCTAAACCCCAAGAAAATACTTTGAAGAACACAAACCCAATAAGTATTCTTCCTTGCAATGAAGGCAATACTTATAAATAATCCTAGCATGATGAGTTTGCATATACTTCATATATTTTCCATGCCATTTTTATATAAGTGGAGTGAGTCATGGATCATCTATATCTATATCTTATATTAGGGCTTATGCTTCAACTTCTTCAATAGTGAGCGAACCATTTCTTGCAGTAATGTATTTTACTTGTACACTTCTAGAAAATTTTGCATAGGCTTATGGGCTTTTCCTTCTACTAGTTGTAGAATTTATTGAATATTAACTTGATCGATAGAACCCTTTAGAGAGAAGATAGATTCCAACCTATTTAAAAATATATGAAACTAGTTAGCATTTGAGGCACACCAGTCAATATTTGAGGCACCCTAATATCTTCTTCTTTGGGGGACTTTTCACAAAGAATCTTGCTCGTTTTGAGAACATAATTCTTCCAAAAAATCCTTTGCATTCATATAACAGTCCCTAATAAGATGTATTTTCTCATGAAAATGTTTACATATAAAGGGGGAATGCTCATAATCTAGGGACTACTTCGGAAGATGATTGTGATAATAAATATCTATTGAAGTTAGAAGACATTTGGAGATATTCATATAAACAAATATAGGAACATATGATGTATATATCATCTCTTAGTAGCCCCCTAGACATTGAATTTTTTTCGATGGCATTACTTATGCCTTGAACAACTTCCTCCTCCCAATATTCCTTTGGAAAAGAAATGATTCGAACCCAAACCCGGGAAGCAAGGAAGTCTTCCTTATCAAGAATCAAGATTATACTAATACTTCCAAAATCACATGAATATCCCTACATTATTAGAAAAATAAATCCCTCCTCCAAAAACCATCTATATATCGTCCAAGGTGGAGAAACTAACACAAAAACACCCTATCACCCCTATCTCAAATTCTATTTGACCCTTAATGTTCCATTTAGTTTGGACCCATCCAATCAAAGAATTTTTAGAGGGCCATAATCTTATGAAATTGAACATTAGAGCATGATGTTTCATATACTAGATATATTTTCTTATCTTTCTATATATAGCCTCATATTTTGTATCTGCTTTTGGAAGGAAATGCCCTCAATTTCTAGCTTTCCAATATGCACCCAATGGAGGTTTCTCTAAGAAACCAAAAACCCACTTTACCTAGTTTCTTGATGAAAAGTATGTTGAAGATGAGGATATTGAAAGGAAATACTAGTAGATCCAAAAAATTTACGAACTCCAAAAAATTTATTTACAAAGCCTTGAAAAAATCTCACTAAAAGAGGATGTATCTGTTGGTAACAAAATATTGTGACCTAAAATTTCCTCAAAAGTTATTAAAAGATTATAAGAGTAATGATAAAGTGCCTTGGAGTAGGAAATGGGTTCAAAAATTCAAGTTTACAAATATTTTAATGGCACCATACTTATAGACTAATGACATAGTCAACGAGCATCAACACAACGGGCATATTTTTGTAGGTGTGCCACACCATGGGTGTTAGAGACATCGATGATAGAGCCTACATACTTGGTATATCTAACCACGAAAGAACACAACCATATTATGGCCAGGAGAACTCTATCATGTATGTGTGAAAATATTAACACGAAAAAACCGTGCAGAGAGGGCCACATATCACACTCCCATGCCTTTTGCACAACACTGCAAGTTTGAAATGGCATGACCCTTACCATTAAAAATTGTGACATGTGTCCTTCCCATGTATTCTAACCACACATTAACTCATTGTGACATGAGAACTTAGTCCTCTCCTAGTCAGCTCTGCCCCTTGGTCCAGTCGGCCATTGTGTCACTCATTAGTTCAAGTCACCATCCCAGTCAGCTTGCCAACATGGTCGACCCTGAGTCTTGCTGAAATCAACATGATATCACCCAAAATCAACCTAATAAGGTCCTACCATCTGTTCAAGGCATAATTTTTATACAAAAGATCCAGGGGGCCAATTTTCTCAACATTTTTTCTAGGGTTCCTCTACTATTTTACTCATGCTCTCATATGACGTCCTTTCCCAATTTCATGAATTTTATGCACAAATTTGAGAATTTGAACTGCCTCTTAGTCCTATACTATGAATCAAACCTTTTGAAGTCATTCCTCAAGTGAAATATCCTAAATTTTGGGCTTTTAGACCAAAACCCTCACACCCCTCTCAAAACTCAATTTAGACCAATAAATCATGACTTATCACGAATAAATCCAATTCCAAGGCCGAACTTATCTAGCAAGTAAGTTCGTAAGTAGATTCCCAACTGGAATTCATTGAATTCAAAGTTCAATTTGTTCAAGAAACCTTAATTTATACTCCTACAGGCGCTTTCCATTCAAACGTTCATAAAATTCAAAAGATATTCCCTCCAACTATTTTCCAATCTCGTGCTACCACATCGAATACTCTTAGTGACTTCTTGATTCTTTGAGAGTCTTCCTTTTTGTCCTAGTCACCCCTATTATGATCGGTCAACTATTTTCTACAATTTCACTATATTCCAATGACATCCTTGTCAACTAAAATTTTTGCTAATCTCCACAATAAAGGAAATGCCAAAGATCTAGACTTCATGGAGAAGTGGGAAAATGTTTTGGTTTCTATATTTATTACACAAGATATGAATATTTTTATTCAGGTAGTATTGAACACCAGGGAAGTGTTAGAACACCACAACAATATGCATGTGTCAAGCTTAGTCTTCATCATTCTTCCACAAGTTTTCCACTTCCTAGAAATGGTAATCTAGTGTTCCAAAAGATACTTAACATACAAAAGAGCGATTATATTATCCCAAGATGGCAAAGAAAAAACTAGAGTGACTCTGAAGGAAATTTCAAAGATGTTTTCATTTCCTGATAAGACTAAGTTACCAAGGTCGAATAAAGAAGATATTGAAGAAAAGTGGACTAGCCTAGCACCAGATGGCCAACAACAAGTGGTAAATAGTTGTCTCAAAAAGGGAATGACAGCTCCTTTTATTCAACCCCCTTACCATATCTCAAAATTTTAACCCATGTCATTAGTGTATTTCTCCATGATTTTACAAGTCCTAGGCCTAAAATCTAATAACTTTGTAACTGAAGGCATCGTAGGCCTCCTAGTATCCTTGTGTCACCCATATACCAAATCATGTGCGTAAATTGATTTTACTCGGTTCTTATCATATGAGTTACATTCCATAATGGTAGAGTTTAAGGATGGGAAATAATTCTACTACCAAACTTATTTAGTCCACTTATTCATTCATCAACAATATTCTTGTGTCAAGCATCTCAAGCCCGGGATGATCAATGAACATAAGGCTCTATTACCAACTTATGAATGGATTCCCATGATTTTTAAGATGGAAAATAACCAAGTCTTCTTCGATTATATCTATTCCTTCATGTTAGATGTGTATACCAATTTTCATTATAAACCCATGCCTAGATTCACTACTCTCCTGAGGGACAAGTTATAGTTCAACACATATACCCAAGTCAATGACTGGCAGCTTTTCAAGGACTACGCAATCATCAAAATATAATGTTTTCAATGAAATCCATACCAACTGACTGCATTCGTAACATATCACATCTTTTATTTTGAATACATCCGACAAATATTTTCTAGCAAAAATGTGCACTTCATCTCAAGGAAAGCGGCAGTCAAATTCCCTATTCCTGAAACGTCGGAAATATTTTGTGTGAATTCAAAGAATTCTTTAGAGACCTTAGAGAAGGTAGAAATATTAAACTTCCCACAATTTGGAGCCTGTAGATATGGTATACACAATATTATATATGAATTGAGAAAGGATAAGGATCGAGAAAACCACAAACATGATCTAAATCCTATGGTACAAGAGGTGTGAAAAAAGACTACTTTGGAGAAGGTGAAGCCCATACTATATTTGACTTAGTCAAATTTTTCTCATCTCTCTCATCAGAAGCGAGGCACTTACAAGCCCATGGGTTTGGATGGAGGAGAGGACTTGGGATCAAAGAAAGTGTTGGCTTGAGAGGTCTTAACCCAAGTTCAGATTTGTCATGCAAACAACAAGCCCCCAAACTACTCGCCCTTTCAGTAATTACCTACTCACACAAATCAACTTCTCACCCGAATAAGTATGGGGTTGTTGGAACTATGTTTCCACACCCTAGGGAAGAATTTAATCTACTAGACCAAAATAGATTCATAACAGATAATACAATAGATGTGTGCATAAACTTATCAACATAACAACAAATCAAACTCTTCGCAGACTAGCACATAATGCTTCAATATGTATATGTGAACTGTAAACAGATACACTTTAATCAAACCTATTCATCTACTGATATTCATGCATAATATACTTTATTCACTTGCGCATATGCAATTAAACATAAACAAAAGGAAGTAAACAACTCCAGATATTAATGCAATTAATAGATAAATACACATCAATCACATAACAGTTCACATTTTTCCAAAACAATCTTCCGATATTAAGAGATATAATAGTTTCAGTACATTCAATCCTTCAATACATTTTACCCTTCCACGCACATAGCCAATGGAGTCTGCACACAGCCAAGACATTGGTCTTCGTGCATAGAGCCAGCAGGAGACTTTCTACCCAGAAACCCAGACTTACATAAAAATCTTTAACAAACATACATCATCAGACATAATATCTATTTTCTCGACTTGATCTATCCATATTTATACTAACTTAGACGTGAACATACCATGGTCTCAAACCATGTTTTGAGACACATGGTTTTCCCTTTAAACCCATTACTTTGATTGATGGACTTTGACCTGCCCCAAATCCCCTTTGACTCTTTCGTGCAACGCGCAAAAAAAATTATAGACAAAACTTAATGAAAATTATACCCCAAGGGACCCCACTCTAACAGGCCCCCAACAAAAAGTCGTGATTCATCCCAAGTCATGGTGGTGTGGTCTCCTTCATATTTTCTTTGAGTGCTTCGAAATAACATTTCAGTGGCAAGACCACTTCGACGCTCTCTACGGCAGCACCCCATGCTTCGTTCACTAGATTTACGGTTGTTTACCCTTCAGATGCCAGATCGATGTTACGTTGTGTTTTTTGAAGGATTTTTAGACCACAATCCAAAGTCTGCGACAACTGCAAGGCTTCCTCAGCCCATGGTTGAATCCTTGTCCCAAAAAGTTGTTCCTGACAACGTAGATCTTCTATCTCTATTTGGATTTCCTTTCCCTCATGAAGGCAGGAAAGTCTTTTCGTTGTCACAAATCTGGGCACCGCCATCCGGATATCTACAAATTGTTTCTCCTTTACGCACAATTCAATGCATATCTGCTACACCATCAGGTTTCTTTGAAGAAAAGTCTAGACACCCATGGCTTCATCTGATAATTTGCCACACTTTATTATTGTAGCTAATATGCTATCTGTAGTTTCTTTCACCTCAGTGGCACACTCTGTTATAAACTCTAGTGGTGTTTCTGGCTGTAGCTTCATCTGTAACTCGACAATTTTTTGTTCAACCTTAGCCCAGACTATTTGGACATAATTGTGTGATGCCTTCAACACATCATCCAAACTTTCTAATCTTTCTATAGGTGCGGCTGAGGCAGGGACCTTTTGCACATCACTGCCGCATGTAGAGCCTCATCTACGCGACATGCCTCCTCTGCTATCTAATTTTTTTACTAAAGAAATATTGCTTACTATTGTGAATTTTTCGCAACGTGGGAGGCATGGTATTTTTTTTATTGTAACTTGTTCAAAATCATATTGTGGATCATGTGGAGCTTCTCGGCCAGAAGCATGACCAAATCAACATTGATTTCTCCATAGGCTCTGAGTGTCACACGTAGAGTCAGTGACTCTACTCTTATCACAGGTGTGGAGATCTGGATGAGGCAGCTATCCCTGGTAGATGACAACACCATGCTGATTGGTTGCACGGTGGATGTAGGCACACTCTCTTGAAGCTGGCTCGCTTGGGCCACGCTCGCTTGTACTTTTAGCTCTTGAATACTTGTCCGTACTCCTTCGAGCATTGATTTTTACTGAATGACCTCCATATTTTTTCACATGTCTTCCGTTGCAGACATCATTGTATTTTCGAATTCATTAAAATCGTCTCCAGTCAGTGTGAGGTCATATACGCCAACTGCTTTGGATCCTTTTCTCTTTTTGCGAGGACCTCCCATGGCTTGAGAACCACGAATATCCCCCTTGGTGGTATGAGTCTTAGTCTCCTCAGTACCTGCACCATTCTTTTCAGGTTCTATCTCTTTCTCTGAGTCAATGTTTCACTGGTTATGGTTGGCGTAGGCTCTGCTTCAGTATCTTTACCCTTTTTTTCATCTCTTTTTGGGTTTTGGGATTCTTCAAAGTCTTTAGAATTGATGATGATGCACCCCCAGTAGTGTGCAGCTCTAACTAGATAGATGACCACTCTGCCATGATGTGCACTAGGTCATCTTTTGTGACCAATTATGGCAAAGAATACCATATGTTGGTTTCTAGGTAAGAATGATTTATCCACCCTAATCGGACATTAATTTTATCAATTTGGGAGCGTATCCTTTCAATGAAATGCGCAAGGTATATGTAGGAAAAAATGCATAATCCGTTCAACCAAGGGTTTATAATTAAGATTCAACACATTTCCATAATATGAAATCAATGTTGAACTCAAAAAAATCTTGACAGTAATGAATAATAACAACAACCATAACAAGGAAACAACTCACACACACGCAAACGCAGCGCCTGATCAGAAGAGCGGGCCCAAATCTCTGATCAGGGCTGCGTTAATCACGAACCACTTTAGAAAAACAAACCAGAAGTATTTTATTAATCTGTAAGATGTGATTACAATCTCCCTTCGGGAACCCCCATTTACAGGAACAATATCCATTTTATACACAACGCGAGAGAATAACAGATTTCCCTGGAATGTGGCAATCGCGCGTTAGGAAATACACAGTAGTTGGAATAGCACAAACATCAGCTATCCAAAATAGAACAAGGGCCAAGAATAGACACAAAGAATCATGACTCCAGCTGCGCGATCTCCCTGTAGCTGACTGTTACCAGATTTGTTGAAAACTGCTGGAGTGAGGGTTCCTGTTCTCCAAACTGCAATCAAGCACATATCTTAGTGTCACAAATAGGTAAGACTCCATGACTTTACTTCATTAATTAAAATATTCCAATTGGACAAGCTAGGGGTATTACCTCATAAGTTTAGCATAGCAAATGTAGGTAATTAAACACAAAAGGATAAAAAAGGATTATAAAGATGATCAGAAAGATAGCCAAATTTTGTGCCCAACATCTCCCCCCAACTAGCCTTCTGCATGCCCTCATGCAGCCCTCTGCCTCCGTAGGTCTGGGTTCTGAAAACTGTGAGCTTCATGAAGCTCGACAAGATTATACTCTAGAGCCATCTCTGTCCCAGGAACTTTAAATCCATCTGAAAGGAGAAATTCCTTCCACCAATCTGTCGTAACATTGTACGCTGAGGTGTAAACTCCTGCAGGTGACCAAATAACAGGGTACTGAAACCAAAGCCCCATCCACCAGATCCCACATGTTTGGACACATGCCACATATCTAGGTACTCTGGAAAGTGCTCGCGCAAAATTGGGTGCCCCAAAAGGTTCTCTATTTCGGACAGCTGTCGGTGACATCATCCATCTTCTATGACAACAATTGAGGGCCTCTTTTTGAGAAACAGTTAATTGATTAATACAAAGGTCAATGCACCACCCTTGTGTCCTTAGCATTATTTCTCTATTCTCCTCAAATTTCAAAAATTTATGGTGCTTATTGTACACTTTATCTGACCTCCCATGTTCCCCTCTTACTATAAATGTCTTTGTGACTTGATTAGACTCAAAAGTATCACAAACCTTCTACCAATGAATTTTATTGAAAGCATAAGAGGTGAGGGCCCTCAGATGGATGTCTCCTACATATGGGACTGGATTAAAGTATCTGTCCAACCGTAACAAATACCCATGCAGATAAAACTCACACATCAAATGCTGAGTTGGCACATCATGATTCCTCATGATTCGGACGAATTGTACACCATATTCTATTTCATAACTGACCTTGTCTTTAATTTTGTCCATGCAAAATAAAATAAAACATTCATGCAAAAATAAAGAATAACAAGAAGCAAGGGGACGACATGCCATCACCTCTTGCACCAGTTTGAACATCTGTTCATTATCATTTTCCAATTCGGCCATTTGTTTTTCCAGCTGCTCCATCTTGAGCTACTACTTTGCATGCCTTATCCTCATGATATCTATGCACTCCACATATCTGAAAATGGTTGTGGAGGCTATTTCCTCAGTTCTTTTGATCTCATTCTTATGCTGGGCCGCAGTAGACTTCCATGTCTATAATTTGGCTGTTAAGGCATACTCTCTGGCTTTGAACAACTGTTCAATTGGGTCTATTTCAGTTCTTGCTTCAACCCTGATGACTTTAGATTTCTTGGCCCGCCGCTTGTATTTGTTGATTCATTTCTGCATCCTGTGCACTTTCCTTCTCAAATCCCTCACTTCCATTTTGAGCCGCATCACTTCCTTAAACTGCTGTTTGTATCTTCGCAGTACACACAACCTTGCCTCTTCTTGCTTGACCTATATTTCTTTTACCTAGGCATTTGGAGGCAAATCCCTCGAGATTGCCTCTATTGGGCCAACATTCGGTCCAACCTCCTCTACCTATTCTTCTTCTATTACTTCTTGCTTCAATCTTTTCACGCTTAGGTGCTCCATTGGTGCATTCGTAGGGACCGCTCCGCTTGGTCCCTCCTCTTCACCTATGGCCATTCTCTCATCTTGTATATTCTCCGTGAACAATGGTGACCCAGTAAGATGCTCCTCTGCTAACATGCTTATTAGGGTCTCTTCCGGTCGTGGCCTTCGTTTTAAATTCGAAGCCATAGGAGTGGAAAAATTTTCTTCCTCTCTTTGCTGCAGGGAATGAGTTACCCTTGCGCCCCTAGGAAGGAAGGTGGGGAACTAGAAAAAATATTTTTCATTCAGCCCCGAGGTCGATGCTGGTTCTTGTAGAGCAGCATCAACTTCACACCTTAGTTCTTCCATCATTTCCTCCAAATTTTCTCTAGTCGAAGTGGTCACGACTTCTTCTTCAATTGGATTACCCTCCTCCATTGGTTCCATGACAACAGGAGATCCCTGTGGAGTGACATTGGTCGCAATGTCGACCAATCCACCCTCTTTCATTTGTTGTGGGTTTACTCCATGACCATCACACTTTCTATTTTCTCAGCTGGCTCCACGGACGGGGCTGGTTCTTTTGTAATAGCCTCGGCCGTAGTGCCAGTGGATATCTCTGCAGCTTCCATCGATTCCACGAGTTTAGCTTGTTGTTGGGAAACCATTTGTTCTTCATGCTCTTTAGTCTCCATTTCCATCTCCTTAGGCTCCTCCTCATCAATGTAATCATCATCCTCTATATTTCCCTGCATGGATTCATCCTCCTCCTCATCCTCTTGCATGGCTTCAGCTTCTTCTGCCCTAGCAGCCATAGTGGCTTCTATTTCCTCCTCTGTGGAATTCTGAAACAATTCCCACAAAATCAGGATCTTCTCAATGGCATTCATTACTAGCAACTGAACCAGCCCATGGTGAGAGAGGACTACCAACACCTGTCGCACCCCCTGAGCCGAATTTGCCATCAATTGAAGGCTTCTTAACCGAAAATAAGGCGCGTTCATTAAGAAGGCCTCTTCTTGTGGAAATCGTAGATGAGCCAAAATGCAGAGGTGATATTTGAAGATATTAGAATATCTTCCTTCACATGTCATATATTTTATGACAACCTCTGCAACCTCTCCCCATGGATGAGGTAATGAAGCTCTGTCGTATCCCCGACCCTTCTACGCGATGCTTTCTCCAGCTTGCAGAAAATCTTCGGGGAGCTCCGGAAGGGGTGTTCTTCTTGAAAACCATCGTTCTCCACCTTGTAGCAATCCACTAACTTCTGCGATGGTTTCTTCCGTCACTGGAATTTCAATTCCTCTAACCCGCGAAGCTCCTTCTTCTATATTCAATGTGAATTCCATCGCAATTTCTTCATCCCATCTGTTCATCCTGTCAAAGTACACATCCAAACCTACATTTTCAAATATTCACCATACCTCCTGATTTCTCCGAACTCTCATTGAATCCTCAGGTTCATGTCGCACTGATCACCCACCCATTGCTGTAGAGGCAGAGTCAGCACGATGGCTACAGTTAGCTGGCAGGCGAGAGTGACAGGGCTCCAAACTTTTAGTAACTAAAATAACGTCTTGGCCACTTTCGAATATAATGGATAAATAGTACTAGTATGCTTTGGGAGTAATGACATATTATGGAAGTACTGTTAGATATTCTCAGAATTTAATGCGGCATGTTGGGAAATGAATGATATGACTTTTGTGCGTACAAGTATGCATTCCAAATCATATGGTATATTTACAATGTACTTGAAATCATTAAATTGGGTTTGGTGGGAATAGTGTGTCATAAATACCTTTACAAAGTACATCATCATTCATTATGATGGTTCCCTCCCCCCAACTAAATGATGGTTGTTCTTGACATGTTTGACTATCCTTTTGGAATATTTAATTAAATCCATAAAATTAATGGATACATACCTGCAGACTTACCTTATAGTGGAGTAATAGCAAAAATATCCATCGTAGTAATAGCATAGTAGATAATAACGTCAGTGAATAACATGAACAGTGAGTAACGACAACAGTGAGTAATGGCAGCTACGGAGTAATGGCAGTTGCAGAGTAACAAAAGTTGCAAAGTAACATCAACTGCAGTGTAACAGTAACTTTAGTGTAACAACAACTTCAGTGTAACCGCAACTTCGAAGTAACAGCATCGACATTGTAGCAACAACTTCAGAGTAACATCATCGGTAGTGTAATGGAAACTTTAGTGTAACCGCAACTTCGGAGTAACAACATCGGCATTGTAGCAGCAACTTCAGAGTAACATCATCGGCAGTGTAGCAGCAACTTCGGAGTAATGACGGCTATGGAGTAACAACAACTACAGAGTAATAGCAGTTACGGAGTAGCAGCAGTTGCAGAATATCAGCATCAGTGAAAAAAAATATCTCTATAGCAGCACTGATGGAGTAACACAATGAATGTTACTTTCCTCCTAGCCATATTTCTTTATTATTCCTGCAAAATACAAACAAGTAAGTAATAACCACATTTTATCATCATTTTTTTTTTTTTTTTAAGGAAGAGTGAGAGTGTCTTCTATTGCAATAACCATTAGATCAGCTAAATCTGAAAGGGTTTTAACAAGGGCATCTTTAGAAGTTGGACGATGGTATAATTTTAGACGGTGTCCATTCACCACAAACGTGGTCTGATTCTCATCAATTGTAATTAATCTAACTGTCCCATTTTCGAACACTACGTCCACTTGATATGGTCCCATCCAGCGAGTGCGAAGCTTGCCTTTGAAATCCTTAAATCGGGAGTCATACAGTAATGCCCAATCCCCTTCATGAAACACCTTAGTTTTGATGAATTTATCATGCCATTTCATTCTCTACTGTTGAAAAACAGTAGTTCTCTGGACAGCTACTGATCGAATCTCATCTAACCCATTCAACTATTCCAGTCATTGTTTCTATGCTTCTGATAGATCTAAACCTACTTCCAGAGATGTTATGAGTGCGCTGATTTCAAATTCTACCGGAAACAAGGGGGATTTCCTATAAACTAATTCAAATGGAGAAAACCTCGTTGTGTTCTGCCATGTTGTCCTATAGGCCCATAAATATTCTGGAAGTTTTTGTGCCCAATCCCGGCGATGACTTGCTACTGTCTTTGTCAAGATATTTTCCAATACCTTGTTTGTACACTCTACTTTCCCATTCACCTGTGGATGATAGGGGGTTGTTACTCTATGTTTGACCCTATATTTCTGCATCACTTTATCTATCATATGGGATGTGAACTATGATCCTTCATCTAATGCAATTTCTCTAAGAGTCCCGTACCGAGAAAATATTTCTTCAAAAAGGAAATCTGCCACTACTTGCTCTGTTGCTCTCATGACTGCTCTAGCTTCCACCCATTTGGTTACATAATCGGTACAAACTAGGATGTAAGTTTTCTGATGAGAAGTTAGGTTAAAGGTTCCAACGAAATGGGTGGCCCATTTCTCAAATGGTTCAAGGACTATCTGGGGTTGAAGGGGAATTTCATCTGCCTTCCCATATGGTCGGATCCACGGATAGCTATCACACCTTCGAATATAATCCTGAGCATCACAAAAAATGGAGGGCCAATAATATCCCATCTGCAGCACTTTATGACTTGTCCTTTTTTCTGCAAAATGTCCTCCATACATCATGTGTAGCTTTTAAGATCTCATAAATATCATCCTTTTCCACACAACGCCGAATCTGCTGGTTAATCCCTGTATGGAAGAGATATCTTGCCATCAATGAGTATCGGGTACTCCGGTGAATGATTTTCCTTTTCTCCTTATAGGACAAGTGACGAGGCACCTCACCTATAGCAAGATAATTAGCAACATCTGCATACCACGTAGTGTTAGAAGAAACAGCAAAAATATGCTCATCTGGGAAATTATCTTCAACTAGTGTATTCTTACCATCATGTTCTATCCTAGAAAAGAAATCTACAACCACATTATCCTTCCCTAGTTTATCTACTATAGTAATATCAAATTCCTATAGTAGCAACAACCACCTTGTAACACGACCAGGGGTAACAGGTTTGTTCATTAAATACCTGATGGTGCATGATCAGTATGCACAAAAGTAGAATACTCAGTAATATAATGTTGGAACTTGTTGATGGCATAAACGACAGGAAGGAACTCTTTCTCAGTCACCGTGTAGTTTAATTCAGCAGGGGCCAAATTCTTACTAACATAGTAGACTGCGTAAGGTACTTTATCCTACTGCTATCCCAGTACTACACCAATTTCTGTTTGGGAAGCATCTGTATGAATGTGGAAAGGTAGCACCTAGTCTGGTCCTCTAAGAATCAGGGCACTGAAGACTAATTATTTAATTCTTGTGAAGGCTACATCACAGTCATCTGACCACATGAATTATGAGTCTTTTGTTAGTAATTGAAATAGTGGGTGTGCTACTTTTGCAAAATTATCTATGAAACGCCCATAATAACCAGCACAACCAATGAAACTACGTACCTGTGTGGGTGTTTTAGGTGTTGGAAAGTGCAGAATTACCTTTATCTTTGTTGGGTCCATCCTGATTCCTTCAGCCGAAAGAAAATGTCCCAGAACAATTCCTTTTTCCATCATCATGTGACACTTTACTATACTCAGGGAAACACGCGCTTGTATACATATTTCAATAACTTTTTCTAAATTTTTCAGCCCCTCTAAGAATGAGTCTCCATATGGAGTGAAATTGTCCATATAAATTTCAACACCATCATCTATCAAATCAGAGAAGATTCCCAGAATTTCCCTCTGGAATGTTGCAGGGGCATTACACAGGCCAAAAGGAAGGACCCGGTATATAAATGTTCCCCTCGGGCACGTGAAATTGGTCTTGTCCTGGTCCTCAGGAGAGATCTGGATTTGATTATATCCATTAAACTCATCCAGAAACGAGAAAAATTTCTTGCCAGCCAATGTGTCTAAAACTTGATCAATAAATGGCAAGGGGAAGTGATCCTTTTGTGTTGCCTTATTTAACTCTCGATAGTCCATGTAGATCCGCCATTTACCATTCTTCTTGGGGACCATTACCAATGGCAAGACCCATTGGCTGTCTGAGATAGGGTAGATAAAACCCACATCCAATAATTTTTGAAGCTCTTCTTTCGTAATGTTTTTCAATGCAGGATTCATCCTTCTCTGAGGTTGTCTTATAGGACTGCAATCTTCCTTGATATAGATGTGATGGGTGCATAAGCTAGCACAGATCCCCTTCATGTTTGAATAATCCCAGGTGAAGGTTTCCTTATGCTTATGAAGAACATCTACTAGTTGCTTCTTCTGGAATTCTGACAGACCTGGATTAATATTCAAAGTTTTCCCCAGTTCTATCTCCACCTGAACACATTCATGAGGTGCATCAACATCTTCCCCTAATTCTTTCTTCGTTTCAATAACTTCCTGAGTTTCACAACTTAGGACGAATTCTAGGACCTACTGATTTGACGATGAAACAGAACAAGGATCATTCATGAAGGAATTAATCACATCATCTTCTGATTCCATTTTCAACTAAAGGGCCTGCCCGATAGTAAGGACCGGTCTCACTTCATCTTTGACCTCTATCATAGATACAACCTTCTTACCGTCTGTTGACTTTTTAGGTGCATCTGGTTCTGCAGGTGGGTATAGTACCAAGTTCTTGGTATTATGCCCATTAGAGATAACCATATTTCCTGAATGACACCCAATATAAGCATCTGCAGTAGCCAACCATGGCCTACCTAAAATTAAGGGGCGACCACCCACTGAGGACTTTGTATGCAATACTAGGAAATCTACGGGGTAATGCCATGCATATACTAAAATTTTCATGTCCTCCAACTTCCCTACAGGTTTAACTGTAGATCGATCTGCTAATTCCAACACTATAGGTGTATGCTTCAAATTTTGAAGGCCTAATGTATGCATGGTTTAAGTAGTGATGACATTTATGGTAGTGCCTAGGTCTACTAGCACATTTGGAATCTCTACCCCATTAATTTGTACTGTCAAAACCGGTTTCCCCGGATCTCCATATTTCACTGGTATTGATTTTCCCATCATGAAGTCCGATAATTTTCCCATAACATGTATAGTGAGGGGGTGTTTAGTTTTCTTCACAGGGTTCTTTGAGAAATATTCCCTAAGATTCTTTGCATAAATGGGCACATCCTTCATGGATTGTAACAAGGGGATTTTAACAAATAAATTCTGCAATTCTCCTAATAAATCAAATTCAGCTTGTGGGCTTGGTTTACTCATAATCAATCTCTCTGGGTATGGTGGTTCATATTGATGTTGTTTTGCAAGAGGCATCTGGTTTTTAACAGTTTGTTTTAGCTCTCTACTGGTCGGCTATGCCTCTCTTTCTTCATTATCAAGTTTTTCAATGATGACCAGATGGGGTTGCGTATTGACTATTCGACTTGATCGCAAATTCATTTCATACAGTTCTGTAGTAGAGATACTATATGACGGTAGGTTGAGAAAATCAGCTTGATGGGCTTCTTTGTTATTGGGATTAGGATTAGGCTGCACTGGAAGCTGAGGATAGATAGGTTGATTACCAGGAGGCACATTGGAGGGTAATTGGAGTTGCTACTAAGGCATATGTTGAGGAAACTACCCTAAAGAGGGTCCTCACCAAGTTGGAGCCCATGGTGATCTCATACTGGCTTGAGGGTTCCATTGTTGCCATAGTGAGTACTGGTATTGCAGCCACATAGGGGGACAAGGCATGGTTTGAGAATTCATTTTATATCTATTGGAATGCTGAGATGGATCTAGGTACATACCTTGATTTCCCATCTGTGGTTGAATTTTCCATGGCTTCCTGGCACCCATAACGTACACTTGCTCTGTGTCCTCCCATGCTCCTTGAAACACCACTTTCAGGCCCGGTAAGGAAGGGCATGAGCTTGTTACATGATTCAACTCACAGATGTCACATTTTTCTATGGAATTTAATGGGCATTCCCTTTCCTGATGATTCTTTTTTCATTTCAGGAAAAATATTGCCATGGTCCTATCCAGTTCCAGTTGCTTCTGCTTTACTTGCAAAGTGTCCATTTGTGTTGACGGGGTACTGAGAATATCTGTCCTTAAGTTGTCTAGTAGGTTCCCAATTTCTACTTTCATAACACCCCCGTCGGATCCTTTTACTGAAGAAATCCCTGATCTGTTTCTTACAATTCCCCTCAAGCACTGGATACACGAGTCACAAATACCTTCAAAGGTTTCCTTCGAGATGTCTCCCTTTCCAACAATATTCAACAGTTCCATTGAGTCCTCTCAAAAGGATCGAAGGAGAATAACCTTCAAAATTTCCTTATCCAAATTGGAATGACCTAACCTCCGCAAGAGGTATTTAAACCTCTCCACACAATCTTCCAAACTCTCATCTTCTTTCTATGTGAACTTGAAAAGCTCCTGCTTGACGTTCCAGGATTTGTAGTAATCCTAGTACTTTTCCAGAAAAGATGTTTGAATATCATTCCATGTGGAAATGGATTTTCCTCCAAGGCCCATAAACCATCGCAGAGTCGTCCGTTTTAGTGTAGAAGGAAAAATCTTTAACTTATGGGCATCTGTCATGTAATCATACCACCGGCACACTATATCGAACTCAAATAGAAATGTGTCGGTATCCTCTGAAACAAGCCCATGGAAGTTCGATAAGGCTACTAATGGGATAGGCTTTGTAGGCACGCCAGCTCTCAAATTCCCAATGGGAAATTCAATAGTGGAGGTTGTGGGAGCCATAAATATCTTCCAATAATCACTAGGGATTTCAACAGGCTTTGTGGAGGATGGTCAGGGACTCCTCACTACTAGAACGCAAGTTACTTTAGTGCCACTTCCCCGGTCTCTTAGCGATACCAATACCCCCTCGTTTCTCCTGCCTCGGTCCTAATGGTTCAATCCCTCGACTACAAATTCCTTTCCCTCACTAGAGCAGTCTAACTCCATCGATGTTCTACTTGCAATTTCTTCCTCTACTAATACCAGAACAAGGTCCTCTTAGTCTGGTCCACTACTAATTATCTCTTCTACTGCTGGAGGACCTTATTGTACCAAATCACCAAGGGATACCTGCACGGGTTGAACCACTAATTGTCCCTCGGACTTCATTCTCCTAGCCCCTGGCCTTGCAGCTGCGCAAGAAAATGCTTCAGACTCTGCCTTTTCTATAATCTACTGAATATAATTTTTTCTTCCCAGATCTAGTCTTCCCCAGCAATGGCACCAGAATGTTGGTGTCTAGGTAATAATGATTTATCCACCCTAATCCAACATTAATTTTATCAATCTGAGAGCGTATCCTTTCAAGGCAACGCACAAGGTATATGCAACAACAAACACATAATCAGTTCAACCAAGGGTTTATAATTAAGTTTCAACACATTGTCGTAATATGAAATCAATGTTGAACTCAAAACAATCTTAACAGTAATGAATAATAACAACAACCATAACCAGGAAACAACTCACACACACGCAGACGCAGCGCCTGATCAGAAGAGCGGACCTAGCTCTCTGATCAGGGCTGCATTAATCACTAAATTATTTAGAAAAAAAAAACCAGAAGTACTTTATTAATCTGTAAGATGTGATTACATTCTCCCTTCGGGAACCCCCATATACAGGAACAATATCCATTTTATACACAGCACAAGAGAATAACAGATTTCCCTGGAATGTGGCAATCGCACGTTCGGAAATACACAACAGTTGGAACACCACAAACATCAGCTATCCAAAATAGAACAAGGGCCAAGAATAGACCCAGAGAATCGTGACTCCAGCTGCGTGATCTCCCTGTAGCTTACCGTTACCAGATCTGTTGCAAAACCGCTGGACCGAGGGTTCCTGTTCTCCAAACTGCAATCAAGCACATATCTTAGTCTTGTAGATAGGTAAGACTCCATGAATTTACTTCATTAATTAAAATATTCCAATTGGACAAGCTAGGGGTATTACCTCACAAGTTTAGCATAGCAAATGTAGGTAATTAAACACAAAAGGATAAAAAAGGATGATAAAAATGGTCAGAAAGATAGCCAGATTTGGTGCCCAACACCATACACCTCTGAAAACACCCTTTGTGTAGATATTAACATTATGGAATGTTTCCTTAAAGTATGAAATCAAATTATGTTTTTAATACAAGGTGGGGGACAACCTTGGCTTTGACTGAATGGCTTGACACAACGCCAAGTCAAAAAGTACCCAAAAGATCTTGTTTCTGTGACTCTTGCTGGAATCTTAGAGTTCCACAATGTTGCGTAGTGCACGGCTTCACACATTTCTGGTTCGATTTTAGGGAACTTCATTTCTTCTACCATCTTCCAGCTGATTAGTGTGATAAGGAGGATCAGCCAAGCATAATAGAAGTGTTTTCCCTCCTCCTGTGCCTCACGCACATTTTCCAGAAACTCGGTGCATAAATATTGTGCCCAGTTGTACTGGACACCCTTCTCACACTGCCCAGTGAGCACAATGACATGTGTTTGGATCTCCTTCTGCCTGCACTTCCTCATCATTTTAGATGCAAGAAGAATTGTTTCGAATTGGACTACAGTGTCACTGATTTCACTGAAAACAAAGCCTCGGGTGTGGCACGACACCTTGTAATCTTTCTTTACCTTGTTAGTGACCTTATTCTCTTGACCTTTCCCGCTAAATGCTGCAATGGGGTTTGTGCCCTGGTCAGGCAAGCCAATAATCTGATGGATCAGCATGGCACCGATTAGTATGCACTCTTCGAGCCATAAACAATAATCATGAATTTGTGCGAGCAGTTGTCGCACACAGATATGTTTGATTGGGTTGCGCCTGAAGTGTGAGATCTACAATATATTTAACAATCTTGATTTGTACAAGCCCAGTGCCCAGGTTATTAGCTCAACCTTTACTGCACCATCATCATAAATAATTCATTCTAAATACATGTTTGGTGTGAGCTTGGGAAATCTCTCTTGATCTGCAAGGTCCCAGTCCTCCATTTTAAGCAGTGGAATTTTAGCGAACATATTGCCATCCATAGGTACATTGTCTGATAGCAAAGGCATATTGATGTAGGAACACACTTCATGAAGGTCCTTTGGGATCTTCACTGATGCTTTGCGCGATGCAACATAGGTAGGAAACTGTGAGATAGGATTATAAATCTCTACGACATCCTCTTCCTTCGTTATTGTCTCAGGAAACTCTGCCATTGGTTTCTTTTGGCACTCTACCATAGTGGAGCGTGGCTTAGGGGTTTTCTCTTGAGGTGACTTCCAATACCTTGAGGTCTGTCCCTTCTTGGCTTGGGCTGGCGTAGGGGTCTCAGCATCATAAGTGGGTTCTTCTCCTGGCTTGGTGGTAGTCATAATGGGGGAAATTAAGTAACCTAAATCACGGTGACGTAACTCCTCATCAAAGAATGGATTAATACCGGACACAGACTTCATAAAATCTTCAAAAAGGAGAGAGATCAACTCACAAAAATCACACAACAAGAAAACGGAACTAATGTGACCCCTTCATTCATATTTATATCTTAGGCATGTCTTAAACGGTCTCTTGTGCATTAATGTGGCTCCATAAATGTTAAAAAAGCTCTAAATATGGCATAGTCTCCTCATTAAATGAAATTTAGATGTTGCTCCAAAAGGTAAGAATTCCATCCTGTCCAGTTTTATTGTTCCAACAGCTATATTTTGGCACCTTTGTGACCCAGTTAACCTCCGTACACAGCTACCGCTCACACATTGCACCTGTCTGCGCATCTTCCATCCCTGCTGTGTAGATCCATATTTCTGGCCATATAGTCATTTTGTGCACACAGGGAGAGGATCAACCCTATAAGGCTTCAATCAAATTCCATTGACATATTGAGTAAGGTTTTCTCCACTCAACGTGGCTAGAAAAATTTCACCTCCGTCTGTGATTTCCTTAAAAACATATGGTCCTAGCCAATGCATCTTGAAATTCCTTGGGTGGTGCGCAAATTTTTTGTCATACAACAAAACCAAATCTTCATCCTTAAATACCTTCTATCTAATGTGCCTATCATGCCAAACCTTTTCACGCTCCTTTTTCACTTGCTGATGGAAACTTGTAACAAAGTGATCCTCTTTGAGTGTGACCAACTGCGACAATCGTTCTTCCATAATATCTTGATCTACCATATTTTTGAATGCTGCAATGCACAAATTTGGAACAATGTACTCCATTAGCATAACAACTTCTTGCCCATACACCATCCTGAATGGTGTCATCCCTATCAATTTCTTGCATGTGGTTCGATATGCCCAAAGAAACATAGGTATGAGCACATCCCAATCATTCTAGTTACCATTGAAAACCTTAGTGAGTGTCATCTCCAATAGCTTATTGAAATCTTCCACCACACCATTTTCCTATGGGTGATATGGGGTACTCTTCTGATGATGAAACCAGAATTCCTCTCTTAGAGATTGAATGGTTTCATTCACAAAGTGTGTACTTGGATCACTCATCAGAATATTAGGGCATCCAAACCAACTTAAAATGTTCTCAAAGAAGAAGTGTGCAGCTGTGTCGACACTAAAATCCTTCAAAGGCTTAGCTTTAGCCTATTTGGTTACGTAGGTTGTCACATTGATTATTTAATGCACACCTTTCTTCTTTCTGGAGGGTCAATAGGTCCAACAAAATAAATGGCCCATTTTTCAAAAGATTTTAATTCCATCTGTAGGTGCAAGGGAATCTCATCTATGTGCGATGGTTTTCCTATCCTTTGGCATACATCACATGTGTAGCAATCTGCATATGCATCATTATACGGCATGGGCCACCATAAACCAGATCGTAGGATCTCTTGCGCAATATCTTTATTTACATAGTGACCTTTAGAAACCCCTCCATGAGCTTTAGCTAAGATATCCTGTCTTTCAAATTCCAATACATATCTTCCCAAGACCTCATCTGCACCCATCTTGTACAGCTGACCAGAAATTAAGGTGAATTTAGTTGCATGCGCAATCAAATATTTATTATGTTTCAATGTATACTCCTCAACCGCATGTCTAATAGTCAAGAAAAGAATGATATCAGCAAAATAATCATCAACCACCTTTATAGTGAATAACTATGCATCTGGTAAACCATATTCCAAGCTAATCGGCTCTTCTCCATTCTCAATGCGTGACATATGGTCTGTCCCAACATTCAGCCTCCCAGGTTTCACAATGAATTAAAAATCATACTCCTAAAATAGAAGCAACCATATGCAGATCTTCCCCCCAGCACAGGCTTATTGACCAGGTACTTTAGTGCAGAATAGTGAGTAAACATCTTAAATTGGCCTCCTAGTAGGTAGTGGCTGAATTTATGTAGTGCATAAGCCATATCCAATCCTTCCCTCTCCGTTGTTCAATAATTATGCTCTACGCTCGATAATTTCCCACCTGCAAGTATAATAGGGTGAACAATCTCCCCAACTCCTGTTTAGCTCTGAGCACAATGCAGGAGGCATCAACATGGACATGAAATACCTTCGACAAATCTGGAAAGAACAATATGGGCATAGTTACCATCTTCTCCTTCATTAGTTCAAAACTATTTTGACACTTCTCTTCCCAACAGAATGACACATCCTTCTTGAGAAATTTATCCATGGGCATAGTGATCAGGGCATAACCTTGGACGAAGTTCTGATAATACCCTATATGCCCCAAAATTGAGTGCAGTGTTTTGACATTTTCCGAAACTTCTACATTAATAATCACTACAATCTTTGCAGGATATATCATCAATCCTTGATGGCAGACAATATGACCCATGAATATATTTAATGGCACGGAAAATATGCACTTCTTCAAATTAATTGAGATTTGATACTTCCTACGAATATCTAGCATTAAGCACAGATTTGATACATGGTTCTTCAGCAACCCAAAGATAGTACAATCATCAAAGTATACTTCTAAGAACTTATGGATATAATTCTTGAATGTAGATACTACTACGAGTGAGACGATAATAGGCACATTCTACAACCCAAATGTCATGATTTTCTACTAAAAGGATCCCCATTATATTGCAAAGGTTGTCTTACTTATAACCTCTAGCGCAATTTTGATCCAATGATACCCTAAGAAACCATATGTAAATGAGTAGGCCTCTTGTCCTCCTATATTTTCTAGGATCTCATCAGAGAACGGGGTTGGGAACTGATCATGTACGCAAGAATCATTCAATTTGTGTAGATCCACACAAATCCATATTTCTCCTTTAGTCTTCTTATCCTGCACCACCATAGGACTCACCCAATCTGAATCCTCTATTGGTTCCATAATTCGTGCAACAACCATTTTTTCCAATTCTTCCTTAACTTTATGCTTATACTTGAGATTGATCCTATATGGGCGTTGCTTCATAGGTCATGCATCAGGTTTCACAGTGATATTCATGACCCCAAGATCTCTTATTATCCCTTTAAGCTAAGAAAAATTTGTAGGAAACAGGTCTTGATACTCAGTCAACATCTTAGCGACCTTTCCCACAGTGTCATGATCCCAATAACCTACTATATTCACCAATTTCGGTTGTTATGCTAATCCAATGTTTACTTTCCTAATCTTCATAGGATTTGTGACATCCAGTGACTCAATTGAAGGTCTAACAACTACACGTTGTCCTTCAGACTCAGGGATTGTAATATTCTGTGGATTCTCCTTGACTGTCAAATTTCTACAATTCACAATATCCATCATCTATGCATGCCATGTTGGTGAGGTGTACTCTATCTTCAGTCCTAAGGTGTCAAAGATGACCTCTTGAATGCCTTGTAACACTTTACCCAAGCAGTCAAAACCACTTTCGAAGCTGAAGGTTAAAGTAAAAATTTTCTTTAACGTAGTCCATTCATTGGTCCCTCAGTGAAACTTAGTGTCTAGGTACCAATCCATAGGCACCTCCCCGAAAGTATGGATGAGCATGTGCACCCATTCTAGCCTCGTTTTTGTGCCCCATTCTTCAGTCCACTTAGCCAGATGTCTATGCAGATCACCTTTTCTAGAATAGGGTTCCTGAATTATGGTAGTTGGACACTCAAATCATAGCCTCATCATTCGATTGTATTCTTCCTAGTTACCTAATTTTCCTTTATGAGTCTCCCACCATCGTGTTGGGGTAGAGTGCAGTGCTATATCCAATGCATGGAATCTCTGTGCTTCTAGAATAGTCCTTTCAAGTTCTCCTAAAAGCATGTTCACATTGGTTAAACCATCATAATACAACAATTCTCGTACCTATGATGATATGTAGCGAAGAGATATTTTCACTCAGTTTTAGCGCAATGCAGATACTTCATGTAGCCAATTCTGTTGATTCTCTAGTTCTTCATCTAAATCTAAGAAGCATGAACTATATTTTTCCAAGTTAAGTCTTCCATCAGCTGTTGGATTGATCCATTCATCATCTCATGAAATCAACTTGTAGATATGGTTGACATCCTCATCTATGCGCACCGTCTTGGTATATCTTGCACCTTCTATAGGATCTAGAGGAACTACAAATTTTGTTCCATTGTTCTCAAATACCATACTTCTTTGCTTAAGATTAATTATGACATCCATATAAATAGCCCAATCCAAGCTCAATAGTGCAGGATAGGGATCAGTATCATCCATGATCTGTATGACTTCAAAATCCGCAAGCACCTTTACTCCTTCAATATCTACTACAAATTGTGATCGTCTTCCTAATGGAATGATATTCTGCTTATTGGCAATGCACATCTGAATATTAGAGCACCCCAACTTGGGCTCTCCCATGTGTTGCCAAGTTTTCTTCGGTAAGGTATTTGCATCGGACCCTAGATCCAGAATGACCTGATCCATCTCATATGCACCAATCTGAGTATTCAAATGGATATCCCATCTCATATGCACCAATCTGAGTAGTCAAACACATATCCCATCTCATTATTCTTTTATTATTTTCTTATAGATCTTATTGACAACTTTCTGCTCCATCCAAGGCTATTCTTTTTCCACGCAGTTATCTATCAGTGCTTGAATATTATCCACTTCCTTTTTATTACGCAATAGTTTGATACAAGCCTGCAAGAAGAGATTTATTTCTTCACCTACTCCGACCACATCCATAGGTTTACTTGATGTTGATGTGCTTTCTTCTGAAAACCCTTTCTTTACTTATACAAAGGTGTATTTTTCGCATAGTAGGTTGAACCAATCTTTTTTCTCAAGCACTTTCCAAATCTAGAAATCATCATCTCGCTTCTTTCCTTTGTCCTCATCAGTGGTTGCGCCACTTCTAGTGAAAAAATTTACGCTAGGTTCTTCTTCACATAGCTCCACCCTTACCATTTTAATGTTTTGCGTAGGATTCTGCATCTTCTTTTCCCGATCTTAGAAATCAAAATAGGAAAATATTAATTTACATGATCAAACTTCCTACAATACTAGCAATATTGTCGTGTTGGATTTGGATAGTTGCACGCATAATGGCCATCATCTCCAAAATTGTAGCATATGAGTTGTCCCCTTCCTCGACCAGCACCTCCTCCTCTTCCTCATATTCTATTCTGGAATCCACCATGCCTAGACAAAGATGCTGGTGAGGTAGGTTCAACATTCATTCTATACTAGGCTTTGTCCATCATTAAATCAAAACTACGACAATCTTGTTTATCATGTCCCAGTGACGAGAAGAACTTGAAAAAAGGATGATTTAGCTCAGGAAGATATTGACCAATCCTTAGACAGTAATCTATCGCATGCATACCCATAGCTTGAAAAATCATGCACCATATTGTAGGTGTCCCACTTGGTCTAGCTGTGGTCTTCAACAGGCTTGGTCCTTGAGCTTGCAGATAATCATGGAACAGAGGGCATTGATCCTTATGATGTCTGGAAGCTTTACATCATATGCACCATACATCCACACATACCTCCTTTTCCTTATGTTTGCAAAGATTTTGTATTTACAAATGCATCACTTCTAACTAACTTTTGATCTACTAAGTGTCCATCACAGTGGGTATTAGTGCAACTTCTAGTTTCATTGTTCTCAACTACTTCAATGTGCGTGGAAATATTTTGTTGACTCAGACGTTGGCAAAAATGCGGTAGCAACATGGAAATAAACCATTTTTTGTATTAGGTATCACTGATAGTAAATCCTCCATCCTTGATAGTGCACTTCAACCTATGATCCGCATCCCATATAGATTTGTTCAATTCCCAGGGGATCTCTTTCAACTTAGTTACACATTGCGCATTCAATTTTGGATTCTTGAACTGTTCTTTTAGGGAATCCTTCATATTATCAATAGTTGCATTATGGTTCACCAATACATATATTATATACCAATCCAGCGTGTGGTCTTGAGAAGAAGTGGCCAATTGTGCTTTCTTTACATTGTCACTATTAACATGTTGTGCTCTCCATATAGCATCTGTAACAAATCGGAATAATTCTATGTCTTCATTCCCTATACCATGAAAATTAGGCAACTTCATAGAAGTAGCCATCTCCGCGCCTGGTGGTTGAGGTGGAGGTGGAGGTGGAGTGGATGACTTGTGAGATGAATTCAGAAGTGGTGTGGATGTAATATTAAGATTATTTTGATCTTGCAAGACTTCTTCTTCAGAGTGTGTAGATTCACTAGAGTTACTAGTCTCTGATTTTTCTTCACTAACATATATACTCTTGATAAGACTCTAAATAAACCCTTCTTCAAGATCTACGTGGTACGTTATTTTGATGCGCGTTGTCAGGCCTCTACGAGACATTCACTCGATAAGACTACACAGACTACCCTGTTTAGAAAATAACATCTTAATCCATGACTTCAAAGAGTGTAGGAACTTACCTCTGGGACCCTTGAAAAATATTCTTTTATATTTAGAATAAGAGACAAACTAATCAATAGAAAACACCATTACAAATCCTCCAAGAACACAATCGATCCAATGATCTACTGCACAGGTAATATTATTGTTGGTCTTTTCTAAATTTTGTACTAACTATGGAGTCAACTAGTTTATTACGTCATCCTTTGCGTGGGTATTAAATTCAGTCAATCGAGACAACCAATCATGCAACTCGGTCACAAAGGAGGAAAATAAAATCTTGTGGACTTCTGTATAAATATACTTTGCACCCAATCTTCACCAGAAAAATTAGAACTTCTATTATCTTTGATCACAAATTCAAGGATCGTTTTGTTAAGCCAGTATTCTAATTCCTTTTGCATAGAATTCCACAACATAAATTATTCCTCAAAATTATCTCAGTCCTGACAACAAAACCATTTTTTGGATTGAGGGGTCCTGACCTAGGTTTGGATTTATCTAGCAACCAACAAACCCTCCAATTACTGGCCCTTTCAGCAATGACCTGTTTTCACAGATCAAAGTCTCACTCAAAGAAGTATGGGGCAATGATGGAACCAGGTTTTTGCACCCCGAGGAAGAATTTAATGTAGTGACCCTAAACATATTTATAACAGATAATACAATAGATGCGTGCATAAACAAATCAATAGAAAAATAAATTAAAATCTTCGTAGATTATCACATAATTCTTCAATATGTATCTGCACACTATAAACAGATACACTTCAATCAAACCTATTCATCTACTGATATTAATGCATAATGTACTTTATTCACTCATGCATATGCAATTAACCATAAACATAAGTAAGTAAACAAATCCAGACCTTAACGTAATTAACAGATAATTACACATCAATCCCATAACATTTCAGATTTCACCAAAATAGTCTTCTTTATTAAGAGATCTAGAAGTTCTAGTACATTTAGTCCTTCAATACATTCTACCCTTCTATGCACACAACCAACAAGAGCCTTTCTACCCAAAAACAAAAACTTAGATCGAAATATTTGACAAACATACATCATCAGACATAATATCTCTTTTCTCGACTTCACCTATCCATATCTATACTAACTTAGATGCACACATACTATGGTTTCAAACCATGGATAGAGACTCATGGCTTTCCCTTTAAACCAATTAAATTGATTGAGGGAATTTTACCTACCCCAAAGCCCCTTTGACTCTTTCTCACAACGTGCACAACAAAATATAGAAAAAAACTTAACCAAAATTCTACCCAAGGGGACCCCACTCCAACAAAAAGCCTCGATAGGTAAAGCGCCATGGAATGAAGGTGATGAACAGGTAGAGTCCTAAGTTCCAATTTTATATAATAGATAACTACATACGCCCCCAAAGAAACTATTTATTGTGGAAACCTAGCCCTCTACCATGTTATAATCAAAGAAAACATAAACAAGAGAAATGTCCAATCCTAAACATATGTCATATGTGGAGAAATTCATTGAATATTACCAAACAAGCCTCTAAGGAGAGGAAAAATGACATGAGGATAACACAAAACTAGTCACTCCCTTCCATGCAACACAAGAGTGATTTGGATTTTGAGAAGGGAATTTTCAAGATGGGAGCACTGCAATCCAAAGTAGAAAAATCCATTTATATATCATATTACCAAGTACATCAGGTGTCTTTACATATAGAAAATATCCCATATATTGACATCCTGGACTTGAACTTGCAAGTAACCCATCTAGTGCATAGGAAGATGCACTGAATCGATGATATAATAAAGAATATACAAGATATGTATAGAAAGTCCAATGGCCAACTGAAGTATGAGAAGATGGTTGGCTAGACTAGGAAGATAAAGATAAAACATATGGAGGATAAAATCACACATTTTTCCACATATCCTAAGGAATATCAAAAGTATAAGGAGTTACTGTAGGATAAGAACAGGGAAATTTCCAGAATGAGAAATTAGCTCAGAATCCTAGACACACATCCTATGCATACAATAGAACTAGCAACAATAGAAAAAGAAAGTCAAAAGTTGAGGGTAAAGTTATATGAGGTCCTCAAAAATAAAAAAGAATATAAAGATCATATCAAACTAATGGAGATGTAGTTCCAAGGGCTAAAAGATAATACAAACAAGACTATGGAGTCTCAACCAACTTCTGGCATACTATTATGGCAAGTAGAATCCCTAACATTATCAGAGGATGCGAATAAGTTCCAAGATTTTCTCTCAAGTCAAGAGTGGAAATTCAAATCCAAGGAAGAAGAATTGGAGAGCACAATAAAAGTAATTGTATCGAGCTGAGGAGGACAAGGAAAAATTTGATGCTGAACTAGAAGTTACAAAGAGAAAACACTACACCAAATCCTCTTTCAACCAATTTAGGAGGGTTATTTGGGATAAAATCTTGAAATTGGTGGACAAGCATTGGGACCACCTTTAATTGATATAGGAAAACATAGAAACATTCATTGTATCCCACAAGGAGATGTGTAAAATCAAATGCACTATTGGAGGAACCACGACTAAGTGTGATTTTAAATTTCCTCAACCGCATGACGAAGGAGGAAGTCACCTGGAAAAATCCCAACATATCTAAGCTACTAACAAGGGCCAACTAGCTAAATTAGAAAAAAACAGATATCATTGGTGGAAAATAAAACAAATAAAATTATTAGTGAAGTCCAAGAATTTAAAGATAAATGAGAAGTATTGTATAAAATAAAGTTCCCACCTTTCTTTGACGGGAATGGAGATTTCTATTCTAAAGGGTCTCTTATGAAAAATACGAATGATATTAAATAAGATCAAAGGTGATTTCATTGTAAAGAAGAGATATCATGAATCTATATGAAGATATTTTTGATTTTTTTTTCTTATTTAATGGAATCTTTAGAGAAAAAGGAAAGTTTTATTATGAACTGATCATAAACATGGAGTGTAACATTTTGGACATAGAATCTTTCGATGCTCTCGAAGGAAAGGAATTGAAAGGAATGCTAGATTTGTACATGTTGGATATCCAACACGTATTCACACCAGTGCCACACAAATATTTAGTAGAGGTAGGTTATAGCTTTAGGCCTCCACCACAACAATAGACACAACTTTAGTAGTCAACACTAGTACTCGCATTGGTGTTGACACCACTAGTGCCATCTGAAAGTTGACCAAAGTAACACCCAACTCAAGTATTGCACGGGAAGAAGAAAGAGATGGAAATGCGACTACAACCAAATATAAATGGACCCACCCTAAACTGGAAAATTTTGTAAAGAATATTGATTATTTTCCAAATACTACTAGTGTTTTAGCGTTGGGTCATAGTCCTTGAGTCCCTAAATATAGGTCACATTTTTTTATTTTTAGGGGATAAATATGTTGGTGTACCGGAAGCTCTTTCCAACTTTTTCCAGGACCTTTTGGGAGTCTTGAAGCTATTATGGAAGGAATTCAATAGTGAGTTTTGGGTTGTTTTTCCTCCTTTTACATGTAACTCCATGAACGCACCTCATATTTTGAGATTTTGCACAAGAATAAATACAATTTCAAGAAATTTCATGCTAAATTATATTGTAAACATTATTTTTGTGAAACTTATATTGAATTATTTAAACTAGAGTGAATTATGTATCAATATGGTGGTTTACTTTAATTTTTTTAATATTTATCAAATTTACTTGAAGATTATCTTGGTTTCTTTGATGGTGTTGATGGTGTTGGAAATATGTCAACCAAGGGGGTCTCCCTATTTTGAAATCCCAATTATACCTCACATCATTTGGAGTAGGATTCCAAACTGTAAATATGACCAATTTCCATTGTCCTTAAGGATTTTCCTTGGATTCCATTATTAACATAATAAGCTATAAAAAAATTCTTTGAACCAAGAAAGTAAGTTGACACTGTGAGGCATACAATTTCAATGTATATCAGGTACTTTTACGGCAAAGAGGAAGAGAGTGAGCCCTTACAAGAAAAATATTACTACTATCCTAAAAGAGACACACAAGAGCATAATAGGATAGTTAGTTAACCTACAAAGTAGTTCACAAGACAACCACAATCATAAAACAAAATCCAACTCACTTTCAACAAGATAACTACCAAAGCCACCGAAATAGTTCAATTTCCTTAGTACATATGAGCAAAACATATAAAGAACATTCTTACGACATTCAGAATACATGCATGAAAATGTGTTGGCTCTTCGAGATTTATATATTATGTCATTTGGCGAATTTTGAGGTCTAAAATGGGCCTCTTAAGAAAATTTTATAACAAAAATAAACTTTATAAGAACCAATAGGATTCAAGATGATGATGTCAAACATGGGGGGTGATCATAATTTTTTAATTAAAAGGGTAAAAATACCAAAAAATAATAAAACTACTTTTTCAACTCGTATTTTCAACTCATCTCCCAAATTTTTTACTAAAATTTCATGCAGGAGTACTCATTGGATGAAAAATTTAATTCGTCATCCGAGGTGTACCCATGTTGCATACTTTTGATGGACCCTGCTACATGAAAAATGTGAAATACAGGAAACAACGTGATTGAAATCACGTTTTTTCATCCAGTTTATTAATAACAAATGAGGTGACTGTTCACTTCCCATGTGACTCTTTACATCCCTCATGCATTTATAGCTTCTATAATAACTTTTCAAATTCTTACATTACCTTTGAGTTTCTATATGACTTTATAACTCAACAATGACTCTTAATGTCCCATGTGGGACCCTTGGCCTTCCACATATTTACATTTCCTATTTTTTTAAAATTAGGAAATTAAATTCCAAAAAGGATGTGGAAATATACTATGACAAATTTGACTCTTGAGATGACTCTTGACAATGATGACACAACACTTCATGATGATGTGGCATTTCGAAGCTACTCCTTTTGTTGCTTTCCTTGCATGTTCATGATGGATCTTGAATGTGTTTCATCTTCATCCTCCAAGGGGTTGATATGGAGTCTTCATGTGATCTTGATATTTGATTTTGTGTGGTAATTTAATGTCCTTTCATCTTCTTTCTCAATGATTCTTCATGGTTCCATCTTCACAAGTGTCTTCTTGTATGATTTCTTTCTCTTCCTCTCCAAAATCATACTATCATGTTAATATGTAGTACCTACAAGTGGAATCCACTCATGACAATATGACATCAGTACATAAATATCCTAGTTTAGCTTTCTTCATGAAAATAATTATTTGAGCTAGGATAAAGCACTAGAAAGGGAGGACGACTCAGGGATTATGCAGTGCGGAGTTCTAGGGGCCAAGCATCATGGACTGAAGCTTGATACTTCATAATACATAATTATAAAGTCTTGGGCAAGATGACTATGAAATTTAGGAGCTCAGTGAGGCAATATTGATCTTTGAAGTTTCCAAATGTGCAATACAGGAGAAAGAGAGGCCAAGGGATTGCATAATTGCACAGCTCAAGGAGGCACGATAATAGCTTGAGGCTTGCCATTATGTAGTTTATATAAGGAGGTTGAATGGGAGGTTGAACTACACAATTGTTGAGGTTAAGGGACCAGGGTTGATCACTAAGACTACGCAATGCATAGTCCTTGGAGGAAAGAATTGTACATTGTGCAGTTGCAGGAGCCAAGGGATCAATGTAATGCACTCCTCCCACATTTACCCACTTTCACCAGATTTCTTAGGGTAAACATGATATGAGGGTCACTATGATAAGATTGAACCTCCCATATGACCTTAAGCACATTCATTCAATAGCTTAAGATGTTATTGACTTCCCTAAGGTATTACAGGACCTCCAAGAGCAACCCAACCCCTCTAGGTATCCAACCCCTGAGATAACTCTATTTTTCATTGAACTAGAGCCTTAGCCACTCCCTTTCCAAGGCATGCAAGTGACTATATGCATCTAGTCACTGCCATAGGATTTTCTGCCAGCGATTGTTGAATTTTTATAGTCAATTCTATGCCAACGACCCTGAATTTTGAGCCACTTTTTTAGGGCTATGACTCAGGCCTTTTCCCAGAACTCGGTGAAACTTCTGGAAATGATGAATGACATAGAAAAAAATATTATGATTGAAACTTGAACTAGGACTGGACCTAACCTCTCCCAAATGAGACTAAAATTCCTTCAAACACTTGGTGAACATGCAGCCTACAGGTCATGAATTCATATCTGAAAAAAAAAAAAAAAAAGTATTTGAAAATGTATATTAGGTTTAACAAGAAGGACAAATTCCTTCTCAAAATAGTTGTCATAACACCAATTAGTTCTTTCATTCATTATTCATTAAGTTACAAGTATAAACATGAAGAGAGACATGACTAAGATCTGTCATAAACCCATGCTTATAACCAACATATATCTAGATAATTAACAATGATAGAACAACCATTAAAGCCACATACAAATGAGTATAATTACTCATCAAAATCAAGACAAACTTATCTCTTTTTAACCATTAGAAAAATCCAACCAGGTATCGTAATTTCACATACCACCCGACCGTAGATTGGGCTTAACCAAATCTCTCTTTCATCCACTCAACCTTGTGCCATATACCAAGAATTAATGTGGGATATCATGGGACAAATCAATTCGAAAACAACTAAGGGAATCCAGTGGTTAAACCACCTCCACACTTAACATACCTTTATCTCACCTAAACCGGTGTCGAGATCACAAAACCAAACCGAGCTTAGGTGCCTCATAATTCCTTCACCGTCTCTTGAAGGAATTTTCTTATATCCATCCACTTGTTGAGAGCTTCCTGGAGAAAACCATCTCCAACCCAACCCTTGGGATTTTCCTAAGACCACCTCACCTGGATCCGAAACCTTATAACAAAACAAAGCTCAACCGAGGAAGAATCCCATCACACTATGATTATTCAAAAATGGTAAGGCAAGGATAAAATTACTATCAAAACTTGACAAAATCCATGCTACTGAAAATAAAAGAAGAAAATAACAACATGTACATACCATGCATGTCAAAACAAGCTAGGAAATCATACATTAAACCCATTACATGTGAGTATTCCTACTAAATTTTCTTGATCCAAATTTTCCTTGCTTGATCCTTGCTTTCATTTTCCTTTGTAAAAATTCCAGGTGTTATCACCAAATTGAGTCCTATTGGGCTGCTTCAATGGTCAACTTGGAGTAACTACTTCAAACCACTTGTAACTGGAAATTAGCCTTTCCAGTTTGAGAGGGCTCTCTCAAAAGAAGGATAAATGATTTTCAATGAAGTTTAATCTGTTCATCATCAAATGGCTAACTCAGAATTGGATTGAGTGTATTGTTGTGTAGGTGAAAGATGTAGAGGGTTTACTACCATTGGGCTTATGGAGTCAATATGAAAACTAAGTCGCAAGTCAATCTATCTCGTGGAAGATGAGGCAATTGTATCCTTATAAAACCACACATGAAGGACAGAACAACAAGCTATATGCATACACGGAGTTGGAGCATGTCACCATGAATTCCAAGTGGCTATACATGTGTAATATTCCAAAATTATGATGCAGCTAAAAGGAATAGTGATTTTTTCTTTTAGCACCTAGTAGGTGAATAAATGGGGAAAAAGACCCATAATTATCTTGAATAAGCATAAAATCCCTCTTGATGTGAAAAGGGATAATAATAATAACTGGATCTAGCACGCTCATGTGTGAACAAGGCATAATCAATGTGGACAAAGTCAAGTTTGACCAAGTCAACAACATTAATGTCGGAGTAATGGATCATTAACAAAAAAACTCAATATGAATGAGGATAAGTTTAGACAACTATATAAGAGCTATATTGAAGACCATTAGGTGTGAAAAGGGCTAGATCAGGTTGAATAGGTCAACCTTGACCAAATCAAACAACATTGTTATGGAGGAGTGGAATTGATGAAGGTACAGTGCAGTTTCAGAGGGAGATTGATTGTGTGATGTTGGAAACCCTAATGAGTGGGACCCAAGGTGAGAAGGCTCACATTTTTTATAAGGAAGAGGATGGCAGCCATATGGGGTTAGCTTATGAATTATATTTTTATATGTCTGTTTAGACTTTTTCTCTCTTCAGTTGTTTAGCTAAGATTGATGGTGTTGTTTATCACTAGGTCTTCTTTTTTAGGAATTCCATCTCTTACCTTTGAGTAGCTCTGGGGAGAGACTTGATCTATCATTCCACACATCTGACATTTGGGCCAAGCTTAAGTCTTCAGCTACAGCATAGTTTCTGTAGAATATTGTGTTGTGTTGTAGGGTGTTGCAGTGGAGGGTTGAGAAACCCACTTCTGAGTTGGTTTTTCATAAGAGGAAGGATTCCTTCTCTAGGGAGATCAGTTTGGAGGGAACTTGAGCTCATTTCAGATCCTTGGTAGCAAGCCAATATATTTCCATCACCTACAACATAATTTCAGTATGGAATTGCATTATTTTGGAGGGCAGCTTCAGTAGGGGATCTTGTGGTTCTTTTTGAGAGTTTTACCATGATTGAAGGGTTCATCCTTTCATGGGGGAATACCTTTCAGCGGATCTGCATCAGATCTATATTATTTCAACCTTATATGCTCCTATGGTTTATTTTTCAGTCATTATTCAGTCTTAGGGCTGAAGATCACCATTTGTAGTTGGGGATATTCCTAGAAACCCTTCCCGGGTTCTCTTGGATTTGTGTAAAGGAGACTAGATCTCAGTTTTGGGCCATATTGATTAATATAATATTAGATATATTTGTCTCTACCATTTCTATGTATAAACCCTCATTAGACTACACTGTATTTTTATGCAGTAATTTCATTTTGCAGTAGTTTTGGGGTTTCAACATTTTTGAGTTGTACTAGGTGTGGGAGGCTTGTTTACCTCACCTAATATGATTTTTTTATGATCTCCTCTTGGATTTAGATGTCATATTTTTAGATATAATGGATCCAAGGGTTTATTTTTATTTTTATAGCATATATTTCTGAAAATTCATTTTTCATGCATGTGTTGTTGAGTTTTCCCAATTGGGAATATTACAGTGGTATTAGAGCATGATCTTTGGCTCAGCCTGTGAATTTCAAGACAAGATGCTATAAGAAGAAGAAGAGATCTAAAATGGTGAAAGTAATGAGCTTGGTCTCATCACTTATTATATCTATGAAGAACCTCTCCAAGGAGGTTAAGTAGAAAGAAGAGAAGAGTTGCAGTGAAACTTCTAGAGGGTTTCAAGAAGAGGAAGGGCCATGTAATTCCTATTCTCAAAATAAAGAACCATTGTTGCCAAAATCTCCAAATAATTACACCTTGCCCTTTCCTTTTGAGGAAGAAGACAAAATGCATGGAGATGGAGGGAACTTGGAACATGAGATCCTAAGTGGATACCTTGTAGGATACAAGTCTCAACCTAAAGCTTTCAAGGAGACTCTACCTCTTCCTTAGTTTATTCAGCTAGAAGAAGAAAGGATGCCCTATAGAAATAGGAGGATGAGGGGTAACATATTTTTATTGTCTATTTTTAATGGATCATCCACATGTACAGCAAAGGCTTGGGTGATGAAGCTAGATGCATTCTTCCTACTACATCCAGTGGTAGAAAGAGAGGTTGTTGAGATTTCAGTGATGCACCTTGAAGGTAAGGCAAGAATTTAGTGGTTTAGCCATTGAGTCATGCAAGAGTGTCTACTTTTGTATATTTCACTCAAAGGGTGATCAAAATATTTGATGAGAAGAAATCAGAAAGGGAGGAGCCTTCACCACCACTTGAGGAGATTTGTATAAGCGCTGGTATAACTATGGAGGAGCAACCTTCATCCTCAACAATTGGGGTAGCCAACACATTGGGAGAAGGAACCCTTGTAGCCTTAAAAGATGTTCCCAAGCTTCACCAAGGTATCCATAAATTTCCACTTTTTGTTATTTCATAAAATCTTATGGAGGGTTGTGGAAATCTATCTTTGCATGAGCTAGGATCAAAACATATTGTTTATTTGGAGCAACAGACTTGCATTGCACTTTTTAGCCTTGATTTGATCAAGGAAGGGATAAACGATCATCCTAATGAATCATTATTGAGATACACACAACACTTGGGGTGTGGACTTGTGGAGGATAGGATGAGCTTTGTCCTAAACAATCCAATGCAGAACTCTATGTTCAACATTGAGCTTGAGCATGAGACAACAAATACACCATTGAGGAGGTTAACATCGTTGTCATTAAGCAACAATGAGGAGTTGGGGGCCCAGCTATCATTAGAGAATTATAATGACCATTACACTTGTATGAGATTGGATGAGCAGTTGATTAATGAGAGACACTTTTTCTTACATCATTATCATGGATCTACTGGGATGAGCATTGGATAGGCCTATGAGGAGGTTTTCCCTCCAGCACACTTAGATATTTATGGATTCAATAGGGTCATAAGTGTGGGATATTCTCTAGGATATCTCCAAAGGGTTTCCTTTCAACATCCCATGAAATGCAAGGGAAGAAATATGATTGGGGAGGATGGTAGTCTTCATTGGAGGAGTACCAAGATGGAGAATGGTAGGAGACATCTGCATGTGGATGAATGGGTGTCGATGGTGAGAAAGAGGTTGGTGAGCCACTTGCATATTTATGACACTGGGCAGCAGGAGGCATGGCTGCATTGGCTACTCTTGAAAGAGTTTGGCCATCATGTGATATATCCTTCTCGAAAGGGTATGTTTGTGGAGGAAACTTGGTAGGACACTTGCATCATATGGCAACAAAGGGTTTGGGTGCATTGTGTTGATATGATATTCTTCTTAATGTCAATCAACATATTTTCACCTCATGATTTGTATGATGGAGGTGTGAGGGGGTAGCAAGAGTTATTTTTGTTGTGGCTACTCTTGGGAGATTATGGGCATAATTTTTCCCATACTTATCATGACATCTCCAGAGAAAGGGATGGCACATTCAAGGTGAAAAGAGGCTACCCTTTAGCATTGGAGGATAAGGAGGGGTTTCCACATAGGGAGAAGACTTCCCCACATATAAGCATGATGGTGGATGACTTTGGCATGTGGAATTTCAAAGAAAGGAGTCATGGAGTGACAAGAGCCTTATCACTAAGGCCAACGATGCTGTCACTTGGGAGTATGTTTCTATTGATGGAGTGTTCCAAGGGGAGTATGCATCCTTTCATTTTGCATATTTTTATGAGAAGATTCTTATGGGAGGACTCATCCATGGACCTCAATTTTAGCCTACTCACTAAGCATGGTAATAAATGTATTTATATACTTATTGGTTATTTCATTCAGTATTTGAATTATCTCACCATCTATGTACAATGCATTTCCCCACAAGAGAGCAAGTTTATCCTTGGGTTTCATGGTCATTCTAGGACCAATATTTATGATGGAGATAACTCTTCTCTACATGACTTCGGACAAGTGTGTTGTCATTCTTATTGTACTCAGCTGATATATAATGTTATTTACCACCTCATAGTAGATAATAAAACATGCACAACTATTATCTTGTTGGAGGACCACTTGCCACATGATGATCTAAAACAACAGTTGGAAAGACTACGCTGTATCCACTTGAGAAACCATTGGTATCATCCAAACTAGCACATAACCTTCAGTATTTTTCTGATTTCGATGTCATATGGTGATGATGTGCCAACCATTTTGTATGTAATGGTTTGGGCCAGCATGATTCATGACATTAGAGAGAGGATCTTTGAAGATTCAATCCTCTTCTTGCCACTTGAGGGAAACCTTATTACAGCCCAAGATCAGCAAATACTCTACACTTATCATGAGTGGAGAGGAAGACAGTGTGGGGTAGGCCATTATGTCTACCATGTTCAGTGATTCAGCCCACCTACATTGTAGGAGCTAAAGGTGGAGGAGATTCATCATGAGTTACCATTCGGGAGAGTGGCTCATTTTGTATGGATGATAGCTTGGGGATGGGAGATTCACATGGGGGACATAAATCCCAATACATATCATATCTCATGCCTCAAGGAGGCCTCTAGTCAGCACATTTTTTCCTCCATAGGTATTCTACTTCTTCATGAGGATAACTCTTTGGGATGGTCACCAAAAGCTAACTTGCATACTGGGGAGGGGAAATTTGGAGATGCATTGATGAAACAACATCTTGTTTCTTGGAGGAATTTATCATATGGGGATGCTATAGGAATAGGAGAGGAAGCTCTTCAGTTCTATCCTTGCAGTTTCTTGAGGACAAGCAACATTTGGGAGGGGAGGACTATAATATTCCTAAATTAGCATGCAGCTAATATGAACATTGATTGTTTCTTTTAGCACCTAGTAGGTGAATAAATCAAGAAAGAGACCCATAATTATCTTGAATAAGCATAAAATCCCTCTTGATGTGAAAAGGGATCATAATAATAACTAGATCTAGCACTCTCATGTGTGAACAAGGCATAATCAATGTGGACAAAGTCAAGTTTGACCAAGTCAACAAAATTAATGTTGGAGGAGTGGATCATCATCAAAAACAACTCAATATTAATGAGGATAATTTTATACAACTATATAAGAGCTAGATTCAAGACCCTTAGGTGTGAAAAGGGCTACAACAGGTTGAAGAGGTCAACCTTGACCAAATCAAACAGTGTTGTTATGGAGGAGTGGCATTGATGAAGGTACAATGTAGTTTTGGAGGGATATTGATTGTGTGATGGTGGAAACCCTAATGAGTGGGACCCAAGGTGAGAAGGCTCAAATTGTTTATAAGGAAGAGTATGGAAGCCATATAAGGTTATCTTATGAATTATATTTTGATATGTATGTTTAGACTTTTTCTCTCTTCAGTTGTTTAGCTATGATTGTTGGTGCTATTTAGCACTAGGTCTTCCTGTTTAGGAATTCGATCTCTTCCCTTTGGGTAGATCTTGGGAGAGACCTAATATATCATTCCACACATCTGACATTGGGTCCAAGCTTCAGTCTTCAACTACAATGCATTTTCTATAGAATATTGTGTTGTGTTCCAGGGTGTTGCAGCGGAGGGTTGAGAAACCCACTTCTGAGTTGGTTTTACATAGGAGGAAGGATTCCTTCTCTTGGGAGATCAGTTTGGAGCGAAATTGAGCTTATTTAAGATCCTTGGAAGCATGCCAATATATTTCCATCACCTACAACATAATTTAGTCTGGAATTGCGTTATTTTGGAGGGCAGCTTTAGTAGGAGATCTTGTGGTTCCTTTTTAGAGTTTTCCTGTGATTTAAGGGTTCATCCTTTAATGGGGGAATACCTTTGAGAATATCTGCATCAGATATATATTATTTCAGCCTTATATTCTCATGTGCTTCAGTTTTCAGTGATTATTAAGTCTTAGGGTTGAAGATCACCATTTGTAGTTGGGGATATTCCTAGAAACCCTTCCCGGGTTCTCTTGGATTTGTATAAAGGAGACTAGATATCAGTTTTGGGACATATTGATTAATATAAAATCATATGTATTTCTCTCTAACATTTCTATGTACAAACCCTCATTAGAATACACTGTCTCTTTATGCGGTAATTTCATTTTGCAGTAGTTTTGGGGTTTCAACATTTTTTAGTTGTACTAGGGTGGGAGGCTTGTTTACCTCACCTAATATGATATGTTTCTAATATCCTCTTGGATTTAGATATCATATTTTTAGATCTAATGGATCCAAGGGTTGATTTTGATTTTTATAGCATATATTTCTGAAAATTTGTTTTTCATGCATGTGTTGTTGAGTTTTCCCAATTGGGAATATTACAACATGAGCAAAATAATAAAACATGAAAAAATAACAGAGTAGGTTTATAAAGGAGTTTGGAGCATGTAGTCATGAATTCCAAGTGATTATAGAAGTATAAAGTAGAGATAAAGTAAAATAATGATATAAGAAATGTACATAAGAACACATAGAGGAATATCAGGTCTGAAATAGGCTGTTGCAACTGTATATTACTGATAGGAAAAGATTACAAGACCAGTCTCTTCATAACATCTCCCAACCCTTTTTTATTGAATATTATGCCTATTAATAGGCTTCAAAACCTTCACATTGGATCTGCCTTCAAGCTGGACCTTCGAATTCTCTTCTTGACACCTAATCTAACTAAAAATCCAAATACATGGTAATGATAATGACACCTACTAACTTTAGGAATTAGAAACCTAATAGGACTCAAATACCTATTTATTACATTCATTTATCCTATTAGTGAAACAATTACATAATGTTTACATAATTAATGTAACATGCTCGAAGGAAAAATGACCATAGTTCACCACCACTTTACATCTTTAATGCGCCCCTAGATTTGTGGAACATAATCCTGCTTTTTAGGAATGGATGACCTTCTCTTTAAACGATGTTTTGACTGATGAGATGGTTGTGTGGAACTCCCTTTGAGTAAAAAATATCTACTAATAAGGTCCACTAACATGTTGGAGGTCTCCAGCTAGCTAATGTGCTCTCAAGATACTCAAAATCCTTCAAAAAATCCTCACTATGAAAACAAGGCAGTTTTAGACAGTTTCGTAGTGAGTTTTAGTAGCGTATGAAAAATGGATTTTCCACCTATATATTTGACATATTTTTTGTTCCAACACCTTCATTATGTCATGACACCTTGCAAACCATCGATATGCCTCCATAAAACATGCCAAAATTGAGTTTTAAAGCAAAAAATCAACTACATGAATTTTCATAGCGTATTTTAGTACCATATTTCATTTCACCATCCTCTGCCACCTGTTAGCTCGCTTTTAAGATGTGGACATGTTTTTAAGGTTAAAATAACTAAATATTATCAGTTTCCCTCCTTAACTCTTCATAAAACTGGATTCCAAAGAAAATATGCACCTACAGAAAGTTTCATAGCATTTTTCTAGATTCAAGCCTGAAGCACGCTACGAAACTGCCAAAAATAGGTAGAATTTATAGTTTAGAAATGAACTCATATTTCTTAATACTTGATATATTTTTCAAAACTAGAGGAGGTTTCTTTATATCTGAATTTTTTGAAGAAAAACCTCTCTTTGTTTTTTAAATACCATCTCCAACTGTCCATAATCTACATTTGAAAAACATGTATAAAACAGGAAAAATATGTTTTCTGAAAATAGGTCCCAGAGTCATCTTCGAATATCCAAACTGGTACCACCTGTGAGAATAGTGAAAGAGGTTATTTTTCCTTGTTTCGTGCTTGATATTAACCTCTCTCAGTATTTCCAAATTCATATCTATTCATCCATAATCCTCTCTTTAAAATTACTGCTCAAATAGTCCATAAACACAACAATTTACTTATTATCTCCTACAGAAATTCAAAAAAATTGAACTGCTTCAACAAAGCGAGGGTCCTCCACAAATATCTTAAGGTCCATGGGATTCTATCTTACCCACAGAGCCTCCTTTTTATGTTTTCTTGTGCATGAAAATATCCCTTTATAACCAAGATGCCTTCTTAAATATGTGACACCTAGAGAGACAAATTGGACAACGAGCTGCTTTTGGACAGCAAGCTGCTTGCCACAAAGCTAAAATTTTCAAGGCTAACACATGACCAATACATGTTGAGGCTGAAGGGTTAGAAATAGAGAGGAACTTGGGTGAAAAAGATGAAATTCTAATATGAGAGGGAAAATGACAAATGGAAAAAATAAAGTGCAATGATGGCAAAATGCTAATTGAGGTTAGGTTTTATGGTTTAAATTACAGCTCATGTTTCAATCATGATGAATACATGCTCAAAAATTTAATGATGGCCTCAGACATGGTTATGTACCTTTTAATTAACCATAACAAACTTGAATGACCTCTACCCTAACTCTTCCAATCATAGAATGACACTTCATAGCGAATTTGACAAGACAGGTTAGAAAACAGATTTGCGTAGTGAAGTTAGTTTAACCTTTGACAGATTCGCTATGAAAATATAGGCAGTTTGGTAGCGAAAAATGTTGTTTTCCTATGTAAAATGCTATGAAAAATTGAAAAACTGACAAATGCCCCATTTTTCTTTTTTAAATGCATGGGGAATGAAAATTGACACCATATGAGGACTGATTTGACATGAAATGACATGGATGGAGGTGATAATGAAACTTATGATAGACTAAAAAATAAAATAAAAATAAAAATTTCCTATACCACATTGAAATGGCTAAGGAGACCTTAACCTTTTGATGAGTAAACTATATGACCATATCTAAAAATGTTTCACAACTTTATGAGTGATAACACCAAGATTAAAAGTTCATGCAATAGTAAATGTAAAATAAGACCATGGGCAAGGGACACTTATTTCAAGCTAAATGTTTGGAAAAATATCTTATTGGTCATCACTTCTTGTGTTTATGGCTAAGGTAAATTGGAAAAGGCAATGGTTAAGGATTTGGAAAGGAAAAAAGGTATTTTTGGTGTATTTTTATGAAAATAAAGGAAATTAGGAGAAATGGAAGGTGAAAGGTCACATGATGCATGTGAGGATAAAAATGAATGAAAATAATGGAGAATTGAAGAAATTAGTGACCTCATCAATAAAAATACCTCGGAGCATTAGTTGGCAAGCTTTTATCAGTTTAGTGTTAGAGTTAGGCTCATAGAGGAGAAAAAAAAAGAGGAAAAATAAAGAAATAAAGAAAGGAAAGGAAAGGAAAAGCAAAGGAAAAGGAAAGGAAACAGATAAAAGTACTAGGAAAGAAAAGAAAGGAAAGGATCAAGTAGCTTCAACGATAATACTTGCAAGTAACATATTTCATGTGTGATTTCCTAGCTCATTTTCACATGCATGGTATGTGCGTGTTGGTATATGGTTATTTTGTTGTCATTGGCATGGAGTTTTTCAGGATTCGACAGTGGATTTCAACCTAGCCTTGATATTTTTGGATAGCCATGGTGTGATGGGCTTGTTCTCAGTTTTGAGCTTTGGATTTCCAGATGGTTTCATAATCCAGGGTAAGGTGGTCTCGGGAAAATTCCCAAAGGTCTAAGAATCTCTTGACTGGTAATGATAGGATACACGACAAATCCTAAGGGTGGAGACATAAATATTCCTCAAGGATGGTGAAGATATTCTGAGGCATCCAAGTTCATTTCAGTTTTGTGATATCGGCACTAGTTTAGGTGTGATCTCGATATGGAGATGGTATAGGTGGTTTAACCTCTAGATTCCCTTGGTTGTATTTATATTGTCTTATCCCATGAGATCCCACATTCATGCTTGGAATATGGCATGAGGGTGATTGGATAAAGAGAGATTTGGCTCATCCAATCTATGGTTGGGTGGAATGTGGAAGTCCCAAACTCAGTTGATATTTTCCTCTATTTAATAAAGTTAAGTTTCTCTTTCTTTTGGTAAGGAAATATATTTGTTATTATGTAGCTTTAATGGTTATTATATTATTTTTTATTTACCTGATTATATGTTGGTTATAAGCATCGTTTTATGAAAAAATTTAGGCATGGATTTTTTCATGCTCTCACTCATAACTGAATAAATAATTACTACAAGACCTAATTGACATTAAGACAACTAATGGGAGAAGGTAGTGGCACTTCTTCTTAAACCTCAGATAAGTTTTTAGTCCCTCATGCTCAGACTTGCATTCATGACCTGTAGGTTGCTAATATACCAAGTGTTTGATATAATGTTAGTCCTAGTTGAGGATGGTCAGGTGAAGTCTCGGTTTCATTTTTGGTTTACAAGAATTGTATTCATGTATTTTATGTCTTCTGGAAGTTTCATAGTTTTCTGGGAAGAGGCCTAGCCCTAGCCCTAGAAAATACCCTTAATTTGCGTAGTCACTAGCACAACACTCGCATAACAATGCCACAGTCACATTGATGCAGGCTTGTGGTAGTGACTGGGAACCCATAGTAGCTCACGGGCCTTGGAAAGGGGATGATGTTGGGGAAAAATGCGAGAGGGGGGGGGGGGGGGGTGAATCGGTGTTCTTTGCATATTCCAAAACTTTTCACTTTTTCTGCTTCTAAAACTCATACGCTACTTTCCTGAACCGGACTTGCGTATATACGCGGATACCCTTTACGAAACTCGCGTATACACAGATATCTATTTATGTCATTAATTCTTCACTCAAATCATTCCTTCATTTATTCATCAGATATTCAATAAGAAGTAAACATGTGCAGTAAGAACAGAATAAATCATGACACAAAGCATCACACATGAACACCAGGATTTTTAGGTGGAAACCCAAGTCGGGAGAAAACCACCGCTGCAGTTGCTCAGCCTTCAATATTTTATTATAGAGAAAACATCTTACAACATGTGTGCTGGCGCAGACTTGACCAGCACGCAGGCACCCACCTGCGCTCGTTTACCAGCCTCTCCTGGAAGGGAGCTCCAACCCCCTGACTCGTTTACCAGCCTCTCCTGGAAGGGAGCTACGACCCCACGATCTCGTTTACCAGCCTCACCTGGAAGGGAGCTACGACCCCCTGACTGAAGGCTACAACCCTCAGCACCACCTTGGACCACGTTTCATCAATTTTCACACTGGATCCAACAACTTCAATAGAACACAACTTGCAGACCGCAATTCATCATATTTCCAGACGGAACCCTTTCCATATTTTTAAGCACGAACATACATCATCAACGGATACATATCAACACAGATCAGATAGCAGAAACACAGCAGAACAGATCAGATATTTCATACCCCTTGCTTCAGCAAACCCTAGTTTGCATACGCTCTTTTACTTCACTGATTTCGCGTATATACGCGCTTCCGTCCACACAAACCGGCGTATACCTCAGTGTATATTTTATTGCGCATACGCGCTTTCTCTTCGCTGAAGCTGCGTATATACGCGCTTCCTCCGCGGCGAAGTAGCGTATAGATCTTTAATCATTACAGAGCAGCATACTTCATCAGATCAGATATTCAGTTCAGATCTACCCTTTTGCTTCAGACAGATGTTCGCCTAGATGCTCGCCTCATCACAGATCTAAGCCTTCCATAATCAGATCTAGCACATACAAGAGCAATTCAGATCTAGATCCCCTTCTTCATCATTGGTGCATCATACATTCAGATTTATCATTCAAGTGTAACCCTTTCCATTCAGATATACTTCAGAGAGAAGTATTCATTCAAGCTCAGACATCTTGCACCCACACTCATAATATGCACAATGAATTTCTTCTCCTTATATAGGTTTTCCTTTTTCCATACCATGAGCCCCTTTTTCAATACCATGGGCCAAAACAATACCATGAGCCCAAAAAAACCTGGACGGGGTCAAATAGGCGGATCATTACCCAATAAAATGGGTCAATACCATGGTGGTTACCCCTGGTTTTGCACTTTATGAGCGCTTTTGCCCATACGCGACTTGTCACGTTCTTTCCTGCGTGCATACGCGACTTCCCCTAGACAAATCCGCGTATGCCTTGAGACATACTCTTTTCATCATAGATCTATCACATGCTGAATTCCTTTCTTCATTACCTGATTTCCTCTGTGAATACATCTTTTTTTCTTCATCGAGGACATATTCTATCAAACTGCTTCATCGTCATTGTCATCATCTTCATCAGGTGGGTTGCCTTTCAAGGACAACACTCAGCATCATATTGTCAACAAACATTATATCACATCAGATTTACATCATTTACTAAGTCCATCAAGTCAAGCATAACTTCATCGGGTGGATTGCCATCAAGGACAACACATGTCAACAGTCGCATGTCTTCATCTTCATTTAGTGGGTTGCCATCAAGGACAACACTCTGCATCATATTTCCAACAATCTCCCCCTTTGGACTTGATGGCAACCACGATGGTGTTTGGTTACCATAGCAGATAGATACCATGTCACTCTCCCAAAAATGTCACTCTCCCAAAAATTTGACATCATTATCTTCTCTTCATTCAAACACCATGTCACTCTCCCCCTTTGACATCAAGGGCAAAGGGCGGATCAAAAACCAACATTCTCCTCCTTATGTGGAAGAAACATTCTGCAGATCTGATATGTGCTGAAGTGGCCAAGCTCCCCCTGAGTTCATGCTGAATCTTCAAACATATTTGTCAATGAAGTACATGACTCTATGAACTTCCTATCACCAAAGACTCATACTTACATCCAATATCCAACCAAGTGGATTTACATATAAGACTCAAGTACCCAACCAAGTGGGTTTACAAAATTTGACTCAGCTACCCAACCAAGTGGGTTTACAAATTTGACAAGTCCTTACATGACTGAATATTACAATTTTACATCATGGGTCTTAACAAGACCTTTTCATCAAATTACAAATATGACTTTAAGACCAACACCGGAAAGACCTCAAGAGAGATTATAAATCAGAAACACCATAATGCCAACAATGCATTATACTCAGCAAAACGAATGCTTTCCCTGAAACTGTGCAACCAAGCAATCTTTCCAAATGACTAAGGCTCCCCCTTAGTTTGTGCATCCTGAAAACTTCCACCAACAAATCATCAAAGCATCTTCATCAAAACATTAGAAACAGAATTATGAGAACTGGAACACCACCAGAGATACCAAACAGTATCAGAGATACCAAACAGCATTGCAGCTGAGCTGAAGAGAGCTGAACCAACCAAAAATTTCCAGCAACCAAACATACGCGGTTTTCTGTGCAGGAACTCGCGTATATACGCGACTGTGTTTCAAGAAACCCGCGTATCCCAAGCCATCTTCTAAATTTCAACCAGATCTGATTCTCTGTGAGGCAAAGACAGTGTTCAGCTTCTTTCTGAGATATTTGACTGCTTCCCTGGACTACAGATAGAACAGAGTAGTTGTGTCTTCAAGCGTCATCCAATGGTGGTAGCATAAGCGCATTAGTAACCAAGTCTTCATATTCCGTGCAGCATCAATACATTCTTTCCAAGAGAGATTATCATACCAGAACAACATCTTCAGATATGTGTCAAGCAATCATCCATGTGGTCCAAAATCACCATGATCTTCAAGATGTAACATGAAGTAACATATGTAGGCAAAAGATCTCAACCATAGCAACCAAACTCTATATGATCTGAAACAAATGATATCCAACTCATCCACACAAAGATACTTATCAGCAACTAGGGCTCAAAATCTTATCATAATAATCCATGTGCCAAATCATCATCATTTGAGCATGAGTATCACCAAGACCAAAGAATAAGCAGTCATATTTCCAACAATGCAACCATTAGAATTCAACCTGCTACTCCCCCTAAACCAGTGCTTCTTTCTTAACTTGTGCAATCTGAGACACCTTCAACAGCAAGTCATCAACAACAATCTCTGCATGATCTGTCCTCATCTCTGAACTATAAGACTTTCATCTCAACAATGAATGCTCTTCATCATAAAGCAAAAAGCAACCAGGCTTCATCCATAATATTCAACACAAGAACCCATGCATCATTTCATTATCATGAGTATAACTAGAATGATGCTAACAGTGCAATCATCAGCAGTCAGACTGATGCTCCCCCTGGACCTCTGCTCCAGATCTTCAGTTATCAGATAAATTCTTTTATCATCAATGCATACGCGACTGTGTCTGCTGAAACTCGCGTGTATACGCGACTTTTGTGAATATAACTCGCGTATGGAAAGTGTAATATAGAAAATTTTACACCTTCATCTCCTTCTGCAAATTTACCTTATGTTCCTGTCTTTTCTTCACACCAGATACACTGTCAGAAATACATCTAACCAGAATAATCAAATCAACCATGAGAGTCATCATGCATTGCTTCCCCTGTGACGATACATTACTAAATCTCCTAATGTATCCCACATCATTCTTGCAGTCAATCAGAGAAGTAAGCTTCCAGAAGCGGATGACTGCAGTAGGGTCTGAATTCCCTACGTTTCTGATCGGTCCTCCTTCTTTTTCCAAATTTGCTTGCGCTTTCCAACTGTGTGCTGAAAATTGTCCACTTTCCCAGATCTGTTCATCCTGCATTCTTTTTCTACATGTCCATACTTATTACAAGCATAACATCTCATGTGGCCAGAGAAATAATCATAAGAATCATAATGAGTATTTCTATTCTTCCTCCATTTACAATCAGCTGATTTATGTCCATACTTGTTACATGAAAAACAATATCCCCCGAAGAAGCTAGAGTACCTTTCTGAGTAGAATTTGTTTGTTTGTGGCTGAAATGATCTGCTCCTGCAATTTACTGCAACATGCCCATAATTATGACATTTAAAACATTCAACGTTCTTGAATGAATTCTTTTGAGAATTCATGATTGTTGGTTGATCTTTTGTTTCTTTCAACACATCAGGTTTTGCATTGAGATCTTCTGAATTTTTTGCACTTCCTTGTGAGCTAGATTCTCCTTTAACAGTTTCATGGAAACCAAGACCATGTTTGATAGCAGGAGACCTTTGATTACTCAGAATATTGTCCAGAATATTAGTACTATCATGAAACCTCAACAGTTTTACCTTTTCTTCCAATTTACCTTTGAGAATGTTTACCTCAACCTCCAAGGCTTGACATTGCTTTGTCATGCTTTCTTCTTTTCTTCTTCCATCTTCAACTTGATCCTTCAGATTTAGAATCTCTTATTTCAACCAATCTTCATTTCCTTCACATGTTTGTTGCAGCTCTTCATTCTTCTTATTTGATTTTTCTAGATCTTCTTTGAGAGAGATAATTTATGCGTCAAGGGCTTCCTTTTCAAAGGATTGCAGAGGTTCCTCATTCTCCTTACTTGATGCTTCTAGCTCTGCTTGCAGAAAGATGATAGCAGCTTCAAGTCCTTCATTCTTCTTGCTTGATTTTTCAAGATCTGCTTCTAGATCTTTAATTAGATTGGATGCATAAGTATGAAACCTTTGATACTTGTCCACCTGTTCATTCAGCATTTCTATTTGATCTTTCATTTGTGAGATCATCTCTTTATAGATAGTTTCTTGCTTATTGTATGAACTTTTTAGTTCTTCTTCTTTAATCTTGAGAGCTTCTTCTAGATCCACAATTTTACTTTCACTATCTTTACTATTGTTTGCACAAAGAAGAGTATTACAAGTGGCCTTCTCCTTTTTCTTCTTTGCCATGAGTGCTTGTAGATCTTCGTCAGAATCTGTTTCATCTTCTTCAATTTTTGCTATACATGATTTCTGAGATATCTCCTTTTCTCGAGTAACCTTCTTCTTTTGCTTCTTAGCCATGAGCACTTTCAGATCTTGGTCAGAATCTTCTTCATCTTCACTGGACACTTCATCATCATCTTCTCTTGCATAATAACTCTTTCTCTTCTCAAATTGTTTCCCTTTACCATGCTTTTCTCTATAAGGACATTTAGCAGCATAATGACCAACTTTTCCACACTCAAAACATTTGAAGGGAAGCTTACCTTTGAATCTTCCAGTACCTAGTTGGAGCTTTCTCACGAAATTTGCTTCTTCTTCATCGGATATATAGCCGGATTCTTTGACAACTTCCTTTTCCTTTCCTTTTGTAGATGCCTTAAAAGCAGCTTCTCTTACTTGAGAAGGACCTCCTTGTCTCATTTCAAAAGCAGTCAGAGTACCATGTAATTGAAAAATAGTAAGCGATTGCAGATCTTGCCTTTCTTCAATAGCTGAAACTTTAGAGTCAAATTTTGAAGTCAAAGATCTTAAGACCTTTTCTACCAGAGTAGTATCAGCCATGGTTTCACCCAAATTTCTCATCCGATTTACAATATCATCTAGACGAAGAAAGAAACTTGCAACACTTTCATCACTATGCATCTTCAAATTTTCATATTCAATTCTAAGAGTTTGGAGTTTTGCACTTTTTACCTTTGTGTCTCCTTCATAGCTTAGAATGATTTTGTCCCATATTTCTTTTGCTGAATGTAGCTGCATCAATTTAGCAAATTCTGATTCATACATGCTTCCCAATAAGACATTCACTGCTTTGGCATTGATTTCATACTTCTTTCTTTCAGCTGCATCAGTAGGAATACTTGCCGGGTATTGATAACCTTCTTCCACGATTGCCCATACATCTGCACCAAGACTTTGTAGATATGCTTTTGTACGTACCTTCCAGAATATCATATTGCTTCCATTGAATATAGGTGGCTTTATAGACATTATTCCTTCTTGACTTCCCATTGCGACGGATCTCCTTTAAGCGATCAAGCTTCTCCACAAGGACCTGCTCCCGATACCAATTGTTGGGAAAAATACTGAGAGGGGGGGGTGAATCAGTATTTACTGCATATTCAAAACTTTCATTTTTCCTGCTTCTAAAATGCATACGCTACTTTCCTGAACCAGACTTGCGTATATACGCGGATACCCTTTACGAAACTCGCGTATACACAGATATCTATTTATGTCATTAATTCTTCACTCAAATCATTCCTTCAATTATTCATCAGATATTCAATAAGCAGTAAACATGTGCGGTAAGAACAGAATAAATCATGACACAAGCATCACACATGAACACCGAGTTTTAAGAGTTTTGGGTGGAAACCCAGTAGCATAACCTTCATGCTGAGTTTCTCGACCTTGAAGTAGTATTATAGAGAAAACATCTTACAACATGTGTCTTCGCGCATAATTGACAGCCACGCGAACACCCGCTTTGCGGCTCGTTTACCGGCCCCCCCCTCACGGAAGGCTACGACCCTCGACTCGTTTACCGACCTCTCCTGAGAGGAGCTACGACCCCAGTCTTGTTTACCGACCTCACGGAAGGGAGCTACTACCCTTGTTGATCCCTCGACCTTGGCTACCTTGGACCACGTTTCATCCAATTTTCCTGCCAGATCACAGCCACTTCAATAGAACACAACTTCAGAACCGCAATTCATCATATTTCTAGGCCAAGATAGTCGGGCAATTTATTTGAACAAATTGCTGCATTAAATTATCGACCAGGGAAACTCGTGAGCTTGTGATGGTGCCAGCAATATATATGCAGGAGTAGGCAACTAACTCTATGTCTAACTAAATTGTTTATGATTCAATATAATATGCAAGGGAATACTTTAGACAAGGCTCCTAACTTAGGAGGTCCTGGTTGTCCTTCCCTACAGTATCATAGAGAAATCATTCATAAAACCAGAAACTTGAAATACAGACAAGGCTATTCAAAAGCTGAAAGTAATATATTCTATAACTCTAACTCAATTAGTTTAAAAAGAGGAATAATATTGAAATGGTTCTTGACTCAAGAAATCCACTTTCACCTCAATTACCACTGAATGAATCAGAGATTAAAACCAAGAACTTAAGATGGATAAATTATTAATGAAAGAAGCTCTTAACTTAAGAGACATGTAAAGTATTCCATTATAATTCATTCATCGATCACACACAAATCCTTAAACATCTAAGCAATGAAATGAAACAAAATCTAATATGAAATAAAATGTTTCTCTCATCCTTTTAGAGTGAGCTCAATTCTCTTAAGAACAAGACAATTTATTCCATATACTACATTAAGGAAACCTATATCTAAAACTACATAAATTCCATAAACACAATTTACATCTAAAACTACATAATGGAAATATATGAAAAATGAAGCTTTATTCTATTCCATTATCAATTGGATACAATGCTCTAAGAGTCCTCCTCTTGGAATGGAGGAGGTACTCCTATTTATACAATGAGAGGAGTAACAAACTCATAATGATCATCCACTAATATCTCTAACCATCTAGACACATAACCCTATCCTCCATGATCTCCTCCATGATCTTTTCCATGAGGTTTATCTTCTTAAATTCGAATTTGATCATCCAAGGCCACATAAAGGTGTCTTGGAAGCTTCCTTTGTGCCTACACATGTCAACAAACTCATGCTAGTTGTTAGGTATAAGTATAAACATATTATTTTCTAAGTTTTAGCCATAAATTCACTTTAAAATGTTAAGAATTAATAAACTTTGGAAAAACATAGTTATGACCCAATAATGAAGTGAATGTAATGATATGGAGGTGGAATGGAGGTGACATGAAGGTAAAATGTGAAGATATTGATGAATAATGGAGTGAAAATAGGGACTATTTTTAGGCCCAACACCGAACCCTTTCCATACTTTTAAGCACAAACATACATCACCAACAGATACATATCAACACAGATCAGATAGCAGAAACACAGCAGAACAGATCAGATATTTCATACCCTTTGCTTCAGCAAACCCTAGTTTGCATACGCGCTTTCACTTCACTGATGTTGCGTATATACGCGCTTCCGTCCACACAAACCAGCGTATACCTCAGTGTATATTTTATTGCGTATACACGCTTTCTCTTCGCTGAAGCCGCGTATATACGCGCTTCCTCCGCGGCGAAGTAGCGTATAGATCTTCAATCATTACAGAGCAGCATACTTCATCAGATCAGATATTCAGTTCAGATCTACCCTTTTGCTTCAGACATATGTTCACCTGGATGCTCGCCTCATCACGGATCTAAGCCTTCCATAATCAGATCTAGAAAATACAAGGGCAATTCAGATCTAGATCCCCTTCTTCATCATTGGTGCATCATACATTCAGATTTATCATTCAAGTGTAACCCTTTCCATTCAGATATACTTCAGAGAGAAGTATTCATTCAAGCTGAGACATCTTGCACCCACACATATATTTTGCACAATGAAATTCTTCTCCTTATATATGTTTATCCTTTTTCAATACCATGAGCCCCTTTTTCAATACCATGGGCCAAAACAATACCATGAGCCCAAAACTACCTGGACGGGGTCAATTAGGTGGATCATTACCCAATACAATGGGTCAATACCATGGTGGTTACCCCTGGTTTTGCACTTTTTGAGCGCTTTTTCCCATACGCGACTTGGAACGTTCCTTTCCGCGTGCATACGCGACTTCCCTTAGACCAATCCGCGTATACCAAGAAACATACTCTTTTTCATCATAGAATTAGCACTTTCTGAATTCCTTTCTTCATTGCCTTCTGTTCACACTGTAGATACATCAGATTTTCTTTATCAAGGACATATTCTATCAAGCACAAATTCATCAAGTAAGTTGTCATCATCTTCATCAAGTGGGTTGCCTTTCAAGGACAACACTTAGCATCATATTGTCAACAAACATCATATCACATCAGATTTACATCATTTACTAAGTCCATCAAGTCAAGCATAACTTCATCAGGTGGATTGCCATCAAGGACAACACATGTTAACAGTCAAATGTCTTCATCTTCATTCGGTGGGTTGCCATCAAGGACAACATCCTGCATCATATTTAAGGGGATGACTAGGGCTCTAAGTTAGAAAAAAGGTGATTTGTCACAAGGGTTGGATACCTGGAGGGGTTGGGTTACTCTTGGAGATCTTGTGGCATCTCAGGGAAGTTAGTAACATCTTGTTGTGTCGAATCCATTTCCTTAAAGTCATCTAGGAGTTTGAGTCATATCATATTGATCCTCAACTTATTTTTACCTTGAGCAAGCCGGTAAAAGTGGGTAAATGTTGGAGGATATGTTATAGGGTGGTATTCGATAGGGTTTCTCTCTCTTTGGGTCATATCGACTACCACAAGGTGGTATGATAACATTTTTTCACTCTCTTTGGGTAAATATGATGTTGTAAAGATTATGGTTGTGATGCATGGGATCATGGTATACAGTTGGTATGGTCATGCATGATGTTGTTGTGATGTTATGTTATTACATGGATATGTTTATGATTGTACATGTACATGCTAATGTGTTTGATCTTGCAGATGAAATAAGCCTCCCCTGAACATCATCGAGGTATGGATTTGATTTTGGTATCTATTTGGCTCATTTGACATGGTACACTTGCAAGAAGAACATAATAAAAAATGACAAGAAAAATGGTAGACTACATTTCCCATGACTCTCCCTACAAACCAATTGGGCAACAAGGAGAATAGTATTCTCTTGGTATAGCAGATACATTGAGGAGCTTGAGGGAAGAGAGCAGAATTTGTAAAGAAGACAATGACAAGTTGTTTGAGGCTTAGGAAATACTTGCAATCCTTTAGAGCTTGTCATATTTGAATAAGCAGGGATGGTTGAGAATCATTCAAGAGCAAGAAGAGAAAAATAATGGAGCCTCTGGTAGAATATCTCGGTATGGATATAGATTGGATATAGGGGACACAGTCAGAGGTGAGAGATCACTAGATACACCTAATAGGAGGACTGATATGTATGGGCATCATTCTTGTTCATCATCCAAGATACATCATCATAGCCATCATCGTCATCATCCTTATAGGAGGAGGGAGTATTTATTTGAGTTCAAGAAAGTGAAGCGTGCTACATTTGATGGAGAGATAAAGAAGCGAGAAGATGCAAATAATCGTTTCTTAGAATGAAGAAATTCTGCAGATTGCATAACTATTCAGAAAAAATGAAAGCCAAGATAGCCACCTTCATTCTTCAAGGGAAAGCATATATCTAGTGGGAATATGTGAATAATTTCAAAGTAATTCAGGAAGAAAAAATTATTTGGGATAATTTCTAGAGGATCTTCAAGAAGAAGTACCTATCAAAGAGGTACTATGATGATAGACCTAAGGTGTTTTATCATATACATTTGGGTTCTATGATAAATTATGAGTATATTAGCATATTCTTGTAGTTGTTGAGGTATGTGCCATATCACAAGGAAAGGGCTAAGATCCAGAGATTCATCAGTGGATTTCCAACATCATATAGAGAATGGATTGAGTTTGATGAGCCTATATTGTTAGAAGAGTCCATCTGTAAATTGAAGCATTTTTATTAGGAGTCAAAGAAAATAGCTGAGAATAAATGTGACTTTAAGGGAAATGAGGAGGTAAAAGGAAAATTACCATGGAAGAGGGGAAGACCTCAAGATGCAGGTGACAAAAAAAAAAATTCTCATTACAAGAAGTTTGATGTAGTTGAGAAGGGACATGTGCTGCAGCATAGAGAGTAGCAGATTAGAGGTGATGGTAAAGCACCGTTGTAGTGTTGGGTTTGTGGCAAAGATCATCATAATAAGGATTTTCCATTGTACCATGGAGGTAGGCCTCATATCTATAGTACTCAAGAGGTTCACACAACTGGAGATGTTGGTTGTAGTATTCCTCGGATCTATGTGATTGTGGACAATAAGTAGGTGGATCACTAGACATATATCACTAAGATGGACGGTAATATTTTTGATCAAGTTATTTTTATTTTGATTGATCCTGGATATAATTATATCAATGTTAATCCTGGCCTGGTGGATAAGTGTGGCTTGGGAAAAAAGTGCATGCAGAGTATTGGCTGGTTCAGTTGGCTACAGGTATGAAGAAGAGAGTTCATCATTGGGTAAGAGCTTATGCATTTGACTTGAACGATATGCCTACAACAACACATTTGAATGTACTACCATTGGGACCGTATAGTTTTCTTTTGGGTATGGATTTATTATATATTCACAGGAATAAGGTAGATGGATATGACAAGGCTATTGAGTTCCTAGATGATAATGGGAAGAAGAGGATCTTGCAGGGGAAGAAGAATCCTACATCAGTGGGGATGGTCACAGCTATGTAGGCTAAGCGCAATTGTAGGAAAGGTTTTGTGATGTTCTCAGTTAATATTTCCAATGACAAGGGTAAGGACGTTGAGGATGCAAAAATATTCAAGAGGTATCCTATATTGTAGAAGTTTCAAGATGTGTTCCCGTAGATATTCCAGATTTTCCTCTACACAGGGAATTAGAATTTTATATTGAGTTGATACCATGGGGCAACACCAGCATCAAATGAACCTTACAGGATGAACACACCAGAGGTGGTATATTTCGAGTTGGAGCTAATGAAAATGCTTGACAAGGGATACATTAGGCCGAGTGTATTGCCTAGGGGTTGTAACATCCCTAGTGAAAACTCCATGTAATAAAAGTTAATAAAGGAAAAATAATAACCATGGTTGATGGGAAACTTATTCCAAGCTAAATGTTGGGAAAAACATCCTATTTGGGGTGTTCATTGGTTTATTATGGCTAAGGAAATGGGAAAAGGAAATGGAAAAGGATTTGGGAAGGAAAAATGGAATTTTTGGCACATTTATTTATGAGAATAATGGAAAATTGGAGAAAAGGAAGGTGAAAGGTCACAAGTTGCATGTGAGGATGAAAATGAAGGAAAATAATGGAAAATGAAGAAAATAGAGGCCTGATTGATAAAAATTCGTCTGAGGATCTGTTGGTACATTTTTTCAGTTTAGTTTTGGAGATCTCTCATTATTATCTCTCTCTCACTCACTATTTGGCACTTAAATTTTTCTTGGAGAAATTTGGCATTAGATCAAGAAAGGAAAATAAGGTAGGAGAAAGGAAGGAGCAAGCAAGGAAGAGCATAATCAAGAAACTACAATAGGATTCTTTGCAGTTATCAATTTTCATGTGTGATTTCATTTCTAGATTTGGCATGTATGGTATTGCATGCAGTTATTTTCTGTCATGGAATGGGTTTTTCTAGGTGTGGCAGGGTTTTCATCCTAGCCTTTCCATTTTCGGATATCCACGGTGTGATGGGGTTCTCATGTTTTGGTTGAGCTACATTTCTTGATTCATTTTAAGTTGATTGAGGTAAATCTATGAAAGGAAGAACACATGGCCTAGTGATCCGTGAACCAGACTATGGATTGTATTAAATCCATTGGCCTAGCGATCCCTGAATCGAACTGTAGGTTACGTTAAAGCTAGGTATTGTTTGCCTCAGTGGGCCTAGAAATACTCGACCGGTTAATGGTGGGATATATGATAAATCCTAGCTGAGGTTGCCCTTGATTAGGCCTAGGAATCCTTGTCGGTGAATGGTGGGATATACGGTAAATCCTAAAGGGTGGAGTCTCGTTTTAGGGCCTAGTGATCCGATGTGTATTGTGGTAAGTCTTGAGAGACTAGGAGACATGAAAGTTCACCATGGTGTAGGTGGATAAATCTGGTGGTGTTCATGCTTGTTTTATAGTCTAGTGATCTGGGATGGATTGCAGTAAAGCCTAATTTATATTGATGAAGGTGAGGTGGCTTAGCCTTGGGATGCCCTGGTTGGTTCTTTTGGTTTGAGGCCCACATTCAGGCTTCGAATATGGCACAACAATGATTAGCTGAAGAGAGATTTGGATCAGGAAATATATGGTCGGGTGTAACGTGGTTTTCCCATCTCGGGTTGGATTTTGCAATCATTAATAAGAGGTTATTTCCTTCACATATTAGGTGTAAATGTACTAGTTTATATGTGGATTTTATGGCTGATGTATCCTCGATATTTACATTGTTACTATGTTGGTTATAAGCATGTATTACGATTGAGATGATGTATGTCTCTCCACATGTTTTGATTTGTAAAAGAATTAACAATGTATCAATAACCTAATAGGTGATAATACAGCTAATGATATAAGGGAAACATGATTCTTAGCAATTTTCAGATAAGTATGAGACCCTACGCTCAGATATGATGTTTAAACCTATAAATTACATATCTGTGACATGGTTGATGAATTCGTGTCATGGCTAGTAGGGATCCAGTGTAGACCTTGTCAATGTTTTTGCAAATTTATGATTGTTCCATTGCTATAATTCATTTATGAACATGCCATTAAGTTCTAGTAAGTGACGTAGGCTCTAGGCTTGAAAAGGTGGCTCAAGGCCTGAGGAATTTGGCAGTAGTCTAAGGAAAAAATTCGCTAGACGCATGCATACCCATGATGTGGGAGCATATAGAGCCTCCTAGACGCACTCTTTCCCATATCAAGGGAGCGTATGGGGAATTCATGGTCTAAAAATCCAATCGGACCTAGGGGCCAGTTACTAGAGTGATTAGGATGACTCCTGGGAATTGTTTTGCTAATGTGGAAGATCTACGTGATATGTTTCTATCGAATCCACTTCCTTAAGTTCACCTAGGAAGTTGAATCATATCATAGTATCCTCTCATCGCATTTTTACTCCGGTTGGCTGGTTACCTAGGTAGATGTGGGAGCAGGGTGTGATAGAGTGGTATAAAAGAATAGTTCACCCCCTAGAATGGATGGGCGGTGCATGTTGGTCATGCATTCGCATCGGTTGCAGATGTTTAAATCATCCTTTTGTATATTCTTGTTGCATATGCATGATGTCGGTCATGGTTGTAGTGATGTCATCATGTGAAAGATGTATTTTTTTGTGAAGTGTGTCGTCATGAGTTTATGATTGATTATGCATTGTTATGTGTGTTAGTTCTTACATGTTGTCAAATGTGCATTGGTATGATTTTTGTTTTCATGCATGATATCATGGTATATGTAGTTGATATGGTCATGCATCGATGACTGGGATCTAGCTAGAATGATGTTTATGTGTTGGTACACTTATTTTTTATATGTCTATATGGTATGGTGATTATGTTTGTACATGTATTACACTAATTTGGATGATCTTGCAGATGAGATATCATCCCCGAATTATGTTAAGGTACATAATTTTATTGTGATCTGGTTTAGCTGACATAATATGCCTTATAGGAAAAACATCAAAATGACTAGCAATATGGTAGACTATAGAGGTTCTCCTTATGAATCAAATAAAAAATGTGGTGTTGGGAACTCTTCAGATTTAGCAGACACATTGAGAAGCTTGAATGAAGAAATAAGGAGTTATAAGGCGGAAAATGACAAAATCATGCAGGTACAAGAGATACAAGAAGAGTTTAATGAAATACTCCTTCAGAGTTTGACAGAATTGCAATGACAAGGGCCACTTCATATTAGCCATGGGTAGGAGGAAGCAACTAATGGGGCATATGGAAGTAGGTCTCCTAGTGGATACATGTTAGACAAAGGTGACATGGTGAGAGATGGAAAGTTTTTGGATACTCTAGATAGGAGAGGTGATGGACACAACTACTAATATAATTCTGGTTCTGATAGGAATTATGATCGTCATCATTATCATCCTTACAAGAGGAGTGATCGGGGATCATTTCCAGAAAAATTTAAGAAAGAAAAGACACCTACTTTTGATAGAGACCTGAAGAAACAAGAAGATGCAGAGGCTTGGATTCTTGGGATGAAAATTTTCTTTAAGCTACATGAGTGCACAGAAAACATGAAGGCCAGAATTTCTATCTTCATCCTGAAAGGTAAACCATATATTTGGTGGGAAGTTGTGATGTGGGTTAGAGACATTAGGACAAAAGACTTGAGTTGGCATGAGTTCAAGAGGATTTTTAGGAGGAAGTAATAGTTAGAAAGGTACTATGATGGTAAGGCCAAAGAATTCTATGAGCTAAAGATGGGATCGATGACAGATGATGAGTATATGACCAAGTTCCTGGAGCTATTGAGGTAGGTATTGTATCTTAAAGATGAGAAGGTTAAAGTTCAACAATTTTTTAGTGGTTTTCCATTAGCATTTAGAGATCGTATTGAGTATGATGAGCCTTGATCACTTGAGGAAGTTATATGGAAATTGAAGCATTTATATGAATATTCAAAGCATAAGAATGAATCTTAGGAAATATGGAAAGGGAAAGACAAAGGAAAGGGTACATGGTAGCCAAAAGAAGAGAAAGAAAATGTGACACCACAAAACAAGTTGAATGCAACTAGACAGGTACATGGATCAGATCAACAACATAGAGGTGATGGTATTGGATGGTTGGAGTGTTGTAGATGCGGTAAGGAACACCTTAAGAGAGATTTTCCACAGAATTGGGCTGGTAGTCCTCATATATATAGTGCATAAGAGGCAAGACTGTTGGAAATGTGGGTCAAATAATTCCTTGTATCTATGTGGCATTGGATAATAGGCAGGCAGACCATCCTACATATATCATTGAGATGGATGGTAAGCTTTGTGATAAATTTGTTTCTATTTTGATTGACCCTGAATCTAATTATAGTTATGTTAGTCCTAACTTAGTGGATAATTTTGGTTTGAATAAATAAATGCATGAAGAATTTTGGTTATTGTAGTTGGGTACAGGTAGAAATAAAAGAGTTCATCATTTGGGAAGAGCTTATGCATTTGTGTTGAATGGCATGTCTACAACAATGCACTTGGACATATTTCCATTGTGATCATATAGTATGATATTGGGTACATTCTAGCTATACCTTTATAATACTGAGGTGGTTTGTTAGGACAAAGCCATTAAGTGCTTGGATGAAAATTCAGACCAAGATTCTTACAGAGATAGAAGAAATCTACATCAGTTAGGATGGTGACAGCTATGCAAGCCAAGCGTATTCATAGGAAAGGGTGTCTGTTATTTGTAGTACATGTCTCTAGTGACAAAGGACTAGGAATTTAAGGATGCAGATGTTTTGATTAGGTACCCATTTCTATAGCATTTTTAGAATGTATTTCCTACAAATATTTCAAATTTTCAACCTCACAGGGAAGTAGACTTTTATATTGAATTGGTACCAAGGGTAGCTCCAGCATCAAAAGCACCTTACAAGATGAGCACATCTGAGTTGGTAGAGTTAAACTTGAAAGTGAAAGAGATGCTTGAAAAAGGATACATCAGGCCAAGTGTTTTTCCATACGGCAAACCATTTGTTAGTGTCAGAATATGCATTTTTCCATCAGTGATCAAAATCACTCTTTTCATTCTCATTTTAGGTGTCCCACTCTAAAATTTTTATTTCATTCCATTAGGTCATGGTAAAAAGTGTTTCAATGATGGTAGCCCTAGTCATAAAACCTCACTCTCCCTCAAAATTCAGATTTTCTAGCCTAACTTCATGTCTTTCTGAGTATAAATCGCTCTTGAAAGCTCATCTCACTTTGTCGTTATGTCAGTCAATGTCAACGATGGAGTCAAGTCATCCAAGGTCTCATTAGGTCTCTAGGTTTAATTCTTCAAGGTCCAAATAAAGCACCATTACATTTGCATAAGGTCAGAAAAGTATGAAAGTGATCCCAAATAGTGTCTCTTTGCCATGTAAATATGATCTCCAAGATGGTTTCCAAAATTGTAATTTGATTTAAAATGTGAGTTTCATTCCAAGATGTATTTTTTATTTTTTTTCTATGTACTTTTAGGTCATTAACTATGTAATAATTACTTAGTTCCGAAGGCTTCCAACTCAGAGATACACATGACAACACATCAAATTTCAAAGTGAAAGAGTTTTTAGTCCATCAATTGATCAAATGGAAAAGGGATTTGTCTTTTCCCAAAGGGTGCCCAAATCATCTTTTTCCACAAGCACTAAACCCTAAATTTCCTCTCCCACTGAGCTAGGGTTTTATATGGAAAAAGAGAAATCTGAGTAGAGGAGGCATAAGGTAGGTCATATTAGTAAGTATGAGGTCATTTCAGCTCATAAAAATCATGTATCCATCATTTTTCAAGAAATCATTCCAAGATTCATGTAATTTTCCACTCATAGGGTTGACTTTTCTTCAAACTGTGTTTCTGACCAAAAAAAGATGAATTTGAAAAAAGTGAGAGACACTTTTTTCCATCATATACCAAGGAAGAAAAACCTCCTTCCATTTTTAACACAGGTCTCATGGTTTTGAAGAAATGTCCGAAATAAAGGTGCTTCAAGAGGTTTTCTACACCTCTATAATGGCCTTGGGAAAATCACATTTTCTCATAGATGGAGTGTCCCAATTTTTTGATAAGTAAAATGAAAAATAGGTAGAGAGATATTTCCAATGAGCTACCATGAGCTCAACGTGGAGTTTAGGAAGGCCTCCAAAGGTTTCCTGCAACAACACTCTGCATTTCGGCACCCTCATTATGCACTTTTTGACCAGTCTTGGGAGAATAAATTTTTGACAAGGCAAATAAGCTCTAATCAGAACACCAAAGATATATCTGGAACATATATAGAATAATATTTCCAATGAGATATACTGGGCTTAATTTTGACACCAGGAAGGCCTCCAAATGTGGTATACAAAAAGGTGATGCACATAGAGGGCATGTTCTGCACTGGTGCTCCGCATTTGCCTGAAAACCCTCACGGATTGCCAAAAGACCACTAAAAATTTATCAAGCTTCAAAAATGGTTTCCTAAACTCTCAAGCAAGCAAGTAGGTCAAAAATTCATCACTCCTCTTCTCCTTAATTAGTTTATGTGATTTTTAATTTCGTTTTGGTGTCATCTTAAGTTCAAAAACCTAGTATCATTCTACTAGCATCCCACTACCAATTCTACATTTCAAAGTTACCCTATCCCAACCTCACATATCATAAAAAACTTTCCCATAAACCCTACATAACTAACTCCTTTCCTAACATTTCATCTCCTTCAAAACCCTAAGCCCTAGGTATTCATTTACGTAGGCTTCCAATATGCTACCTATAATTAAATCCCTTATTATAAAAACCCCTCATCGTCACTACCCCTTGTCACTTCCCTCATATCGAAAATACCTACTCTCATATCCTCAAATTTCCTCACAAAAAACCACATCTTACACCCACATTCCATTCCATCATCTCCCTAGGTTTTTGACACCAAATACATCATGGCAGAGGTGGACATACATGAAGAGAAAGGCCTCCATCAGAAAGAGGAATATTTTTAACTTGTAGACTTGGAAATAATTGATGATGATGATCCTTCCTTGATCATCCAAGAGAGGGAGGCCAAGATTATATAGCTCCAAGCTAATCTTGACAGGTCCAAGTTTGTCGTTACCTTTCTCAAGCAAGAGAGCCAATAGTTGAATACCAAACACTTCATTGATGAAATGAACTATGTTGGGGTTCCCATGTTTTGGCCAAGTTGGCAAGACCAAAAGATGAGACAACATTAGAACCACTTCAGACCTCAGGATCTAGCCCTCCTGGGTCTAGAGAGGGATCTCTCTATATAAGAAAAGGGTTTACGTCTTTGAAAGCTCTATGCTTGAGATATTAGGCTAGTTATAGGCACAGGGTTTGTTTGTTTGATTTTGGTTGGTTGATGGGAATCAGGAAGAAGGGTTCAATATAAGACAAGGCTGAGAAAAGAGGATTCTAGGCAAAGGAAAGATCCTCAGGGAACATTCAAGACCATTGGGAAATGGAGTCAGGAAAGGGTTTACTTGCTACTCAATATGCAGGCTTTCAGTTGGGCTAGTCATCTAAAGCATTGGATCTTAAAGATGATAGTGTGACATGAAATGGTAAGATAGAAGGTGAAAGCAAGAAAACCTCGAAGGTGACCTTTCAGCAGTTAGATCCATGGACAAGACATGCCATGAACAGCCTATGATCCAAAACCTGAAAGGTAAACTCTTCAAACAAGAAACATTAAATATTTGGAACATAAAGTTGAAAACCTGAGATCAGAGAGAGACTTTGAACTCTCAATGCTTTGGCTCCCAACTCAAGGGAACTTGAAAAATTCAATTGACTGAAAAGGATCCTAGTGGGGCAGAGACAGAGTTATAGACATCCCAGTATTCCCAATTCATTCAATTAAATCCTAACAAGAACATCTAAAGACAGATTTCGTTAATTCATACATCAACTAGTAATATATTAGACCACTACACTTGTTAAATTAACTGAAAAAAAATCCTCAGATAACACATACAGCAGAAAAAATTGAAGGCAAGGAGAGCAGAAACATAGGGTAACTAACAAGGGTAAATCCTATGCCAGATTTCTGATGCAAGCTAGTAGAAATGAAATGAAATGGACTGCTAGTTAACAAATATAGAGATAGAAAAACATCACCGCTGCTTTAAATCAGGATCCAAAGAAATGTGCTTGTCATATTAAAGAGAAACACTAGTGATGTACAACATTGCCAACATCTTGAATACTCAGACTGAGAAGATCTCCCTCATCCTATCTTACAATTTTACACAAAGACTATATCTCAAAAGAAACAGCGTGCAAGTCTCTGATAACCGATCAACAACAACCTTTACAATGAGTTTCTTCATGAAATTTATAGCTCAAGTGGAGCAGGGAAGGTAGATGGAAAACTAAATACAACATTAAACTCAGAAGTGTAAGAGGGCCGAGGCCTTATTCTATTTTAAATTCTGGGAATTTATCTCTAATACTCTTTGGATGAAAGAGTGGTCTTCGTCAGGCTTCCATTTACTCCAGGTATGTCTCTGATGTACTTGCTGTAGCACTCTGGTGAATTAAACAAAAATGTAGAATAATGATGCTAGGGTCTTCCATACTGTGTAACAAATGCTTATGATAGCATAGGACTATTGCCATGGCTGAAATTTCCTCAGGAACACGGTATTGAATGGAAATAGTATGGGCACTTCGTCCTTTCACAGGTAGGAACATTCTGCTGATGGTGACACTGATACATATTGTTTTCTGCTCCCTAATCCATTCTCTGATCTTTCACTGATACTCTTTGCCGCTCCATTACTATCTCTGACTATGAAAAATTTGAGTTTTAATGGTGCTAGGGAGGTTTGATAGTGTCGTGCATCGTACAATGATGAAATCTTTCTTGTTAAATCCCTCCCAAACATTTTTCTGCAATATCAGGCTCGAACAATGGCCTTCTCTGCGCTCCATGTCACTGGAACAGTGACTGTGAACAGTGGAGGTTTTCACCACATGAAACCCTGTAAAACATGAAAACACGTCAATAAAATCCATGGATGGGGTGGGCGGACGCTTTGATGGCCTGTGGAATGATGACGAAACTGTGGAGGATTGGCGAAAAAGGCAGTGGAAGGCTTACAGAATGGTGGTACAGCATGGTGGAAACAGTGGGAATGAACGAAAAATGATGAAAAAGACAGGGAAATGGACTAATTATAGACCAGGGGTGGCAGAGAACACGTGGCAAAAACCTGGAGGATAGGTGGCGCAATATCAAGAAAATGGGAGAAAGAGATGAAAATGGGTGACGTGGAGTACTGGCGGTGGGGCCGGTCATAAATGGGGACGATCTAAAATGGACCGTCTGATCTCAGGAGGAGATCGACGGCTAAAATGCGTCGAAGGGTGATAGATCGTGGGCCATGGGTGTATTTTTCCTTCGGCTAATTCCCACGCAGCTCCGTGGCGCGATGACCATTGGATGGGCCGCTCTAGATTGGATGGCGTACGTGCATATCGCGTCAGGTCAAACGCCGAAATTTAACGCGCGATGGGGGGCGGTTTTTAAACAGTGCATGGAGCCACGTGTCGGGCGATGAGTTGAATTGCTCTAAAAATAAAAAAAGCTGCCCACCTCCCAAAGGTGGTGCGATGGAAACTGGCAGTTTTCGAATAGGGCGTGACTGCAGGGACCACTGGGTAGGTGAAATACGGACCATTGATCTGCATGTCAAATCGATGGTGGACAGGCGATCGGAGGAGTGAACGGGGTGGGCCATGGCACGATGCTGATCTGCGAAGATTGTCCGATCTAATCAGATCGACGGCTAATAATGCACTCGATATTCATCTGCGATAAGTGCTCTCCGGGGTTCCCAGGTCACCTGGAGAAAAGGTTGAGGTGGCTAGGGCCGAAAGGTGCTAAGCCCACTCATATGGAAAATATCTTTTTTTGGTCCATTTTTAGTGCATTTTAAGGCTAATAAAGGGTAACGATAGGGAAAAGAAGGGGAATTTAAACCACACTATGGGTGTGTGTAGGATTTAGAGGGGGTTTTTGGGATGATTTAGAAGGACTAAGGGAGGGATTCTAGGGTGAAAAGGAGGCTTTGAAAAAGGGGAAAAGGGATGAAATGAAGAATTATGCAGGGGTACAATGGGGAAAATGAAGGCCTTTAGGAGCACTATTCATTATCATCAGTGAGGCTTATTGACTCAAGAACAGCAGAAGGAAATAATCAAAGGGAAGAGAGCATGAAGAGGCTTCAAGGATGACGTTTTTTCAAGAGAAATGCATTCCTTGAAGGCTCATAAAACAAATTCTCCCCTTGCTTTCTTGTTAAGGAATTTATAGGGGGCTAACAGTGTCTCCACATGGGGATGGCTTCTTCTTGAAGGAGTCAAGAATTCAGAAAATGATCTTTGGTGTAGGCCAGATGCCTACTACTTGAGCCACCTTTCTTCTTTGATTTTCATCTGCCACAATTGTGAAGACATCAATTTAGCAGAAAAACTCTCCCAAACAATCTACCTACCCATTCCTACAATCCTACCATTTTCTCTTCCAGGGTGCAATTGAACTTGCAGACCCTTTACATCATTTTTTTTTTTTTAGCAAACAAGAAATCAAACATATTCTATTTCTACCCTTATTACTCCATGAGACCAGATTAAACTGTTGGCCTCACATGTTTCTCTACCTAATCTAATATCTGTTGGGATTAAACTTTCCAGCAGATTTCCTCTCTATATTCTACAACAAAAATTTAAAAACAATCAAACTAGGGTTAGACAATCTAGTTTGTTGTAGATCCAAGGCATAAAGACAGTTGCACATGGACAAAAATTTGCAGAAAATTGGAAACAAAATCTCGAAGGCTTGAGATCTGAAATTTTGAAGTATCCTTCTTTATTTTGTGACTCAAGTTTTGAACTTGTTAGAGTCACTTTCTCTTCTTCATTTAGCTCTGGTTTTGGGTTGGTTAGAGCTGATATTCTTCCTTAGTTGCTGGTTCAGATTTTGAACATGTTAGAACCAACTGTTTTACTTCTTTGGCTCAGGTTTTGATCATATTAGAGCCAATCCTTTGCATTTTTGAGGTTCATGTCTTGAGCATGTCTGAACCTCTCCCTTCTCTCTATTTTTTGGGACATTTTCTCTTTCTCTTGAAAACATATCATAAAAATGGTATATACAATGGAAGTGGAGACTGGAAATTGGAAATTAGCAGAAGTAGTGTTTGAGCATCCTGACATTGACAAGACCCCCAAACATCTTTGTACCATCTGGTTCTTGTAGAAAAAAATCATTTGGACCCACAGTGGATTGGATGACGTATGGACCCTACCATAGACTATCAAACTTGCCGTGCTTTCCTTTGTCCTCTCTCCTTGAGTCCCACTTCAGAACTTTATCTCTAATTTTGAAATCAGAAACTTTGGTTCTTTCGTCAAATAACCTATTTATATTTTCCTGAACCTTTACAGCTCTATTATAAACCTCTTCCCTTGTTTGCTGGAGATGAATTGTTTGGTTTATCCTTCTCACCATGCTGTCTTCTTCTATCTGGATTTCTTGGACAAGTTTGATCACTGGTACTCCAAGGCTGGTAGGAAACACTTCTTCTATTCCATAGACAAGCTGATATGGTGACATGCCAATGGATTTCTTTGTTGTAAGCCTATCGGCCCACAGGGCCTGCACTAACTTTTTATGTCATGACTTTTTGTTCTCTTCCAGCAGCTTTTTGATGATGGTCACCAGGCTCTTGTTTGATGATTCAGCTAATCCATTACCTTCTGGGTAATAAGCAGTTGAATGACCGAGTGCTATTCGATATCTATGAAAAAAATCAACCATTTTCTTGGATCCAAAAGCAACAACATTATTAGTGATTATTTTTATTGGGCAACCAAACCGAGAGACGATATGGCCTTCTAAGAACCTAATGATGACTGAATCTGTGGCATTTATAGTAGGTATAGCCTTTATCCACTTAGTGAAGTAGTCTGTGGCTGTTAAGATCCATTTGTGTTGTGCAGAAGAAGCAGGGTGAATTTCTCCTATGAAATCTAGGCCCCATTGCATAAAGGGACCTTCAACAGTGATGGGTTGTAGAGGTAAGAGGAGGAGTTTTATTTTTCCTTCAAAAATCTAGCATTTTTGGTAGGCAATTATCATCTTATGGATATCATTGAAGAGTGTGGGCCAATAGTAGCCAGCTCTGAGTATTTTGTTAGCAGTGGCTTTCCAGTTCAGGTGACCACCACACTCTCCTGCATGGAACTCTTGTTTAATCCTTTCTGCTTCAGACTCAGGAAAACATTTAAGAAATAGGCTGTTTGTACTCTTCTAGTATAAGAATTCATTCATTATGCAGTAGTTTCTCGCTTTAAGCTTCAAGAATCTGGCCTTGGTCTTCGACAGTTCAGGAGGGGAATTGAGGTGTGTGAGTACGTAGATAATGTCAGAATACCATGGAGACTTTTAAAATTTCTCCTTAATAGTGTTATCAGGAAATCCCTCCTGCTCATCCAAGGCATCTACCATGTTTATTTCAAGGGCTTGCAGATTTGATTCAGCCATTAGTTGAGCTAAGCCCTGACCTTTGATCAGTTTTATCGGTTTTATCTCGAGGTCATATTCTAAGATTACAGCAATCCATTTTCCCCTTTTCCCATCTGGGTCTTGGGACAAGATGTCTTTAACCACTATGTTTGGTACATAGGCTATGGTGTGGGAATGCAGTATGTACACCCTAAAGTCTTTCAAGGCCTTAACCAAAGCATAGGCCTATTTTTCCATTATGTTGTATTTCAAGGGTGCATCCCTCAGTGCTTTGCTGAAGAAAGAGATGGGCTGTTCCATTCCCTCTAGATTTCTCTGCAGTAGAACTACAGCCACTGTATGCTCGGAGGCAAACGAAAAAATCAGGAAATCTTTTGAGAAATCTGGGCTGATTAAGATAGGAGCCTGGGTGAGTGCGAGTTTCACTGATTCAAAAGACTTCTTAGCCTCAAAATTCCACTTAACTCCTACACCTTTCCTTAACATGTTAGTCATATTCCTAAGATGTTCAGCTAATTTGGGAATAAATCTCCTGAGGAAGTTGATTTTCCCAATGAAGGATTGTAACTCTTTGATGTTTCTCGGGTGTGTGATTTGTAGTATTCCCTCAACTCTTTGCGGGTCTATCCTAATCCCTTTCTCAGATATGATATGGCCGAGAAGCTTACCTTCTTGCAGCCCAAATACAATCTTTTTAGGATTCAATGACAGACCAAACCTTCTACATTTTTCAAACACTCTTCTGAGATGTTTTAGGTGTTCTTCTTTAGTCTTGGAATAGACTGTTATGTCATCCAGATAGATGACAATGAAGTGCCCTATTTCATCTTAAAAGGCTATGTCCATTTCTCTTTGGAAGGTTGTGCCAGCATTCATTAGTCCAAAGAGAATTTTAACATACATAAAGGTGCCCCATGGAGTGGTAAAGGCAGTCTTGAGTTGGTCTTCTGGGATTACTAAAACTTGGTTGTAACCTAAAAAATCATCTAGCAGGGAGATCCTTTTCGAGCCTACTACCTTCTGAAGAATGTGTTCCATCTTTGGCAAAGGGTAATTGTCATTGAGAGAGGCTCTGTTAAGATTCCTGAAATCAATACACAGCCTGATTTCCCCTATTTTCTTTGTCACAGCCACTAGGTTTGAGATCCAATAAGAGAACCTCACAGGAACTACTATTCCTGCCTCATACATCTTTTTTATTTCTTTTTCAACTGCAAGCAATTGTTTTGGGTTTATTCTGTGAATTTTTTGTCTGAAGGGTTTCTGATTCTCTCTCAAAGGTATTTTGTGCTATATAAAATTTTTGTCATAGGCCTTCAAGTCCTCATAGCTCCAAGCAAACACATCAATGAATTCCTTGAATAGATCAATGTATCTCTTTTTCATGTTTGCAGGCAGGGACTTGGCCAGTTTAATCATCTTGGGTTTGTTTTTAGAGCCTATGCTGCATTCCTCGACATCAGAGTCTGCGTGTTCAATAGTGGGCTTCTTTGCTACATCATCAAAGTCGAAAAGGTCTTCTAAAGGTGCCAGACCTCGAGGTATGTTCTTGTCTTCGTTCTGCAGCACCTCTACTTCCTCACTGTCTGCATTTTCACCTTTTTCATTTGGATTTCCAATATGTTCGTTTAAAGTGTTTATTTCTATGTTACAGGGTGGTATTTCCTCATATGAGGACTCTTCATTTAGGCAGCTATCATCAAATTTCGAGTCTGGATCAGAAAAATCAAACCTGTTCTTGCCTACCAGGAAATCTTCAATCTGCTTATCTCCTTCAAAAACCTGCCAATATTTTTCGTTGTCTGGCACTGCAGGTCTAAATTTGGTTTGAATGATTATTTGTTGGTCACTGGGAGGTTTGTGATACGAACTAGCCATGGAGGCTAATCCATTTGCAATTACGTTTTGACTCCTAGGGACAAACACCAGTTCATATTCTACAAAGGTTTTCAATAGATCCATAGCGTCATTCCTGTACGCTCTTAGCCTAGGATGCTTCGTTGTGTATTCACCATTCACTTGTTTAATGATCAACTCAGAGTCCCCATGCACGACTATCCTACGAGCTCCTAATATTTTCAACAAATTTAAGCCTAGAATCAAAGCCTCATACTCTACGATATTGTTTGTACATTTGAAGTGCAGATTACAGGCATGGCTCTCTACATAGTCATTCTCTGTGTTATGTATCCACACTCCTGCTCCTGCAGTTATCTGGGTGCATGAGCCATCGAAGTTCATTTCCCATAAGGGTTGTATCTCGGGCTTATCATCGTTTTGTTCTTGGTGTGGTGTATGAACTTGCGAAGGGTGACTAATCAGTTGACTACATCGCATCTCTGGCTTACTCTGAGTTTCGTTTTTAGTGCATTGCCCATAGCTTTCAACATCGTTTTCTTCAGGGTCTAGAGTAGCCATTATGTCAAAGTATATGGGCTCTGTTTCATGGTTTGTATCTCTCTTCTTCAATTCTGACCCCTATATGGATTCGTCATTACAAAGAATGAAGGAATCAAGATCTATGTGTACAGAGTATAAAGGTGAATTTTCAGGCTTTTCGGGGCTACTGACCAGGAATTTCATTTGTGCCTCTCTATACAGTCTTCTAAGTTGGCTGAAGACAGGGATTGTGGCATAAGCCCCATCCATCTGCAGTGTACCTTGTAGCTTGGCTCCCCATGATCTTGATAATAACATGCCATACTTAGGTGGCACATTTTCCACCACAACATCCATGACCATGCATTTAGCTGGAATCTAGGTTAGGCTTACACATAAATCTTTAATCAGGCCAAGACACTTTACTCTTCTAGAGTCAAATGAATATAGGTCTTTACAGGGACGGGTTATCTCTATTCCTAATCTTTCCATTACTATCTTAGGCATCAGGTTGTGTGAGTCCCCAGAGTCATGCATTGTATTGTGGAGGATCTTATCATGGATATTGAGACTTATATAAAAAGGAGGTACTACCCCTTCTTGAAACCTCCCTTCTATCTTGGGACCAAACAGAAGGGCGGGTTGATCATCACTCAAATTGACCGTGTCACTTTTCTCACCTAATTTTAATGCTTTCAAAATTTTTCCTTTATATACATCTTGAGTGGCCAGCTCAGAGAGTGGTACAGAGATCTTAATTTTCGCAATCTCACTCTCCAAATTGAAAGTGGACTGACTCTTTGCAACGTTCAACTCTGTTTTGTTAGCCACCACCTTAGTGGTAGAATCAGTGGGCTGATTCTCACTATGTACAGGCTCAGGGATTGTTTTATCAGGAGCACTAACTGCAATGTTAGTGCTGCTAGTTGGTTGACCTTGCTTTTCAGTGTTTTGGTCGTCTTTCTCTTTGTTTTTCCCAGAACTCTTAGCTGCTGATTTGTCACTTCCAGTAGCTGCTTTAGAATTTTTCTCATGCCTTTTCTTGATGGTGATCTCATAATTTTTGGGTTTGGAATTGGCTAAGCTCTTTTTTCTTCTGAGTTCATACTGTTCTCTAACCTGCATGATGGCATTTTCGAATCCAAGTCTGTAATCTTCAGATTCCAACCCTTCCTCATTCCAATATGAGGGTGAGGGCCGATGTTCTTCTGTGGAATAGCTATGGATTGAGTTTTCTACTTCAAACATGTTTATTGTGTTCCCCACATACTCTTGTATGATTCCCTCATCCTCATCAAGAAAGTTCTCTTGGAATGGGGGAATAAATTGTTGATCTGATTCTCTTTGTCTGTTGGGAGTGGTGTTGTTTCTTCTAAAGTTCTGGTTCTCATTATGATTCTTGTTTTTGTTCTGATTACTAACTGTGACAAAAAAAAATTCCATCATTTACTGTAGTCTTTCCACGTTTTTAGATAAACGGTCATAATTGGGGTCAGATGTGGAAGCTACATTGTCATCTCTATATGTCACCCTTTTCTCAACTCTCAATCTTGCCTTTTTTTCAATCAGGTTAGCTTCTACACTCACTGCCCCCCTTTGCATATCTTCCAGTGTGTCATAATCCCTCTCCCTAAGCTAGTAGGACATGTCAGCATCAAACCCTTCAGGATATTTCACTAGAGCCATACCTTGGGGAGGTTTCATGTGTGGAGGAAGAGCATTATAAACACTGTTAAACCTGGTAGAGTAGTCAAGGACACTCTCTCCTACATTTATTTTCAGGTTTTTGTATTCTGTTAGAATTTGGAGAGGGTTGGCCTTAACTTCCCATTTGTTTATGAAGGTCTAATATAAAGCAGGAGGATCTTGGATACTATTAGGAGGCAGGCCTTTGAACCATTTCTTCACATCACCTCCTAAGCTCTGGGCAAAGATTCTCATTTTGACTATATCATCATCTATTTCCATGTAGTCAAAAGAATCTTCCATCCTATCTACATGGTGCTGAGCTGTGGTAGACTCATTTGAAATGAAGTGTGGGATCTTTGATTGATAATCATTGGGTAAATGCACTAGAGGCTGGGGTAAAACCAGAGGTACATACCAGGCGGCCATGATGATGTTCTGATGAGGTAAGGTGCTGGCTTGAGCAGCTAGTATATGGATGACAGAGATACTAGGACTAGCAGAAGTCTGTTGCACTGATCTAGGGTGGCAAAGACCCAAGTTTTGAATGAAGTGAATATCGAGAGGTGTAGATGGAGGGGTTTCTCTGTCCCTAATGTGTTGACCACTAAGATATGGTGAGTCGGGAAACTCAAGGTCTGGCTGGTCTAGAACACTGAATGACCTAGTTCTTGGTAGTTCGTTTGGTAGGTCTAGGTCAAAAGGTGGGTTTAATAGAGCTGTAAAGTCTTCCAGTGCAGAGTTAGCTCTATGGATGTGGCCAGAAATAGTTGTTCTTACAGTTGCAGGAGATCTCTTGAGGATGCTCTCAGGGTTGTGAACTATTTCAGGGGGGTTTGGGTTAGGGTAGGCTCTTGTGTGAATGGTTCTTGAAGCCAGAATTTTTTTTTCTAACCTAGCAGCTTAACCCTACTTGTTACTTCTATTATGGTTGATGTTGTTATGGAGGTTGGTCTCCCAGTGGAGTCTTATGTGAACCAAGATAATCAGTAGGCCTACTGATCACCAGTGGAGTCTTTGATCTTTAAGGAACTATGGAGTCGCCAGGTGGAGGGTTTAGGATGCTTCTGGGGGTACACTGTCCACCACAGTGCTTATGAGATGTCCCCTTTCAAGGATATCTTGAAAACACAGCAATACTCTAACTAGAGATTGAATGGGATGCTTTTACCAGATATGTCACCTCTGAAAGAGTGTGAGATCTAGAGGCTACCTGGCCCTTTCCAGACTCTGTCTAAGAGTGTAGCAGACACACAACAAGTGGATATATCAGTTAAGGGTATTTAAAATTTCCTTCCCCAGTGGAGTCGCCATTATGTTGGTGACAACAATGGAAGACAGACAAATGTTATCAGTTACAGAATCTCAGATTTTCTCCCCAATGGAGTCGCCATTATGTTGGTGACAATAATGGGACACAGAAAAATGTTATCAGTTATAGACTCTCAGATTTTTTCCCCAGTGGAGTTGCCATTATGTTGGTCACGACAATTGCAGACAAAAAAATGTTATCAGTTATAGACTCTCAGATTTTTTCCCCAGTATGGTCACCATTATGTTGGGGTTCCCATGTTTTGGCCAGGTTGGCAAGACCAAAAGATGAGACAACATCAGAACCACATCAGACCTCAGGATCTAGCCCTCCTGGGTCTAGAGAGGGATCTCTCTATATAAGCAAAGGGTTTACATCTTTCAAAGCTCTATGTTTGAGATATTAGGCTAGTTATAGGCACAGGGTTTGTTTGTTTGATTTTGGTTGGTTGTTGGGAATCAGGAAGAAGGGTTCAGTGTAAGACAAGGATGAGCAAAGAGGATTCTAGGCAAAGGAAAGATCCTTAAGGAAAATTCAAGAACATTGGGCAATGGAGTCAGGAAAGGGTTTACTTGCTACTCAATATGCAGGCTTTCAGTTGGGCTAGTCATCTAAAGCATTGGATATTAAAGATGATAGTGTGACATGAAATGGTAAGATAGAAGGTGAAAGTAAGAAAACCTCCAAGGTGACCTTTCAGTAGTTAGATCCAGGGACAGGACATGCCATGAACAGCCTGTGATCCAAAACCTGAAAGGTAAACTCTTCAGACAAAAAACATTAAAGATTTGGAACATAAAGCTGAAAACCTGAGATCAGAGAGAGACTTTGAACTCTCAATGCTTCGGATCCCAGCTCAAGGGAACTTGAAAAATTCAATTGACTGAAAAGGATCCTATTGGGGCAGAGACAGAGTTCTAGACCTCCCATTATTCCCAATTCATTCAATTAAATCCTAACAAGAACATCTAAAGATAGATTTCGTTAATTCATACATCAGCTATTAATATATCAGACCACTACACTTGTTAAATTAACTGAAAACAATCCTCAGATAACACATACAATAGAAAACATTGAAGGCAAGGAGAGCAGAAATATAGGATACCTAAAAAGGGTAAATCTTATGCCAGATTTCTGATGCAAGCCAGTAGAAATGAAATGAAATGGACTGCTAGTTAACAAATACAGAGATAGAAAAACATCACCGCTGCTTTAAATCAGGATCCAAAGAAATGTGCTTGTCATATTAAAGAGAAACACCAGTCATGTAAAACATTGCCAATAGCTTGAATACTCAGACTGAGAAGATTTCCCTCAGCCTATCTTACAATTTTACACAGAGACTATGTCTCAAAAGAAACAGCTTGTAATTCTTTGATAACCGGTCAACAACAACCTTTACAATGAGTTTCTTCATGAAATTTATAGCTCAAGTGGAGCAGGGAAGGTAGATGGAAAACTAAATGTAGCATTAAACTCAGAAGAGTAAGAGGGCTGAGGCCTTATTCTATTTTAAATTCTGGGCATTTATCTCTGGTACTCTTTGGATGAAAGAATGGTCTTCGTCAGGCTTCCATTTACTCCAGGTATGTCTCTGATGTACATGCTGTAGCACTCTGGTGAATTAAACAAAAAGGTAGAATAATGATGCTAGGGTCTGCCATACTATGTAACAAAAGCTTCTGATAGCATAGGACTGTTGTCAGGGCTGGAATTTCCTCAGGAACACAGTATTGAATGGAAACAATATGGTCACTTCGTCCTTTCACAGGTAGGAACATTCTGTTGATGGTGACACTGATACATATTGTTTTCTGCTCCCTAATCCATTCTTTGATCTTTCACTGATACTCTTTACCACTCCATTACTGTCTCTAACTGTGAAAACTTCGAGTTTTAATGGTGCTAGGGAGGTTTGACAGTGTCGTGCATCGTACAATGATGAAATATTTCCTGTTAAATCCCTCCCAAACATTTTTCTGCAATATCAGGCTTGAAAAATGGCCTTCTCTGCGCTCCATGTCACTGGAACAATGACTATGAACAGTGGAGGTTTTCACCACCTAAAACCCTGCAAAACACAAAAACACATCAAGAAAATTCATGCATGGGGTGGGAGGATGCTTTGATGGCCTGTGGAATGATGACGGAACTGTGGAGGATTGGCGAAAAAGGCAGTGGAAGGCTTACAGAATGGTGGTGTAGCATGGCGGAAAATGTGGGAATGAACGCAAAATTACGGAAAAAACAGGGAAATGGACTAATTGTAGACCAGGGGTGACAAAGAACACGTGGCAAAAACCTGGAGGATAGGTGGCACAATATCAAGAAAATGGGAGAAAGCGATGAAAATGGGTGACGTGGAGTACTAGCGGTGGGGCCGGTCATAAACGGGGGCGATCTAAACTGGACCGTCTGATCTCAGGAGTAGATCGATGGCTGAAAACATGTTGGAGGGCGATAGATGGTGGGCCATGGGTGTATTTTTCCTTGGGCTAATTCCCGCACAGCTCCATGGCGAGATGACTGTTGGATGGGTCGCTCTAGATTGGACGACGTACGTGCATATCGCGCCGGGTAAAATGTCGAACTTTAATGCATGATGGGGGGTAGTTTTTAAATAGTGCGTGGAGCCACGTGTTGGGCAGTGAGTGGAATCACTCCGAAAATTAAAAAAATCTCCCACCTCCCAAAGGTGGTGCGATGGAAACCGGCGGTTTTCGAACAGGACGCGACTGCGGGGACCACCGGGCAGGTGAAATATGGACCGTTGATCTGTGGGTCAAATTGACAGTGGACAGGCGATCGGAGGAGTGAACGGGGTGGGCCATGGTGCAGCGCTAATTTGCAAATACCATCTGATCTAATCAGATCGACGGCTAATAATGCGCCTAATATCCATCTGCGATAAGCGCTCTCTGGGCTAGCGCTTGGTTCTAGCGCCCAGGTCACGTGGAGAAAAGGTTGAGGGGGCTAGGGCCGAAAGGTGCTAAGCCAACTCATATGGAAAATATGGTTTTTTGGCCCATTTTTAGTGCAATTTAATGCCAATAAAGTGTAACGATAGGGAAAAGAAGGGGAATTTAAACCACACCAGGGGTGTGTGTAGGATTTAGAGGGGGTTTTTGGGATGATTTCGAAGGAATAAGGGAGGGATTTCGGTGTGAGAAGGAGGCTTTGAAAAAGGGGAAAAGGGATGAAATGAAGAATTATGCAGGGGTACAAGGGGCAAATGAAGGCCTTTAGGAGCACAATTTATCATCATCAGTGAGGCTTATTGACTCAAGAACAACAGAGGGAAATAATCAAAGGGAAGAGAGCATGAAGAGGCTTCAAGGATGATGTGTTTTCAAGATAAATGCATTCCTTGAAGGCTCATGAAACAAATTAGCCCCTTGCTTGCTTGTCAAGGAATTTATAGGGGGCTAACAAACTACATCAAAGCACAAAGATAGGCATAGAAGGCTAAAGAATATTTTTGAAGAGACAGTAGAAGAGTATGGTGAACCCGATGATGAGAAGCACCAACGTCCAAGATAGAGACCTAGGACTAGAGGTCTGAAAAGAGCTGTAGAACTAGAGAGGAAAAGAGAAGTTGAGCTTGCTAAAGAGCTCGCTGTTGATGAAAAAATGGAAATCATGGATAATCAATACCAGGAGTATTTGTTTGATAAGGTAAGCCAGAATTTGGATAAGCTCTTGTACAAGACTCAAAAGGACAATGATATTCAAAGAAGGATGGCGAAGCATTATGCCATGAGGAACAAAATTGCAAGGGTCAAGCTCAAAAGAGCCAATGCAAAAATTGAAGCCTTGACCAAGGAAGAGGAGAAAAGGAGGCTATACATACTTGCCAAGGTAACACTCCATGCCTCAAACACATGATCAGCAATCATCCCACCAATTTTGGCAATTTTTTTGCAAATTTTGCAAGTTTGTAAATTTTTGTGTTTTTAAGGACATTTGTAGCACAACAAAAATGTCAAATGCGTACCACTTAGGGTGTTGCGCTCTTTTTTGGGGCATCCAATGAAAAAATGGTCACCACCATCGAATTAATAATGATAAGGAAATGCACCCTATACATTTTATAAGAATTTGGAGGCAAACTAGTAGTGAAAAGGGAAAAAAACCATGTTTCTGCCTCGTTTTTGGCCTTGGCACTGTGCATTTACCAATGCTGGGAAAATGAGTTTTGTGTAATATTCCTTTTCTAGTAATTTCTGAAATATGGTCCAGAAGGATGATGTATAAGGGATCCAATGCAAAAATAAGTTGAAAGGGGACTTGGATCCCTTTGTTTACCCTTCATACATTACACTTCCAGAATATTAGCTCAAAGAAATAACCCTATGTGGGTTATTCAGATCTCCCACTCCTAGGTATCTCAAACAACACTCAAAGAGAGAGCTACAATAATACATGAACTCCAACAAGTAGTAGCAGTGAAACATCAACACATATGGTGCAAGAAGAGAGCATAGCCATGATATTATGTGCAGCTGCAAATAGATATGCAAGAACTTGAGGAAAGACCTCTCAAGATAGGCCAGACAGCCTCAAGACAAGTGTACATGCAAAAGTGAAAGTACACTGCTACACAACCCAAAAACAAGCTATGACTGCGCAGTCCATAGTGAGAAATGAATGAAAACTAATATAGAAACAATTATATACAAATATTAAGCTCAAATAAAGTGGGAGAGCAAGATCTCAACCTCAGAAAACAATACTACAACAATCCTCTAAGGAATTTTCCAAAATGTACAACTTGGAAAAATGTCGGAGTGCAGTGTAGCAGTTGCAACTCAATAAAAATACAAAAGTGGAGAAGGATAGAAATTCTGCAAATTATGAAGAAACCTCCTCCAATTATCTTCAAAGTAAAAGGTTGCTCCCTTCACTGAAGATTACACCCTCCAACACACAATGTGATCCCCTCGTGCAAGTGCCCTCTGAAAATAACGCAATATGGGGAAGAGATTGCACTAGGAATGAGATGAAACATATGGCCCAATGCCAAAATCTGCAATGAATCTCTGGAATCTTCCTCACTGATCTCCAAGAGAAATAATGAGCACCTCCTCTACAAAACTAGCTTCAGAAGTGGGTGGTTATGAATCCTCACTGCAACCCCCGACAACTCAACGTTTCTTCCCAGCTAGAAAACGTTGTGGCTGAAGATGATTACCTTGGCCTAAAGCCTATATGTGATGAGGATGAAGAACAAGACCTCCAAATCTTCCCAATGAAGGAGATGAAACTCCTAAATAGGAATCTCCCTTGTGCTAAGTAGCACAGCTATCTCAGTTGAACAATTGGATGAGAGAAGACCAAAATCAAAATCTCAAACATAATGAGCAATGGATCTCCTTCCCCCTTTTATGCCAAGAGGAGGCTTCCTTGCCATGGACCCCACCCATTATGGTTTCTCTCATCCAATTATATTCCTCCTATCAAAACTGTGTTGTCTTCTCATGCAAGCTACACCTCTTTAGGCAGTGTTGTTGACTTGGTCAAACTTGACCTAGTCTTCTTGTATTTTCCCCTTTTCACACTAGGAGATGACAAATAAGCCACTTACGTGACCCCTTTGCATATTAGGAGTGTTTATTATGCTTCTTCATGGGCCCCTTTACCCACTTTATTCTTTTTATTAAAATCAAATCAAAATTAATGTTCTAATTAACTTAATGAAAATTTTGGAACTTGACATTTTCACAACGAAAATGAGCTTCATTTTACAAGCAAAAGGCATATTTCAAATGTAGACAGGATAATATTTCAAACTAGCTATCCTGGGCCTAATTTTGACACCAGGAAGGCCTCCAAAAATGGCCTACAAGTTGGAGGGTGTGTTTGCTTAAGGAAGGGCGCATTTCCTTCTGGCGCTATGCGTTTAGAAATCTTGGGAGAAATGCATTTTTACAGGGAAAATGACCTTCATTTTTAAAAATAAATGCATATCTAGAAACTAGACTTGAAGAGATTTCCAACAAGCTATCTTGGAGCCCATTTGGACATCTTCAACACAATCAAACACAACCTTCAAGTTGGTGTTAAAACGGTGTTTCACATAGGACAAAATTTTCTAAGCTTGCTGATATTTTCCAATTTTCTCAATTTTTTTATATTTTGACCATGGTCAATGGGATTGTTACCAATGTAAATCATGAATGTAAAATTAAATATGATGTGTTTTACTTACCTAGGGTAAATACATTAGGTTAAAACTCACGATAAGGTTTAATGAATCAGTTTGCAAAAAGTTAGGGTTGAGTCACTTTGACCACCCTACACTCTAGGTTTCAGTTCAGACTTTGTTGGATCAGCTCTTCCTCTCATAGATTCAACCCCTGAGGTTAGGAGATGTTGTTTGAGGCCTACATATTGTAATTTTTGACTCATTTTCAAAGGTTGGAATCAATTTTATTTTTTACTAGTTGATCAAAGAATCTTTGTACTCAGTTTGGCCAAGGTAATAAAGAGGAGTTGCAACTACTTTGTGGGATACTTGTGATATTGAATGTCTATCATAGTTTCTTATTCAATATCGTATGTTTGAAATTATTGTGTTCATTTTCACTTTAATTTATATGTTATGATATTTTACAAGTTATATAATCAGAATACATGTTTTCACATGCTCTGTTTTGGGTAACTAATCATATTTCGTTCATCTTCTTCTGTCTCAGAAAAATACATCTTTTATGCTTTTCTTAGCCTTCTTATAGCTTCAACACCATGTTGGGGTTCCCATGTTTTGGCCAGGTTGACAGAGACCAAAAGATGAGACAACATAGAACCACTTTCAGACCTTAGGATCTAGCCCTCCTAGGTCCAGAGAGGGATCTCTCTATGATTATCAAAGGATATGTGTCTTTGAAGTTCTCAATTGTGATTCTAGGCTAGTTATAGGCTCAAGGTTGTTTATTTGATTGTTTGAGTTTGGTTGCTGAGAATCGGGAAGGAAGGTGTCACCATAAGACAAGGATGAGTAAAGAAGGAAGCTAGGCAAGAACGGATAACTCAGGGAACATCAAGGCCATTGGGCAATGGAGTCAAGAAAGGGTTTACTTATGTTCAATGTGTAAGCTTCAATTGGGCTAGTCATCTAGAGCATTTGGATCTCAAAGACTGATTGGTGGGATGGAACACCCAAGGATGAAAATGAAGGATGGAAAACCATCTGATTCCATCTATAGATCAGGCCAGAGGTTATTTAACTCCAGGCCTGCTTGGACAAAACCATAGGCAACACAATGGGTCTTGAAAAGGTTCGTATTGGAAGGGCATGTTATGAAGAGGCAGCGACAGGCTTTACACCTCCCAATGTTCCTAACCTCTTTCAATTAAATCTTAACAAAGACATCTGAACACTGATTCTATCAACTTGCACATCAGAGAGCAGGCAATAATCATCCGCTACAAGCTACATGGTTAGTTAACTAAGGCAGATTCGAGACACACATGTGAGATAGAAAAAATTAAGTAGAGGGAAGGCTGGGATATAAGGTACCTAACAAGGGAGTAAATCTTATATCATACACATTCGGATATCGATCGAGAAGAACATGGAATGAGAGGTAAATAAGCACGGAGAATGAAAATAACATCATAGCTAACATGAAGATCGACCTTCAAAGGATCGATAGCTAACACCAAGATATTAAACACAATACCAATCGGGTACTCCCCTTCAGCTTTACATTATTTGAATACATCGTATTTCTCCAACACCATCTCAACTATTATAAAACTTGACTTAAGGACAAAAATAGCACAATTCTTGATAGTATATGACATACAATGATATCCTTCTGTGCTTTATAGCAGGAGAGACACAGAGGACCGACTGAGGAGGTAGGTGAATCTTTAAATGTTACATTTAAGAACAACAATGAATGCAGGGCCGAGGCCCATTCTGCTTGATACACTGCATATCTAATCAATGTCACCTTCCTCATCAAAGAAAGATCTGCTCCGGATACGATCTGTCCTTTGGGCTATAGTACTTCAGGTGATTTGAACAAAATGGAAGAACTTGCTGGGAGGTCTGCCTCATGGATGTTAGATTGCTTTGAATAATAGCTGGGATGGAAAGCTCCTTCAGGGACACGGCGCATAATAAATACTGTATGGGAGACCTGTCCTATATGGAAAAACATTCTGCTGATAATGAAAACCTTGATATCACCTCTTATTGATGTTCACGATCTCCAGAATCGATCCTCGGGGTCTTCAAAATGATGCTTTGCCTCTTCAAACCTCTGTTTTAGGGCTCAAGATCTTCGTTGATGCACATTAATCTCACCTTTCTTGTCTTTGAACATCTTCTTCATTTGCCTTGGTGAAGCAAAATTTTGGCGTTTGAACTCCGCTTTCCTTTAATGTAAGTCCTGACAGCCTCATTCCTTGACTTTCCTGATGGTACTGGTTCATTGGATTTGATCCTGACTGCGCCGCTTACCATTAAGGTAGTACATTGAACAGAGGCAGTCCTCTTCCTCTAGAAACTCGGCAACGCGGCCAATCTTGTGAAGAAACGGTGGACGGAGCAATGGACGCAGGGTGAACTAAATGGTGGTGCGGTGGTGGCGGAAACAACGGTATTATGTAAAAGAACGATGAAGATGCAGTGAAGTGGTGGAGTGCACGGATAATAGGGTTTGGTATGATCATGCAGCGCAGGCCGTTGGATTCAGGCCTAGAGATGGAGATCAACGGTGGAGATTGATCTGTGGGCTGACTTATGGACATGGCGGGATACATATGAAACTTTATACTTTGGCAAAAATGTATGGAAATGCAAACAAATGCAACGAAATGTATGTAAGAAGTGGGACCTAGTGGAGGCGGAGGGCGATTAAATCTGAGCCGTCAGATCCAGGGGAGGATCAACGGCCGAGATTGAATCGAAACCACTGCAATCGGGGGCAACCAAGGGTGACACACATTGAAGGTTTCGATTGCGATTGGGCGGAGAGAGCGCTGATCGTTGGATCGTGGCGGGGGATGGACGGTCAGGATGTAAATGGGAAATCACAATCGAGGGGGAACAGGGGTGACACACCTAAAATTTTCCGCTTGCGATCGACAGGGGAGAGCGATAGTCGTTGGATCGCGAAACAAACGAACGGCGGGGATGCAATCGGGAGGGTTTCAATCGGGGTAATTGGAAAACAAGGTTGCGATCGATCGGAGGGCACAAAAACAAGACACTTACAAACCTTCGATCGCGATCGAAAGGGGAGATCGATTGAGCGCTGGCCGTCGATCTGGGTAGATCAACGATGCGGAACGCACCGCGGGACTTAACGAAATAAAACAATCGCGTTGGGTTTTTTGAGTATTGCAAAGGGAATGCACCCGCCGGTTGTTTCGATTACGATTAGCCCCTGAGGCTTAAGCGCCTGGTCTTGGGGTGACGGGCATATGTGGGGAAGTGGTTAAGGAACTGGCGGAAAGGGGCTAAGCCCTATATTAAGGTCGGAAGAGGGGTTTTTTGCTCATTTTAATGGGTTTTAAGGGATTTAAAGGGAACGATAGAGGAATAAAGGGGAGAAGAGGCCAACAAAGGTTAGGGGAGGAATTTAAAGGGGATTTTGGGGGAAACTGAAGGGTAAGAAGGGAAATAAAAGGGGAAGACAAGGGGGATGAAAAGAGGCTAAATGAGGGGAAATAAGAGGGAAAAGGAAGCCTTTGGGCATTTCTTCGTAGCAGAGAGGCTTTATGAGGGAAACCAGCAGAGGGGATTTGATCAAAGGATAAAAGGCACAAAGAGGCTTCAAGGAGACTGTGTCTTCAGTGGAGATGCATTCCTTGAAGGCTCAAAAATAATTTAGCCCCCTATTTGCTTGCCAAAAATTTCATAGGGGGGCTAACACACCATTCAATAAAAATTCTCTTCTAGTGATAAGCATTATACCTACCCTTCCCCATTGATCCCTGCAACCCTACCTCATTTTCTATGACTAAATTTCCTTGACCTAATTCCTTCATTCAGTGATTTCCCAACCAAAACAATTCAAAACAACCCCCTGCACTCTATATCTAGCCTAAAAAACCTAATTTCTCCAACCCTCATGGCTATGACCCTTCTGGAGAGAGCCTTCTCAAGCTTGATAGGGCTAGCTATCAAGTCAAAAGCTTGGTCTGTGGTTACCTCTGTTGGGATTCCTTATTTGGCCTTAGGAATCTAGTGGAGTGATAACACTGGTATTGTTTGTAAAGAAGAAGGATGATACTCTCAGATTTTTCATTGACTATAGGAAGTTAAAAAAATTTACCATCAAGAACATGTATCCATTTCCAAGGATAGATGACTTGTTTGATCATTAGGTATGCATTAAGGAAGAAGAAATTTACAAGGCATCTTTCCAGACCAGGATTGACTAATGCTCCGACTACCTTTTTGTGTTTGATGAATAGTGCATTTCATCCTTATTTGGAAAAAACTTTTATTGTGTTCATTGATGACATATTTGTATATTCTAAAAAATAGGAAGAGCATGTCGGGTATTTGGCAGGAGTGTTGATATTTTTGAGAGGTAATGAGTTGTGTGCTAAGCTCAATAAGTGAAATTTTTTTCACACTGAGGTATATTACTTGGGATATGTTGTCTCCAAGGAGGGCATAATAGTGGATCCAGAAAAGGTAAGAGCTATCATGGAGTGGGTAGCTCCTAGAAATATATATGAGGTGAGATCATTCATGGGATTAGCAATTTATTATAGGAGGTTCATCAAGAAATTCTCACAAATTTTTTATCCTATTACATCTTTCAAGAGGAAAGGTAATAAGTTTTCATGGGTAGAGGAGTGTGAAGCTAGTTTTGAGCAGCTTAAGAAGTTATTGACACATCCACTAGTGTTAAATATCACATATCTAGACAAAGAGGTTGTAGTATGTATAGATGCTTGCATGAGAGGACTTGGTGGATTCCTTATGTAGGATAGACAAGTGGTATGCTATGAGTCAAAAAAACTAAATGAGAATGAGGAGAACTATCCAACGCATTATCTTGAGCTAACATTAGTCATATATGAATTGATGATATGGAGGAACTATCTTCTTGATAGGAGGTTTGTATTGACCATTGATCATAGTGGATTGAGGTATCTATATGACCATCGACTAAACCTTAACACCGGGCAAGCTAGATGGTTGGCCATGATCAGTGAGTTTGATTTCAAGATCAAGTACATCGAAGGAAAGGATAATAGGGTCACAAATTCTCTTAGCAGGAATATACAAGTAAATCACATAGCAACTATGAGCTCCTATGGGACAAATTTATAGGATAGGATCTTGCAGGTAGGTCAGCAAGATGATAGGTATATGAAGATTGTGTGCATGTTGCATCAAAGTACAGGTATAGGTATAGGTGGTGGTATAGGTAGAGGTATAGGTGAAGGTGTACATGATGTGGACTATCATCTCATGACAGATGGATTGGTTATGTTTAGAGACACGATATATGTTCTAGAGTATAATGGGATGAAGAAGGTGATCTTGAGGGAGATTCATGCGAAACCATATTCAAGTCACACAAGCTATTAGAAGACATTGACTTAAATGAAGAAATTTTATTGTTGGCCGAATCTAAAGAAGGATGTAGCCGATTTTGTGGCTATTTGTTTGGATTATCAACTAGTGAAGGTAGAGTGTAAGGATCCAGGTGGACTAATACAACTGATTGGAATTCTATAATAGAAATGGGAGGTAATTTCCATGGAATTTATCACAAGTTTTATGAGTAAAGTGAGACAACGCAATTCCATCATGGTTGTTGTGGAAAGGTTGAAAAAGGTAGCACAGTTCAATCTAGTGAAGTCTAAATTCTCAACTAGTGATGTAGAAGAGGTGTTCATAAGAGATGTGGTCAAATTGCATGGTGTTCCAAAGAATATTGTGTAAAATAGGGATGAAAATTTCATTTCCAAGTTTTGGAAGGGGTTGTTTGTAGGGTTGGGCACGAATTTAGCCTTTACCACAACTTATAAATTGCAGAAAAATGAAAAGACAGAGAGGGTCAACATGATATTGGAGGACATGCTGAGGATGTATGTGATGCATTAGCTAAAGAGATGGAAGGAGTACCTTATGTTGGTCGATTGTTCTTACAAAAATGGTTATTGGGAATCTCTGAAAATGAGTGTGTTTGAGGCACTGTATGGCTGGATTTGTAATAATGGTTGGATTTGTAATACTCCCATTAGTTGGAGTGATCCAATGAATAGGGTATTGATTGGACAAGACATGATATAAAAAATGGAACATGAAATGCAGGTAATCAAGAAGAATCTAAAAGGAGCACAAGATAGGGAGAACAACTATGCATATTGAAATAGGTTGTTTAAAGAGATTCATTTCAGGGAACAAGTGTACTTTCACATCAAACTTAAGAAGAGCTCCTTATGGATTGGATCATGTTCCAAGCGGGCACCACGGTTTTGTGGACCTTTCAGGATTATTGAGAGGATCAGACCAGTAGCCTATCAAATTTCACTACCTCCCACAATGAAATCCATGATGTTTTCCATGTGTCATTTCTTAAGAAGTACATTAAAGATGTTGATCATGTGATTGCTAGGTTTGTATTGCAGGTGGAGCCAAATCGAGAATTACAGTCGAAACCTCAGTGCATATTTCAGAGAAAGGTGCTCGTGATTCAGATCTGAGCAATAGAGTAAGTTAAAGTGCAGTGTAAGAACTTTGGGCCCAAGAAAGCTACATGGGAGATGGCAGATCAGATGTGGGCTATGTATCCTTCATTGTTTTCTGGTTGAGGCAAAGTAGTTTTCGTATGATGTTTGGTATAAGTTTTGGCATATGTTTTGGTGTGATGTTTTGATATATGTACATATGTATATGGATTTAAATATTGCAATGAGATATGTTATAAAGCTCCAATAAGAGGTATGGGTTTCAAGTCATTATAGTTTTCATGTTGTTATGTTGTCATGTTGGTTTTCTGTTCAACAGGATGATCATTGTAAATACTGCATCGAACTATGCTATAAAGCTCCATGGGAAGTATGTTTTCTTTTTAGTGGTTTTGCTGAGGTATAGGTGTGGTCGAATACCAAACAATTTGTCCCCCAAGGGTGAGGATTTTGTAACAACCTTGGTGAAAAATCCATGTAATAAAAGTTAATAAAGGAAAAATACTAACCATGGTTGATGGGAAACTTATTCCAAGTTGAATGTTGGGAAAAACATCCTAGTGAGGGTGTTCATTAGTTTATTATGGCTAATGGAATTAACAAAGCAAATGGAAAATTATTTGGAAAGGAAAAGTGACATTTTTGGCACATTTATTTATGAAAATAATGGAAAATAGGAGAAAAGGAACGTGAAAGGTCACAGGTTGCATGTGAGGAGGAAAATGAAGGAAAATAATGGAAAATGAAGAAAATAGTGGCCTAATTGATAAAAAGGATTTTGAGGATCATTTGGTACATTTTGTCAGTTCAGTTTTTGAGCTATCTCATTATTCTCTCTCTCTCTCTCTCTCTCTCTCTCTCTCTCTCTCTCTCTCTCTTGTACAATTAGATTTTTCTTGGAGCACTTTGGAATTGGATCAAGGAAGGAAAAGAAGGCAAGAGGAAGGAAGGGGCAAACAAGGAAGAGCAGGATCAAGCAGCTACAAAAAGATTTTTTGCAGGTATCGATTTGCATGTGTGATTCCCTTCATATATTTTGCATGCATGGTATTACATGTGGTTATTTGTTGTTATGGAATGTTTTTTTCCAGGTGTGACGGGGTTTTCATTCTAGCTTGGCCATTTCTGGATAACCATGGTGTGATGGTGTTCTCATGTTTTAGTTGAGCTAGATTGTCAGATGGATTCTAAGTTGATTAAGGTGGATCTATAAAATAAATAACACATGGCCTAGTGATCCCTGAACCAAACTATGGATTGTGGTAATTCAACTGGACTAGTGACCCCTGAACCTAACTCTCGGTTGTAGTAAATCCAGGTATTTTGTGCGTCGATGTGCCTAGGAATCCTCAGTCATTTAATGGCACAACATACAGTAAAGCCTAGAGGTCATTTCCCTTGATTAGGCCAATGAATACTTGCTAGTAAATGACGAGATATACTATAAACCCTAGAGGGAAGAGTATTTATTTAGGGCTTAGTGATCTGGTGTGGTTTGCAGTAAATCCTGAGAGACTAGGAGACAGGAAAATTCCTCACGGTGTAGGTGGAAAAATATGGTGGCATTCATGCTTGCTTTATGGCCTAGTGATCCAAGATGGATTGTGGTAAAGACTAGTTTTTATTGATGAGGGTGAGGTACTTTAGCCTTCGGATGCCCTAGTTGGTTATTTTGGTTTGAGTCGCACATTCATGCATAGAATATGGCACAGGGTTGATTAGATGAAGAGAGCTTTGGCTCAACCAATATTTGGTCGGGTGGAACATGGTAGTCCCATCCTGGGTTGTCTTTTTCATTCATTAATAAGAGGTTATTTCCTTAACATCTTATGTGTAAATGTGTTCGTTTATATGTAGATTTTGTCGCTTATGTATCCTTGATACTTATATTGTTATTATGTTGGCTATAAGCATATATTATGACAATGACGATGTATGTCTCTCCTCATGTTTTGATTTCTAAATGAATGAAAAATGTATCTATGACATAATAGATGATGATGTAGTTAATTAGTTAAGGGGTCAATTCTTCTTAGTGATTCTCAGATAAATATAAGACCCCTATGCTCAAATATCTTGTTTGAATCCGTAGATTACATATTTGTGACATTTTTGATGAGATTCCTATCGTGGATAGTAGGGGTATAGTCTATACATTTTCAATGATTTTGTAAATGTACCATTTTTTTGTTGTTATAAATCATTTATGAACCTATCATTGAGTTTTGGTAGTGACATGGGCTATGGACCTAAAAAAGTGGCTCAAATATTGGGGAAGTTGGCATATGTCTAAGGGAAAAAGTCCCCAAACGCATGCATACTCATGTTGTTGGAGCATCCATAACCTCCTAGATGAACCCTGTCCCATATCAACAGACCGCCCATGGAATTAATGGTCCCAAAACCCAGTGGGACCTAGGGGCTAGTTACGTGAGTGATTAGGATGGCTCCTGGGTGTTTTGTTGCTAATGTGGAAGGTCTTTGTGATGTGTTTCCATCTATTCCACTCCCTTAAGGTCACATATGATATTGAATCAGATCATAGTATCCTCTTATCGCATGCTTACTCTGGTTGGTCAAATACCTGGTTATATGTGGGAGGAGGGTGTTATAGGGGTGCACAAGTGTTTTTCGTGAAGAATAAGGATGGTAATATTAGATTGTACATTGGTTACAGAAATTTGAACAAGGTTACCATCAAGAATAGGTGCCCATTAACGAGGATTAAGAACTTTTTCGATCAGTTGAAGGGAGTAAAAATGTTCTCAAAGATAGATCCGTAATCAAGATATCATCAAGTATGCATCAAAGAAGAGGACATGTACAAGACTGCCTTTAGGAGCAGGTATGGGATTTAAGATTTTTTTGTAGTTCCATTCGTTTTTACTAATGTCTCAACTAAATTTGTTTGATGAATAGTGTGTTTCATCCTTACCTGGACAAGTTTTTTATTATGTTCATTGATGACATATTGGTATATTATAAGAATGAGGAAGATCATGCCGAACATTTAGCAACATTGTTGAGATTTCTAAGATAGAATCAGTTGTATGGTAAAATTAGAAAGTGTAGCTTCTTTAAGACATAAGTACACTACTTGGGACATGTTTTTTCCAAGAATGGTATATCATTATACTCGAAAAAAGATAAAGGCTATCATGGAGTGAGAAACTTGTAGAAATGTGTAGGAAGTCAGATCATTCAATGGCCAAGAAGATTAATACAGGAGGTTCGTCAGCAACTTCTCACAGATTTCATATCCTATTATATCATTGCAGAGGAAAGGTAAGAAGCTTGAATGGATAGAGGAGTGTGCCACTATTTTTGAGCAGTTGAAATAGTTGTTCACAAATTCTCCAGTGTTGAAGATTGAATATACGGATAAAGAGTTTGTAGTGTATACATATGCTTTCAAGAGAAGGCTTGGTGTAGTCATTATGCATGAGCAATAGATGATATGATATGAGTCGAGGAAACTAAATGAGAATGAGAAGAACTATGTGACTCATGATCTTGAGTTGGCATCTATTATTCATGCCTTGAATATGTGGATAAATTATCTTCTTGGCAAGAGGTTTGTGTTGATGAGCGATCACAGTGGGTTGATATATTTTTTTGATCAACCAAATTTGAATGCCATGCAAGCTAGATGTTTGGATACGTTTAGTGAGGTTGACTTTGAGATCAAGTACATTAAAGTAAAGGATAACATGGTTGCAGATTCTTTCAGTAGGAAAGTATAGTTGAACCATGTTGTAGCAGTGAGCTCATATGGGACAAATTTATAGGATCAAATATTAAAACAAGGATAGGATGATGATAGGTACATCGAGCTTATGTATAGGCTACATCATGGTATAGGTTATCAAGATGTGAATTATCATTTTAAAACATATCTATTCATGAGATTTAGGGACAAGATTTATGTGCCATATGATACTGATGGATTTTCATGTAAAACCATATTCAGGTAATCCATCATATCATAAGAGGTTGACAACAGTAAATAAGTTATACTACCTGCCAAATATAAAGAAGGAAGTGTCAAAGTAGAGTGTAAGCATCCAAGTGGGTTGCTTTAGCCTATTCCAATTCCAAAGTGGAAATGGGAGGTAATTTCCATCCATTTTGTTACAAGTCTTCCAAGGACATCGAGGTAACATGATTCTATCATGGATGTGGTAGACAGTTTGAGAAAGGTATCTCACTTAATTCTAGTGAAGACTACTTATTCAACTAGTGAGGAAGCACAAGTATTCATCAGGGATATCATGAGATTGCATGGTGTTTCAAATAATATTATGTCAGACAAGTATGCCAAGTTCACTTCCAAGTTTTGGAAGGAGGTATTTGTAGGATTGGTGATAAATTTTTCCTTCATCATAGCTTATCATCCACAAATAGATGGATAAAAAGACAGGGTTAATAGGATACAAGAGGATATACTGAGGATGGATTTCATGTGTCAGGAGAGGAGATGGGAGGAGTACCTTCCATTGGTTGAGTTTGCATACAAAAACGGTTATCATGAGTCACTAAGGATGAGTATGTTTGAGGCATTGTATGGGCGGATTTGTAACAATCTCATCATACATAGTGTTCTACTTATCATGGTACTTATTGGATCGAACATGTTGGTAGAATTGGAATAGAAAATGCAAGTGATAAATAAGAATCTAAAGGAAACATAGTACATGAAGAAAATTTATGCAGACCAACATAGGGAATTTAAGGAGTTTTAGGTGGGGTAGCATGTGTATTTGCACAGCCCAAGAAGAGCTCCTTGAGGATCGAGTCATGTCCCAAGTTGGCACCATTGTATTGTGGGCCTTTTGATATCCTTGATAGGATTGGACCTGTGACCTACAGACTTGCATTGCCTCTGACAATGAAATTCCATGATGTTTTTCATGTTTCGTTGCTTAAAATATATGTTAAGGATGTTGATCATGTTATTGATTGTTTTGTATTGCAGGTGGTGAAAGAATCAAAATTTTATCCAGAACCCTAATGCATATTGCAGCGGAAACATCTCATGCTCTGGAACGGAACACTCGAGCAGGTTAAAGTGCAATGGAAGCACTTTGGGCCCGATGAAGCTACATGGGAGATCGAAGATCAGATGTGAGATATGTATCCTTCACTATGTTCTAGAGAAGGAAAATGAGTTTTTCTATTTGTACATATCTATTTATGGTTTCTATTGTAAATACCACAATGAGCTAATTTATAAAGATTCAATAAGCAATATGGTTTTCATGTTGAAATGTTTTAAATGATATTTTGAGGAAGTTGTTATTGTAAATACTTCAATGACTTGGGTTATAAAGCTCCAAGGGTAGTATTTTTTTTATTTTCAACAGTTTTTTTGGGTATAGGTGTGGTTTAAAACCGAGGACTATGTTACCATAAGGGGCAGGGATCTTTAAAAACCCCATGATTAAAATTTCATGGAATAAAAGTTAATAAAGGTAAAATAATACCATGCAAAAGGGACACTTATTCCAAGATGAATGTTGGGAAAAATATCCTAGTGGGAATCCCTTCTTGTGTTTATGGCTAAGGGAAATTGGCAAAGTAAATGGTTAAGGATTTAGAAAGGAAACAAGGTATTTTGGCACATTATTTATGAAGATAAAGGAAATTAGGAGAAAAGGAAGGTGAAGCATCACAGGTTTCATGTGAGGAGGAAAATGAAGCAAAATAAAATTGAAGAAATTAGAGACCTCATTAATAAAGATACCTTAGAGCATCAGTTGGAAACATTTTGGCAACCTTTTTCCAGGTTAGTGTTAGAGTTATTCTTAGAGAGTAGAAAGCACCAATAGGAGAAATAAATAAAGAAATAAAGGAAAGGAAATGAAAAGGAAAGGAAAAGGAAAGAAGGACCAGGAAAGTAAATAAAGGCAAGGATCAAGCAGCTTAAGTGGGAATACTTGTAGGTAAAAAATTGCATGTGTGATTTCCTTGCTAGTTTTGGCATGCATGGTGTTGTACCTTAAGAGACAATCCCTTAGCTGTGATAAGGAATCTGTTCTTAAGACATTTATATAATTATGTCACATAAATATTGGTCTTTGTTTAATCACCTTCAAATATTTATCATCAAACCCTCAAAAATCAAGTACAATGAATGTCCCACAATGCTATTATCTGTTGATATCAAATAGAATGTTTAGAAGAACATGAAAGAAAGAAGCCCAAATTGATATGTTGTTGTACATAATATATCACCTCAAACCCCAGAAGAATTATAAGAAAGGAAACATTTAAAATTAAGGAGTGCCTATTAAGGATTTTAACTCTTATTTACATATGTAAAAAGAGACTTGCAGCTTCATTACTTCATTTTATTCAGAGATGGAAAATACACAATGTAAACTAGAAGACACATCAACATCAAAAAATCCTAGAAACTTTCTTTTCATTCATTAATCATTTGAAATCTGAGTACAAAAATTTTAGCCTGAAGGTCCAAAACTCGGAACCTTTCTCTTTCTTCTCTATCTCATTAAATATAATAGAAAGCATTTTGTAACTTCTGTAACTGATTCTAACTACTTCAACTAATTAGGACTTCGTCAACTATCTATTACATGTCCTCAAAATGTCTTATTACAATTACATTCTCTTGAAAAGAGGAAAATAACATGAAATTAAAATCCTAATCTATATGTTGAATGTGAATTGATGACGATGCTGCTACATTTCCTTGACCGGTTGGTTTGTCCTTCTTTGAAGTCAAGGGGTCCTTTGGTAAATCTTTCATCCAGGCTCTACATTTCTTCCATATCTCGATGTTTGTTTTGGGTGAATGGACCAGCTTGTGATATTCCAATCTGAAAGCTGTGATTCTATTGAAAGATGGTCTCTCTACAAATAAAGTTTTCACTAACCACAGCAGCTGAAAATGTCTTTGAAGGAAATTGATCATTGTTTCTCCTTTAAGAACCTGAGTCTTTTCATGAGTACTGTCTACCTTAATTTTTTCCAACACTGGTAAGGGTTCATAAGAATTCCATGATAAAAGACCACCTCCAAGACCCCAACATGATGGCAAACCTTCTCTTGCTATTTTATCAAATAATTTATCAAACTGGTTCACTGTTTCCTTAGCTCAATCAACGTCTTTTCTATAGACTTTCTACAATCATTTTATTAATTTTCACAGCATATAAAATCTTGTCTTTACTTTCATTTTCTTCCAACTCCTAATCTATTTTAGAATCAGTGAAATTAATGAAATTTCTTGCCCAAATGGCCCTATTAATTGTCTTTTGCTTGTCTGTCATGACTTGCTCTTCAAACTCCTTGATAATACTTTTTTCTTCTGCAACAACAATCAGAAAATCCTAGATTTTTTTCATTTCTACAATAATATCATTCCAGATGATATCCTTAGCCTGTATTAACGAATATTTTCCTTCATTTTTTCTTTGATATTTTTAATCTCAGCATCATTAGTTTGGCAATCCATTTTGTATTTACTGACTTCTCCCTCAGTGGATTTTATAATCTTTGTTGTTGTTTCTAATTCAGCTTCTTCCCTTTTTCGATCTCTCTCTGCCATCTGTAATTCAGTGGTTAATTGAGATATTTGTGCTAATGGATCTTCACTACCTGATGGAAAAAAAAGTGCAATTATGAGATTCATTATGATTCTGCAATGACAATGAAATTTGCTTTAATTTGGTGATTTCTACTTCCTTTCGCAGGAGTTGGTGAAGAAGTTTTTCTTTCTCATTTTCTAACTCTAAAACTTCTGCTGCCATGGAGTGTTCTCCTGTAGGAAAATTCAATTTTTTCTTCAGTATAGAGATTTTTAATTCAGAACCTTGCAAAAGGTTCTGTATAGTAGACCTGTCATTAGGATCTACTCCAATATTCACTATAATCCTTTTGAGTTCCTCATTCTAGATTGTCAAAGCCCTGGAATTGGCTTTCTCTAACTTCAATTGCTTGATCACTTTTCCAAGAATATTTTTAGCCTTCAGTACCATAGCATTCATTTTGGTTAGGTCATTCACAATCAGTTGACCTGTTTGCATGTGTAGATTCACTTTGTCCAGCAATGGAATTTTCTTCACATCTCCAATCAAATTCACAGTATTAAAATTATTATATGAACCAATAGACATATCAGAGAGATGCGAAAGGGAAATATTGAATTGATCGTTTTTAAGATCCATTGCAATTAGAAGTCTTGCTTGATCTAGGGCTATCTGGTACTCAGCTTGAGCCTCCATGCTTTCCTTCATCTTTTGATTTCTCTCTACAATCTGGGAAAACATTTGTTTAATTAGGCACACTTGTTCTTGAGTGCCTTCATGTCTCCTGGGTGAAGCAGGGACATTTTTTTCATCTCCCAATTGTAATGAGAAACTGGGTTTTGCATCTACAAAATCTTCATTAAACTTTGTTCTCTTCTTGGTCCTATGTTCTTCACCCTCTGAATCAGTCACTACCTCTTTACCTCTCTTATTTGATTTTTCTGATATGACAGGAGTCTGAACATTTGAACTCACTAAACCTACAACACCTTTACTTTCCAGTTTTTCTACATCCGATCTGCTCTCATGAATGAATGTTGAATATCCATTTTCAATTCTCCTATTAGAAATGACACTGTAAGGGTCATAATCCCACTTCTCTCCTAATAGTATGTGAATTTGATCTAACATCTTAGTGTCTTCATCAATTTATTGTCTCATATTAACTATAAAGGGACCCACAGTCATTGGAAATTTGAACATATGACCTTTCTTCATAGGCACAAAGTGTATTTGGTAAAATTTTAAACTTTTTCTAATGAACTCCAGAGAAAATAATCTCGTAGGCACAAATAAAATAAGCCTATAAGGTTCTACACTAGCTCCATAAAGTCTAATTTCAGAATAATCTTCAAAGAAAAACCAATCACCAAACTTACAATTTTTCCCCAGATTGAATAACTCTTGAGCTTTGGGCAGAAAGCAGCAGGGAGAAATTCCATTCAAAACTTTATATGAGGTAGTCATAAAATGACCAGAAAAATCAAACAAACCGGCCTCATTTTGTTCTTTTCTCACTATGTCTGTCCAAAATGCTATTGATTGTCTTTTCTTATTCACATCTATAATTTTTAACCCCAAATGCATGAATTCTTCTACATTTTGATAAAAAAATAGGTAAAAAATAAGAGAGAGAAACCTGAATGAACCCGTTAATGATAAGCTCATGAGATGAGAATTCACAACTTCTTGCCAATAAGATGAAATATCCAGCACCACTCCTAGCTTCATCATCATGGCGAACATTCTGAGAACTGGCTGGTCCACTGTACTGTCATCATCCTTTCCCAAAATATTTGCAATGCAACTCAGCACTGGTGTGACTTCTATATCAAAAACCTCCACAGGGAATTATTTACTGTTAGGTACAAACTGTTGTGTATTTGGCTTCAAAAAATGAATGAACTGATTAAACTCCTGACTTGCAAGGCTATCATAATGCACTATCAAGGAATCATCAGTGAATTGGACATACGACTCAGACTCAGGATAACACAGAGCTTGATGAATTAATTGGGCTAAGACTTGCAAAACATTTTCCCCTTGATAATTCATTAAGAAAAATTTCCCAGGGTACATAGACTAACCAAAAAAAAAAATTGGGAAAAAGGTGAGTTCTTGGGATACATACAGACAACACACCAATTTTAGCCATGGTGGTGTAAATTTTAGAAGTTTTATCGTTTAGGAGTACCTACTGATAAAAAGAAAGGTGTTCAAGGGAACAATCTGTGTCCTGGATATCCCTCTCGGTGTCCATGAGAGGGATGTGACTGGAAGAACCTGACACGAATGAGCGTTTAGCCATAATTCAACTTTAGGATAGCATACAATTGACAGGGTGACAAATAATTGACAGGATGACAGATAACTGAGAAAGACACAGCGCATGCAAACTTCAAACTCAAACTAACAATAATAACTTCATAAAAATGAGAATCCTCCTTAAATAGGTGGAGCGGGATTTAAAATTAAATGCTGACAAGAAGCGCCAAAAGACCATTAAGAAAACCCGACGTGGATTACAACTATCACCCAATTGGCCGCATAGGTCACTGCGGGAGGCCTCAAGGTATGGAGAACTCATTTGGCTTATGCCCCCACAGTGAATCTCAACCGTTCATCTGGATTACCCCTGCAGTCAACAGGGTAAACTGTGGAGGCACCCTTTGTGTTAACCCGCGCACTGAAAGTGCCCACGGGTTGAGCCTTTTACTCACCATTTGATAAATCATCAAATCCCGCTCCGTAAAGTGCTCGATATTTAATCTTTGAACTGGGACCCGCTTCCATAAAGACTTAAAGTATTTAAACTTTAAACTTTAATATAATGAGCAGATATATTTTTATGCTAAAGTACATGAATTTTGATACTCTAACATATCTTTTGATAGTTTTCTGTTTTTTGTATTTTCAAAAATTAAAAATAAAGGATATTGCAAATGAGCCACAACATCTGGCTCCACCTGGGGATAGTGTTTTTTTCCACGAAACACTAAAAACCGCAGATTAGTGCCTTCACCTCAGGCATGGAGTCAAATACTATTTGATGAAAAATGTACAATGAAGGAAACTGAATATGTACAATTGTGAACCATCAAATTTCAATGCTAGAAATAATGTTTTAGATACTGCCCATTCACAGGCAGCTCTACTGTTTCTCCATCAAGATTTTCCAGCATAAAAGTGTTATTTGATATGGCTTCAATAATCATGTATGGGCCATACCAAAGAGGGTCAAACTTACCATGCTTTCCTTTTTCTTCTCTTCTGGTATCCCATCTTAATACCAAATCTCCAGTTTGGAAAAGAATCTCCTTTTCCTTCCTATCAAAAATGGACTTCATCTTTTCTTGATAGGTGACCAAGTTTTCCCTAACTTTATTCCTGCTCTCACTCAATTCTATCACCTTATTCAGTCTTCTTATCAATGCATTAGGTTCTTCTTGTGCTTCTTGAAGAAAATAAATTACTGGCCTAGCTAGCTGAGTGGGAAACAAATCTTGAGTACCATATACTAATTCATAAGGGGACTTACCAATAGATCTTCTAGTAGTCATTCTTACTGCCCAGAGAGCAAATATCAACTTTGAATCCCAGTTCTTCTGATTCTCATTAATTGTTTTCTTCAAAATCTTAACCAATGTCTTGTTGGAAGATTCAGCTAGCCCATTCCCTTGAGGATGATATGTTGTATAATGAGACAAAATGACATTATATGTTTGAAAAAAATTTATGAATCTGACTAAATTGAATACCTAAGCATTGTCTATTACAATCTTCACTGGACATCCAAACCTGCTGAAGATGTTCTCTTCCAGAAACTTCATTACTATCAAATCTTTTGCTTTTATGGTAGGTATTGCCTCCACCGACTTTGTAGAATAATCAGTGGCAGTCAGAATCCACTTAAACTTCCCACTTGATGGTGGATTGATTTCTCCAATGAAATCAAATCCCCGTTGTCTAAAGGGTTCTTCAACAAATACAGGGAGAAGAGGTAGAGGAGCTAACCTTTTCTTTTCTGCAAACAATTGACATTTCTAGAAACTTCTAACCACTCTATATACATCAGCAAATAAGGAAGGCTAGTAAAAACTTGATTTGAGGATTTTATGAGCAGTAACTTTCCAGCTATAATGACCCCTACATAGACATTCATGGTACTCTTTGATAACTTCCATTGACTCTCCTTCTATCAAATTCACAACAACAAAACACCAACAGGATCCTTCTAATATAATTTAGCATGAATTATAACATAAGGTTGAGCTTTGATTTTAAGAGCTCTATACTTTGTTCTGTTTATTGAGGGAGGAAAAGATAAAAGCACAACTAGTGAATAATATCCTTATACCAATCAGAGCATAGAAATTTGTATTTGATTGCCTATTTTGTGCTACTTTGACTTGTTTCATCAACAACTTCATCTAAGGGTGCAAGAAGACTAATTCCCAAAGCTTGAAAATTAGACTCTATCAGCAATTTTGCCAAGCCCTGTCCTTTGACCAACTTAGTAGGCTTAATCTCTAAATCATATTCTTGAATTTTGGCAATCCATTTTCCTCTTTTTCCCTCCACATCACTTTGAACTAGCACATATTTTACAACTGATTTGGGTACATATGCTACTATTTGAGAATGAAGTACATAAGTCCTGAAAGCTTTCAATGATTTAACTAAAGCATATACCTGTTTCTCCAAAATACTATATTTGAGTTTTTCATCTCTGAGAAATTTATTGAAAAATGTTACAGGTTGCTCTTTTCCCTCTTCATTCTTCTATAGCAACACAACAACAATAGTAGAAGGTGATGCAATATAAAATATTTGGAAATGCTTTTGATAATCTGGGCTGATCAAAACTAGAACTTCTTGAAGAGCCTCTTTAATCCTGGCAAAGGATTCTCTTGCATATTTATCCCATTTCACTTAAGCATTTTTCTTCAGCATATCTGTTATGTTTCTGATAATCTCAGCATAATTTGGGATAAATATTCTCAGAAAAATTAATTTTCCCTAGAAATCTTTGGATGTCTTTCTTACTTCTAGGCAATGGGATTGTTTGTATAGCCTCAACTCTTGTTGGATCAATTTTCACCCCCTGATTTGAAACTATATGTCCCAGCAACTTACCTTCCTCCAAAGCAAACAAAGATACTTAGGATTCAATGATAACCCAAACTTCCTGCATTTCAGGAAAGCCTTCTACAGATGCTCCAAGTGCTCATCATCAGAACCTAAAAAAATAGTCACATCATCCAAATATATGACTACAAATTTGTCACCCACAAATGCTATATCCATTGCCCTCTGGAAAGTAACCCCTGCATTCATGAGACCGAATGGCATCCTGGCATACATGAACGTTCCCCAAGGTGTGGTAAAAGTCGTTTTATTCTAATCTTTCTTTTCAATAGCTACTTGGTTGTACCCAGAGAAACCATCAACCATGGATAACCTATGAGCTCCAATCACTTTCTATAGAACATAATCCATCTTTGGCAAAGGATAATTATCCTTCAGGGAAGCTCTGTTTAATTTTCTGAAATCAACACATAACCTTATCTCTCCATTCTTCTTCCTGACAGGAACCAGATTAGAAACCTAGTCTGAGTATCTAAGTGGGACTATGATTTTTGCTTGCAGCAATTTCTTCACTTCTTTTTCAATTGGGGCAAGTAATACTGGATTAATCTGCCTGAGCTTCTGTCTGTGAGGCTTAACCCCATATTTTAATGGTATTTTATGCTGAATAATATCTAAATCATATGTCCTTAAATCTTCATAGGACCATGCAAACACATCCATATATTTCTTGAAAATATCAACATACCTTTCTTTATAATCCTTAGGAACTCCTTTGAACAACTTAACCATATTGGGCTCCTGATGAGTTCATAAATTACAGTCTTCCATTTCGCCATCCTGAGATACTTTTTTCTGGTTTACTGCTACATCATTTGCATCAAACAGTCTTTCAAGAGGAACCAAACCTCTGGGCAATGTATTATCTTTCAACTGAATTATCTTCTGATCACCTATTGACTGTTTCTGGTTTTTTAGGAAAACATTCTGATCAGTTTATTCACTTCCTTGATCTATTTCATTGTCTTCAAAATTTCCAATCATTGTTAGGAAATTATTGGTCTGCTCATCATCCGCAAAAACCTGCCAATGCTTTACATTATCAGGAATTGAAGGTCTATGTTAGTATGAATCTTAATTCCAAGAATACGAAAAAATACCACTTTAGTTGTGCATAACAAGCGACCCAGGATTGACAAAGGTGACGCAATAGCCCACTCGAATCTGTAGTTAGGTGATCAAGATAAGTGCTGCAAAAATCTAGATCTATGCATTAGAAGACATTAAGAAGTAGAAAAAACAAGATTTACTCCATGCATCCAATAGACAAGACAAGAATATGTTGAATGAATTTTGTATTAATGGCACCTGGGAGGAAAACACAGAAGGGTGTTACCAGTTCTCCTCAATGGGATGGGTTCTTGTAAGTCCTCAACACTTCAAATCTAAAACTCCTCTCTCTTGATGGTGTAGAAAATCTAGACAAAAATGGTAACAAAATATGACTATGATGGTGGATCAATAGTCAGACCAAAAGTATAGATCCAGAGTGATTTTAAGGCAAAAAAAGGTGGTAAATGAATGGGAAAACCCTTCTATTTATAACAAAATATTGAGTTAGTCTAGATATTGGTGCATAATTAAAATATTATTAACCAAATCAAGATCCAACTTTTATGGAATATTTTATTATATTTGTTAGAGGGAAAAGGAATTTGACTTGGGTTAAATCCCTTTATTTGTAAATAATAAATAAATAAATGATTTATTTATCATTTTAAGGATGTGGTTGAGTAATAATCAAATAAATAATGATTTATTTAATTATTTAAGGGTGATTTAGTCATATTTAACAAAGAATATTATTTAAATAAAGTTTAAATAATTATTCTTAGAAAATAATAAGATAAATAATGATTTATCTAATTAATTTCCTTGTTTTGGGTTAAATATAACCAGGAATATTAATTAAACTGTTGTTTAACTAATTATTCCTTGAGAAAAATCAAACAAATGTATATTTATTTAATATTTCCTCATGGGGTTTCCTGTTTAGACCATAAACAACTTAATAAAGGTGGTTTACTAAGTTATTTTCATAGTGAAAGCAATTTTACTTAGGGTAAAATTGGTATTACATGGTGTACTTGGGTCCATCTAATGACAATAGGTTAGATGACCAAAAAATGGCGTAACATATTTCCCCCCAACGTGCGAGCATTAGGAGCTAATCGTATGACCGAAGTATGTTGTAAGAACTCAATCACTAGACACCGAAGGGGAAGTCAAAGAGAGAGAAGTATAAGGTAAACCAAAGTGTTGAAAGGACTAGACCCTGAGGAGGTGAGACTTACATGTGCGACAAGTCTCTTTTATGAGTGAGTACATGTGCTATAGGCGACGGGGGAGGCATACATATGCCCGCTGAGACAAAGTACAAAGAATAAGTCATCCAGTAAATAAGGGACTGGACAATATAGTACATGCTGGCATAAACATGAGCCATATAAACAACATGATAATGAATCCCACATACATATTGTGCTTGGGATAATAGTCAGGACTTGTACAATAATATCTGAGTACATTAGATATAAATACAACCCAGATGCCCCTATAAATAGGAAAGGGCTCTGAAAATCTGACTGATACATGCAATAAAAAAGGATCTGCAAGCAGCTGAGGCCGACATCATCAAATCTATGGAGCTACATCCAAGGCTGAAAGAAAGAGGTCATCCGGGCATGTGGGGGGCTACCTGTAGGGCCACACCCTTATGAGGGTTGAGACATCTCACGCACACCCAGGAATCACTGATATTAGCTGCTGCATCACTGGACCATCAAGTATATGGATCTCCATCATGTTGAAATGAGCTAAAGCTAAGAAAAAATCAAGTCAAAGGGTAATAAGGAGTCCCTTTGCCTAATCCGAGGCACCGAACAAGAGTGGAATTTGGAACAAAAATTACACTACCCTCTAGACCCGTCTTCTGGAATGAATGAGCTGATGTCGACAGAAGGAGGTCCACCATAGGTGAGGCAATGAGGTATCCTCAACTAAGGCACAAGAGAAAATAGTACATCGACTGACACACTAACACTGGGGATGATGATGAACTGGGGGGTACTGAGTAGCGAGAAGATGACTTCCCTTATTAGAGCATAAAGAGTATGGATGACCAGGCAGCGACTGACACAATATCATGAGGGATAGGGGATAGTGGGACTGAAGAACATAATGTACGACACGACAAAGGGACCAAGCAATGAAGGATGGAGGACTATAGCAAGATACAAAGGGACTCAGGATAGACTCCATGAATGCAATGATGACTCAACTCGGATGCTCTAAACAAGGGTGACTTGATGGTGCTTCCACATAGAAAAGGGCCAATGGGAACCATAAAAATGTGAGTACATGGTGGTTACTCACGAAGAAAATCGACACGAGCATGGGCAAGTATGGAGGCAAAGTGCTGCCTCCAAGTATGAGTGTTGCAAATGAAGAAATTTTGATTTTGGGGAGTAGTGAAGTGATGCTTCATGGAAAAAATGTGTCTTGGTGAAGTATCAAATCACAAAAAGCATGAGCTGGCTACCTAAAGAAAATAAAACATGCCTTCCCAGAAGGAAATTCTAAGGGTAATATCTCTTCAGATTGAGTACATTGCGAGGATTGGGAAGGGGATGGCCTTCGAAGTCCTCTAATAGATATTCCCCCTGACCTAAATCCCTACTGATGATGTAAGGTCCTAGCCATAATGAGTCAAACTTCCAATGACCAAGTACATCATGGGCTTGGTCATACACCAGAACAAGATCACCTTCGTGAAAAGTACGAGGGTGGACTTTTCAGTCATATTGAGCTTTGGTGTGTTTCTTAGCCACCTAGATGGTTTGTAATGCAACACGACGATCTTCGGAAGCGCGATAAAGCATGATAAGTCATTTTTCTAAAGGTTTGGTGTCAGGGAGAAGTTCTATGGCTAGATCAAGGGAAGGTATTTCACACTCAATCGGTAAGACTGCCTCCTCTCCAAAAACAAGGTGGAAAGGAGTAAACCCGATGTCGGTTTTAACAGAAGTTCTATAGGTCCACAAATCAGGGAAAAGCATAAGGTGCCAGTTGGTTTTGTGCTTATACACCATCCATTGAAGCATGATTTTAAGGATTTTATTGACTGCTTCAACTTGGCCATTACCTTGGGGGTAATTGTAATATCCCAAATCTGGAACAGCTAGCAAGGCATGACTGGAAAATGAATTTTACAGTAATGGATGCTAAAGAAATGAAATATAGAACTTGGATCCCTTAGACCAGAGTATCTAAGTCCTATATCCAATATGAGGCTCAAAATAAATCCCTCTAGGTGGGTTAAACATATCTCCCACAACTAGCTATCTTCAGAAAATGCCCGATGAAGGGGTTACAAATAATTCTTGAGAAAGAAGTGGAATAAAAGCATTATTTTAGTAAGCCTAGATATATGAAGATACAAATAGCCAAAAATTGATGTTATATTATTAAAAATAGTACAATTACTTGAGGAAACAATCACTCAAGGCAATACAAGCCTCAACAATACATGTACAAGAAATGGAAGAACACTGCTACATATGTGAAACCCTTGGCTAAGACAGTGAAGTATATTCTGGAGAACTGCTGAAAAATGATGTAAATACATGGATATGACAATATGTGGCTCAATAAATAAGGGGGAACAAGATCTCAACCCCTGAAAACAATAATACAACAATCCTTAGAAGGATTGGCTGAAATATACAAAAAATGGAAAAATGTCAGAGCTGCTGAGTAGCAGCTGAAACTCAAAAATGGAACTGAAATAGAGAAGGATGAATATGATGAATAATCTAAAGTAGACCTCCTCCAATGGATTCTCCAAGTGAAGGCTGATCCTATCACTAGAAATATCACCCCACAATCAACAATGCAAAACCCCACAGCAAATGCTCAATGAAAATAATGCAGTTACTGAAGAAAAATGCGCTGTAGGGGCAAGGGAATGAGTTGGCCCAATGCTAAGATATGAAATAAGCTCAAATTGTTTACAAACTAATCTCCCAAAGGATACAGATACTCCTCCTCTTGAAAACAAGTGATAGAAGAGGTGTTGTGATCCTTCACTGCAACACCCTGCAACACAACATTACTTTGCTGCAGAAATAACGTTGTACTAGAGGAGAATTCTTGGCCTCAAGCCTGGATGTGAGGAAAATTAGTACAACTCCTTCAAGAGGATTCTTAAGGGAGGAGAAGGATTCCTAAACAAGAAATCCTTGTGCTAAGCAGCACAGCAACTCAGCTAAACAATCGGGACTGCAAATAGTGTAAGCAGACAAGAAATCTATAATCATATTCATGAGTAACAATGGTTGCCTTGCCCTCCTTTTAAACACATGAGATCTCCCTCTACAGGGGTCCCACTCTTTAGGGTTTCCTCCTTCAAGGAATATTCCCTCCTCTTTCTATGTGCTGTCCCACAAGATTCTTTCCACCTCATACCTCTGCGCTGTTTGACTTGGTCAAACTTGAGCGAGCCTCTTTGCAAATGTCTCCTTTCACACATGAGGGTCTAAAATCTAGTTCCATTTCTGATCCCCTTTCATACTAGAGGGATTTTATCCATGTTTTTATTAGGGATGGGCCTTCTTACCCAATTTATTCAACTCCTAAGTGAAAATAGCAAAAGTTAATATTCCAATTTATTGTAGGAAAATTTTGGAATATTACAGTCCTCCCCTCCCAAATGTTGCTTGTCCTCAAGAAACTACAAGGATAGAACTGAGAAGTTTCTCCCAAGGCATGGATACTGAAAAGTGTTGGGAAAAAATCTTCCCCAAATGGATCCTCCATGCCCAAGCAATCATCCAAACAAAATGAGTCACCTCCCAACATGGCAACGCCTAAAAATCTCCTTCCATCTCAAGCTCCGGAAATGAAGGTGGGCTGAAAATCTGAACATGGTAAGCATCATAGCTCACCCCATGCTTTCCTTCTCTCCACTTATGATAAGTGTAGAGGGTGTGTTGATCCTGGGTTGCAAAAATATTGCCCTGAAATGGCAAAGTAAAGAACAATCCTCCAAAGAGTACTCCTCCAACATTGAAGAACAAGTTGGCCCAAAATGTTTCGTCGATGATGAATAGGACATGATCATCATAGAACATCCTAATGAAAATTTTTCTGAATATTTTATATGATGGTACATGATACAAACAATGTCTCAAAAGTACACAGCACAGTCTCATCCACTTCAACTTCAGAAAATAGTATGGCAAGTAACATACAAAAATCATCACATCTACTAATGAATAGTAAATGGTTGAATGTGTCAACAATACATGATCAAATGCTTGCCCATGGCTGTACAATGGATGGCTATAAAACTCATGTCTCACCTCAAAAGAAAATAAATAGGTGGTTGTGGTGGCCATATCTCCTCCCATGCTCCCATTAGAACATGTACTGCAGAAAATGGGGGAATTCCCTCCGTTCAAGGACACATCCAACTCATGTGTCTCTCTCATAATCATGCTTCCAATTCAATTCAGATCCATATCAGAAAATGAATTCATGATCAGCAACAAGATGAGGAAAATGTTGAAGGTTTAATGTGGTGCAAGAAGGTACCAACAATTTTCCCAATAGTGACAGCGCAATTTTCCAAATTGTTGCTTAAGAAAATTACATGGCAAAATGTTTCTTGATACATAGTGAATCATGTACATCATCATATGAAAAATATTTGAATATAAAAATTGAACATACATGTAATGATAAAAAAATTTCCCAAGGCCACATAAAATATGGCTGCCTCCATCATATAGATTGGCCCAACAATGATCATGGAGCAATGTGACAAACTTGCCCTCTTGTGAAGCAATGCACTGCACAGTAATGGTAAGAGTATGAAAATAAATGAATGTATAAACAAAATTCTTTCCATATGCCAGAAGTAAGATGGTACATGGATCCATGATTGAGTCCTCCATAGTGTTTTGGCATGCTATGAAGAAGAATGGTCCATATGTTGCAAGAAGATAATCCTCCTTATGCTTGGAAATCCAAGTCAAGAAGAATATGTCATAGTGATAGATGTCTCTATCCACTACTCTATCATCATCACCTCCCCCTTGTTCAGTAAGTGCATCCAATGTGAAGTGATTCTGGGAACACTCCATCCATAAATCCCTGCTCCAAAGTGACAGCGCTATGAGCTCATGCAAATAAGCTCTTGTCAATACAAAGCTCTGTTCTTTGACATGCTCCTTGTCAAAGATACCTCCCATAATGCTGCTACACATAAGAAGTTCCTCCCAAGGTGGAAGTACCTCTTGATCATATAAGGCCAGGGAGATAATGCCTTCTCCTCCTCTTGCAACATCATGCAAGGTGTGAGAGCAAATCTGCTCTTGCTCTCCCAAGAACAAACAAAGCAACAAAATATTTTGCTTCCTTGGCATACTTCCATCATACAAATCATGTGATGAAAACACAATTAATGATATGAATATAATACCAACACCATGCACCCATACTCTCTGCTACTCAAAGATGCAAGTATCCTGCCACATACCGTTAGAAAGATGATGATGACCAAACTCTTTCAAGAGTAACCAGTGTAGGCAAGCCTCCTGCTGCCCGGTATCATAAATTTGCAAGTAGCGTCCCATCTCCTTGCTCATCAACCACATCCACTCATTCACTTGTGGGTGTCTCATTCTTCTCTTCATCTTGGTACTCCTCCCATGATGACTACCATCCTCCCAAAGTAGATCCTTGTCTTTGAACTTCATGGGAATTTGAAATGCAATCTTCTCAAAGATCAATTTGATCCCATAACGACCCAAATAGGTGGTAGGAAAAAGCCTCCCATCACGATGTGTATGGCTCAAGGAATTTCCAACATAAGCATGAGAGATGGTATCCATCCTAAGATGTGCTCCATCTTCTATTTACTCCTGTGAGAAGGGAAGAAAGTCCTTGCACTTCATGATGTGTTGAAGTGCACCTCTAATGAGATCTCTCCATGAGACCTCCCTCTCAATAATAGCCCTCCAAAACCAATGAGGTCTTGGATCTACTAAAAGTAGAAGTTTATGTTTTAGCTAAGAGGAGCTCATTGAGAAAGGGTCATCTAGAAAGGAGAAAGGGTTTCTCACTTCAATATTTCTACTATCCTCCATCAAGTCCTCAAACCTCAACCTCAAGTGTGATGTACAATCCAACAATGACTCATGAGGATGATGGCTTATTTCCTCCTTGAATGTTTCCATGTTTCATAGCACAGTGCAACCAAGCTGCTCTATATTAGCAATGGGATTTGACCCTTGGTCATGTAAAATCAAATCTCCACAATTATCAAAATAATTTGCTGAAACAATAGATTGTGGAAATATTTTCATACCTTGATGAGATTTTGGAATCTCTTGTAGGGATGCAATAGTTCCTTCCTCCAATGTGTTGGCTGCCCTAACTGTTGATGCATGTGCCTGCTCCTCCATGAGTGTGACAGTGTTAGTAAAAGGCTCCTCAAGAGGTGGTGTGGGATTTTCTTCCTTTTTTCTTTCTCCATCAAAAGTTTTGATCAACATTTGAGTGAACTTTTCAAAAAATTTCACCCTTGCATTGCTCAAGTGGCTGAACCACCAAACATAGGCTCCACCCTCCAAGTGCAGCGCTGAGATCTCAACAGCTTCTTCCTCCACTACAGGATGTAGCAAGAAAAATGCCTCCAACTTTCTCACCCAAGCTTTTGTTATAGATGACCCATCAAAAGTAGACAACAAAAATCTATTGCCTTTGATTTCTCTTCTGCTACAAGGTATCTTATCTTCCTTCAACTAGATGAAATGAGGGAAATCTAGAGTCTCCTTGAAGGCTCTGGGTTGAGATTTGTACTCAACAAGGTAATCACTTACAATCTGATAATCCAAGTGTCCTCCATGCTCAATGTCTTCTTCTTGATGAGAATAAGAAGTGCATGGTCCTTCCTCTTCTATTCCTTCAATCTTCTTGACCTCCTTGGAGAGGTCCTCTCTAGATCTAAACACTAATGAGAGTAATCTCATATTCTTCATCATTCTTATCTTCTTGGGCTAATACTCACAGGCTGAGCCAAGAAATTTGCTCTGATACCACTGTAATATCCCAAATATGGAACAGCTAGTAAGGCATGACTGGAAAACACATTTTCCAATAATGGCTGCTACAAAAATGAAATCCATCAATTAGATCCATTATATTAGAGCATCTAAGTCCTATATCCAAGAGGAGGCTCAAAATAAATCCCTCTAGGTGGGTTAAACAGATCTCCCACACCTAGTTGTCTTCAGAAAATGCCCGATGAAGTGGCTGCAAACAATTCTTGAGCAAGAAGTGGAATAACAACGTTATTTTAGTAAGCCTAGATATATGAAGATACAAATAGCCAACAAGTGATGTTATAGTAGTAAAAATATTACAATGACTTGAGGAAAAAATCACTTAAGCAAGGCAATACAAGCCTCGGCAATACATGTACAAGAAATGGAAGAACACTACTACATATGTGAAACCCTTGGCTAAGACAGCACAGTATATTATGGAGAACTGCTACAAAATTATGTCAATACATGGATATGAAAATATATGTCTCAATAAATAAGGGGGAGCAAGATCTCAACCCCTGAAAACAATAATACAACAATCCTTAGAAGGATTGGCTGAAATATACAAAAAATGTCAAAATGTCGAAGTTTTTGGGTAGCCACTGCAACTCAAAACTGGAATTGAAATAGAGAAGTCTGAATATGATGAATAATCTGAAGTAGACCTCCTCCAAGGGGTTCTCCAAGTGAATTCTGATCCTATCACTGGAAATCTCACCCTCCAATCAACAATGCGAAACCCCACAACAAATGCTCAATGAAAATAACGTAGTTATTGAAGCAAACTGCATTGTATGGGTAAGTGAATGAGTTGGCACAATGCCAAGATCTGCAATAAGCTCAAATGGCTTCCAAAATTATCTCACAAAGGATAGAGAGACTCCTCCTCTAGAAAACAAGTGATGGAAGAGGTGTTCTGATCCCTCACTGCAACACCCTACAACACAACATTACTCTGCTGCAGAAATAACACTGTACTGGAGGAGGATGCTTGGCCTCAAGCCTGGATGTGAGGAAAATTAGTAAAACTCTTTCAAGAGGCTTCTCAAGAAAGGAGAAGGATTCCTAAATAGGAAATCCTTGTTCTAAGCAGCACATCAAATCAGCTAAACAACTGGGACTGCAAATAGTCTAAGCATACAAGAAATTTATAATCATATGCATGAGTAACAATGGCTACCTTGCCCTCCTTTTAAACACATGAGAGCTCCCTCTCCAGGGGTCCCACTCTTTAGGGTTTCATCCTTCAAGGAATCTTCCCTCCTCTTTCTCTATGCTATCCCACAAGATGCTTTCCACCTCATACCTCTACGCTATTTGACTTGGTCAAACTTGACCCAGCCTCTTTGCAAATGTCTCCTTTCACACATGAGGGTGTGAAATATAGTTCCATTGTTGATCCCCTTTCATACTATAGGGATTTTATCCATGTTTTTTTTAGGAATGGGCCTTCTCACCCAATTTATTCAACTCCTAAGTGAAAATAGCAAATTTTAATATTCCAATTTATTGTAGGAAAATTTTGGAATATTACAGTAATAAGAGGAGGAATATTGGTGCTCAAAGCCCAATAGTGAGGATAGCTCATGCCATATCTCATCTTCAAAATGTTGGCCATGGTTAGAGACCAATTTTTTCGAAACTCTGAATCGAGCGATCACATGGTTAAAGAAAAAGAGGGTTGTGGTAGGTGTCGTGTTGTTAAACGTTGGCATGGCCTCAACCCATTTGGTGAAAGAGTCAACCACCACGATGATATGCTTATGGTTACTATCCGATGATGGTTGACACTCCATAAAGTCTATGGCCCACTTACAGAAGGGACTAGCTAAGATGACAGGATGGAGGGGAGCCAAAGGGGCTCGTGCCTTAGGGGAAAAATGTTGGCAATTGGGATAGTGTTTCACTGCCTCAATGCAATCACCAAAGAGAGAAGGCCAAAAGTACCCAGCGTGCATGATTTTCTGGGAAGTGGCTAGACGATAGAGGTGGCCACCACAAGCACCTCTATTATAGGCATTGAGGACTTGTTCTTCTTTAGCGTGTGTGAGACAACGACGAAGGACATAATCTACACCACGACGATAAAGGTCGTCACCGATAATGTAACATCCCAAAATGGGAATGTAGTAGTGCATAAGCACAATACTCGAATATGAGGGTGAAATTAAGTCATAAATTTTTTTGATAAGAACATAGCCATCAAATGAATGAAACAGTAGCAAAAGAAGCACTTCTACACCTTCCCAAGTGGGGAAAATGCAACAAATACACCCCGAAAACGTTATTTTCTGGAGATATGTGTTTTAACTAGGAGAAATAATGCTTGGTTCCCTTAGAATATAGACTTAGGTCCTCACATACAAAAGAGGAATTGAAACAGATCACTTATGATAAGTTAAACAAACCTCCCGACCTCAAATCCGCTTAAAATTAGCCAAATCCCATGAATTAAGTTATGCATAATTTACTGAAGCAAATGATAGCGTTATTTTCTTAGGGTTTTTGTAGTATAATGAGCAAAAATCATAGATCTAGAAATTTATAGAACAATATGCCAAGAAAATGAAGATTTGGCCTCCTTAATGCATTATAAAAGTAACCCAGCAAGGGTTTCTTGAAAGCATGAGTACAAAAAGAGAAGATCTGAATATTCATCTCTGAAAAATGTAGTCTGACTAAAACATTAAAAAAATGTGGCTGAATAATACAAAATAGGAATGAGAATTCTTTCCTCTATCTTTTCGGGAGAAGGGTTGGCCCTTTCCCTAGGAAACTAGCTCAGAAACAAGGGTCTTAACCCTGCTGCAACAACTCTATGAAAAATGACGCAGTTATTGCAAGGGACTACATTGTAGGAGATGAGGAATCATTTTTCCTATTTCCAAGATGTGAAATGAGCCTAGAAATATTCCTAGCTGATCTCTCAAGAGAAGGAAGGCACCCTCTACTGAGAAACAGACCCAGAAGTGGTGTTAACAAACCTCCACTGCAACACCCTGCAACACAGTAATATTCTGCTACAGAAATAATGCTGAGGCTGGAGAATGGTGCTTGGCCTCAATCCTGGATGTGGATCAATATAGAACAGAGCTCTCCCAAGAGGCCTCTCAAGGGAAGAGGTGGGATTCCTGCTCGGAAACACCTTGTGCTAAACAACACTGCAACCCTGCTAAACAACAAGAGGAAGCCAAGTCTAAATAGACCAATATCAAATGATAATAAAAATCATGAATAAAAAAGGCTCCCATCCTCTCCATATATATCAAGTGAACCTCTTCATATTGGGTCCCATCCATATGTGCCATCAAGCTCATGCAATTTGTCCTCCACCAAAACTGTGTTGTTCATCAAGGAGATTCAATGTATCTAGAAAGCTTTGTTGACTTGGTCAAAGTTGACTGAATCAACATGAATCTATCTCTGTTCACACCCAAAGGTGCTCAAATTATCTGCTTACTCTTCTTCCTTTCACATTAGGTGTGTTATTGATCCTTCTAAAGAGGTTAATGGGCCTCCCTACCCATTTATTCACCTACCTAGTGATAAAACAACTCTAATATTCCATTTAGCTTGAAGGCTAAATTTTTGGAATATTACAGTCCTCCCCTCCAAAATGTTTCTTGTCCTCAAGCAACTGTATAAGGAGAGAAAAATTCCTCCCCTCCTCTTCTTGTGGCCTCCTCATCAAAAGTCCCCACCACTGCTCAAAATATCTACTGCAAATATTCCCTCCAATGTTTCCTCCCAACCATGCAAAACCATATGGCTCACATCATAGAAAGGTGGAAGGGGTAAGTGGAAACCTCCTTGCTATCCAATGGCCTCCTCAAGGTAGGAGTGATTATAAACATGGGGAATATTATTCCCAATGAGTGACTTCCACACCCATGCTATCATCCAAATGAAATTAGCCAATCTAGTTAGCTCAAAAAGATCCTCAACCCCCAGTTCATACAATGTGTTGGGGATGCATGGGGAGATTGGATCCTCCCATCCAAATGCTTTCTCTCTCCATTTATGATAAGTATGGGGTTGTTTCTGATCTTGGGCTAAAATTTCATGATCTCCAAGAGTGGCCCAAGCTACCCCACCAAACAAATAAACCATGAAGTGCCACCTCCAAAAACTCAAGTTCTTCAAATGGCTCATCCCACATGAAGGAAAGAGATGTAGTTTGGAAATCATAGGATGCCCATTGCTTCCCCTAAAACATGCATCATGTAAATTAGGGAGAATCATAATCCCAATGGGCATCTTCAACTCATATCCCACTCTCCAAACAAAGCTCCCCATGAACATAGAAATATCAGCAATACATGGAAGAAAAAACCAATAGAAACAAGTTGTCATATGACAACCGGAAAGTGGATCAAGGTCCCACACAAGGAACTAGCGCAGTGCATCCTTTGCCTGCATCAAATCAAACAAGAACACGTTCTTTTCCAGTCACTTGTTTTCTGCCACAATCATTTTAAAAGATAGAAACATGAAAGTAAAAAGTGGTGTCAATGGTGCACACCAAAAATCATGTGGCTTTCCCCACAAACCACCAAAGAGATAGCCAATATCAATGCTACAAATGGCTTCAAGTACATCATATACAATATTAAAGAAAGAATAATCCTCCTTGGTACAACATGCTCCTCATATAAAGTAAAGAAGTACAAAACATAACGTGGAATTATACATTCTTCACCATGTACTTGGGACCTTGAGATGAAATGACTCAACTGGAAATTATCCCTCACCTTCAAAGAGTAGGGAAGTCACTATGACATCCTCTCTATCACCATATAGGCTTTGCATCTCTCCATATACTGAAATATTTCATACCGGATGACCTCCCAAATCAACTCCTCTCCCAAGGAAAGATATGCATCAAAGTGCATGGAAAATAAGTCCTCATGTGCTGCATGTAACAACTTCTCCTTGAGCTTAGAAGCTATAGTCAAGAATACTCTGCCATAAGAATAGATGACCACATCATCCACCATATATCTACCATCTCCATCAGGGTCATCAAGAATCATGTAAGCACCAAGATCCTTGGAGTACTCTACCAAGATTGGAGACCTCCAATATGGATCTATCCTCCTAAGAGATAGTGTTGATGATCTGCAATGTGAAGCTCCCCACATGCTGCTATCTTTTCCTTTGACATCCCTCATGCCAAATTCATCCTCCAAATTGCTGCCATGCCCATCACACAACTGCTCATGCTCAAAATAAGTAGTGATATTTGTAAGTGGGCCTCCCATGAGAAGCTCTCATCCAAAACGAATCTCCCAATATTGGCCCATGTAAGAATGAGTGGCCTCCATCTACTCCAATGTATGAAAGATTCCTTCCTCAAAGGAAGTACCCTCTATTCTTCCAAATCCATGGAGTAGATCCCTTGCACCACGAAGGTTCCATCCTCCACCACTGCAGCAAATGTTTTCAGTGTAGTACAGATAGTGACAGTGGGTGTGCTGAAAATGGGAGAATGTCTCCCTCCTCCTTGAGACTATCTCAAACTCTCTGTGCTGTACTAGACTCCTCCAAAGTCTTCACCTCTCCAGAATCTAAGAGGGGAGAACCAAATGGAAATATTTCTCTTACTAACTCCAGATCTAGTGGCCTCCCAGGTGGAATGCCTCCCTGTAGTGAGACATTAATTTAAAGAGTAGACTGTACATATGGTTGGGAAAATTTGCCCCTGCCCTCATAGCGCAAACTAGTCTACCTCTTCTTTGCACATGCTCTCTGAAATAGATATGGCTTTGTGCTCCTCATCAAATGATGATGTATTTCCTCCCTACCTTCTCCTTCCATCAATAATATCTCACAATCATGATTCTCATTGATTCTGCTTTGTCTCCCATATGTGAGATCCTGGGGAACTTCTTGCAATGCTACAAGAAATCCTCCTGTTGGAGCAAGTGCTCCTCCTTCCTCTGTATGAGGTACTAGATATGCTCTAGATATGACAGCGTTGTAACCCCCATCCTTATCATCATCTTCAATATGAATAGGAGGTAACTGCTCAATAAGAGGATCCTTTTTTGCAAAAGGAACCTTCATGCCCACTTGTCCAAGGTTATGAAACAAGTATCTTGCCTCTGGCAAGGTATCATGCAAGATGTGAGCTTCTCCAATAGTTTTCTGAAGTGGTTTTGAGTTTGCAGGTTCTTCCAACCTATGCAAAAGTATCATTGGTTTGATTGTTTCATGTTTTTTATCAAAATTTTCTACCAATATCTTAGTGAACTTTGCAAAAGAAGAAGTATTGGAATTTTTCAATGAAAATTACTCAAACATCCACCAAGCATAGGCCTTACCTTCAAAGTGGAGTGATGCAACTATGATGGCTTCATCTTCACAAACTTTGTGCTGCTACAAATAAGTATGCAACTCCTCCACCAAAGCTCTGGTTGAACAAGTTGGGGATCCATCAAAGTTAGATAGAGAAAATATACCCATTTCATGCAGCTTCCTCATCTCCACCTTGATCTTGCAAAACTCTTTGAAAGTGATATGATCTCTAAACTTTTCAGTTTGAGATTCATACTCTTGCAGAAAATTAATAAGAGTTTCCCTCCTTGGCATTTCCTCTTCTTTCACCTATTTCATAGCAGATCTGGGCATTTGACTGCACTGTGCATAATAGCGTGTAGTTGCATGCTCACACCTATCATGTGCCAATCTAGGTCTGGCTCTAGATTCAAACTTCTCTGGAGATTCCATCTCCTCTCTCATCTTCTTAAGATCTTCATTGATGCACTGCATAGATTTTGGAAGAATATTTTTGAGCCTCTCCTCCTTTCTTCCTCCACATAATGGAGTCTTATTTCTATTCATTTCTCCTTCTCTTGATAGCATCATGGCTGAGTTCCACAGGTTGAGCCAAGACTATGCTTTGATACCACTGTAATTTCCCAAAATGGGAATGCAGCGGTGCATAAGCACAATATTGGAATAGCAGGGTGAAATTAATTCATAAAATTTGTTTAGAAACACATATCCATAAAATGAATGAAACAACATAAAAAGAAGCACTTCTACACCTTCCCAAGTGGGGAAAATGCAACAAATAGACCCTGAAAATGTTATTTCTAGAGATCAGTGTTTTAATTATGAGAAATAACACTTGTTTCCCTTATCATATAGACTTAGGCCCTCACATAAAAAAGAGGAATAGAAAAAAATCACTTATGATAAGTTAAACAGACCTCCCCGCCTCAAATCAGCTTAAAATTAGCCAAATCCCATGACTTAAGTTATGTATAATTTACTAAAGTAAATGATAGCATTATTTTTTTAGGGTTTTTGTAGTATAATGAGAAAAAATCATATATATAGAACTTTATAGAAAAATATTCCAAGAAAATGAAGATCTGGCCTCCTTAATGCATTATAAAGGTAACCTGGCAAGGGATTCTTAAAAGCATGAGTACAAAAAGAGTAGATCTGAATATTCAGCTCTGAAAAATGCAGTCTTAGTACAACATTACAGAAATATGGATGAATAATACAAAAGAGGGATGAGAATCCCTTCCTCTAGCTTTCTGGGAGAAGGGTTGGCCCTTTCCCTAGGAAACTAGATTAGAAACAAGGGTCTTAACCCTGCTGCAACAACTCTATGCAAAATGACGTAGCTCTTGCAAGGGGATGCACTATAGGAGATGAGAAATACTTTGGCCTACTGCCAAGATGTGAAATGAGCCCATAAATCTTCCTAGCTGATCTCTCAAGAGAAGGAAGGCACCCTCTACTGAGAAATAGACCTAGAAGTGGTGTTAACAAACCTCCACTGCAACACCCTGCAACACAGCAATATTTTGCTACAAAAATAATGCTAAAGTTGGAGAATGGTGCTTGGCCTCAAGCTTGGATGTGGAGAAATATAGAACAGATCTCTCCCAAGAGGCCTCTCAAGGGAAAAAGTGGGATTCCCGCTTGGAAACACCCTGTGCTAAACAACACCTCAACCCTGCTAAACAAAAAGAGGAAGCCAAGTCTAAACAGACCAATATCAAATGATAATCGAAAGCATGAATAATAAAGGCTCCCATCCTCTCCATATATAGCAAGTGAACCTCTTCATATTGGGTCCCATACATATGTGCCATCAATCTCATGCAAGTTGTCCTCCACCAAAATTGTGTTGTTCATCAAGGAAATTCAATGTATCTAGACAGCTTTGTTGACTTGGTCAAATTTAACTGAATCAACATGATCCATCTTTGTTCACACCCAAAGGTGCTCAAATTAGCTGCTTATTCTTTCTCCTTTCACATTAGGAGTGTTATGTATCCTTCTAAAGAGGTTAATGGGCCTCCCTACCCATTTATTCACCTACTTAGTGATAAAAAAACTCTAATATTCCATTTAGCTTGAAGGCTAAATTTTTGGAATATTATAGATAATAAGGTAGTGAGGGGCCTGGTGTTAGATACGTCGTCGAGCATCACGATCAAGATGGAGGGTGAAATTTTGAGTTCACAAATAAGTAAGGATGTCCCCATACTAAGGGTCATTAGTGGTAATGGAAAATATATGTTCATCGAGGAAATTATCATTAACTGGAGGATCCTGTGTACCTATAGGTAGTTCGGAAATGAGTTCAGCGAGGGCTAAACCTTTATTTTATTTTGGTATGACAAATTCAAGATCAAATTCCTAGAGGATCACAATCCAATGGGTGTACTTCCCACTGATGATTCGACGACTCAATAGGAAGGCCATAGGGTTGGAATTAGTCATGACCTTGGTGGAACGCATGAGGATGTAATGACAAAGTTTCTGGACTGAGAACATGATAGCCAATGCTAATTTCTCTCTGTGTGAGTAGGATACAAGAGGTCCTACAAGGTTCTTACCGACGTAATAGATAACATGCTCAATTCCATTATTATCTTCCTGAATAAGGACTCCAGCAACCGAGTAGGTGGAACCAGAGATATAAAGGATGAAATCCCTATCAAAGTTAGGGGGATGAATCAAGGGAGCGGATGTGCGAGCATGATTTAGAGAATCCAAATACTTTTGAGCATAGGCATCCCATACAAAAGGGATATTAGAGTGGAGGAGTCTAAGGAACCCATGCGCGGTGGTGGCATAGTCAAGTACGAACTAACGAAGGAAATTAGCTTTTCCTAGGAGGCTTTGTAACTGGCGTAAATTACGAAGAATAAGAAGCTCAAGGATGGCTTGAAATTTCAATGGGTCAAGCATGATACCATCTTTAGACACAATGAAGTCTAGAAGATGGTCGAGAGGTACACAAAAGACACATTTCAGTGGATTGAGGCGGATATTATACTTGCAACATTGGAGAAAGACGATACATAGATCGTGGAGGTGTTGCGCCTGATGTTTAGAACGTGCAGTGAGGTCATCTAAATAAGCAAGGATAATATGAGCCAATTCATGGAAAAAGTAAGACATAGCCCGCTGAAAAGTGGCTCCTGCATTTTTAAGGCCAAATGGCATTACTCGATAGGCAAAGGTTCCCCATAGAATAATGAACACGGTTTTAAGTTGATTAGCACGATGGATAACAATTTGTTTGTACATGGAGAAACCATCCATAAAGGATATGACCTCGTGCCCCACACACTCATAAATAATTTGGTTAATGAATGGTGTGGTGAAGTTGCTTTTGGGACAAGCTTTGTTCATATCGCAAAAGTCAGTGCAGATACAGTTGGTGCCTTGTTTCTTGAGAACGGGAACCGGATTGGACAGCCAAGTGGTGTATTCAATGGGATAGATAAAACCATCTTGCTTGAGCTTATTGATTTCGTCTTTGACAGCTTTTCATCTGGAAGAATTAATGGGTCTCAACTTTTGACGAACAGGATTGGCATCAGGCCATGTATCGATATGGTGTTCAACAATGGCAAGATCAAGTCTGAGCATTTCTGAATAAGACCAGGCGAAAATATCACGGAATTCTCTTAATAGCTTGGTGTAAGCCTCAACTTCGTCCAGGGTGCAATGGTGTTGGCAATCATGATTTCCATTAGACCAAAACCCGCAGGTGTTAGTCAACGATCGCATCGCTAGAGATAAGGATCCACGAAAGGCGGTTAGTTCACGTCGCAAAACACACGTGGAGTGTTGGTTTATCCAATGTCCAACAATCTCCTCCCCAACGTGAGTCGGGTGTGTATCGAAATCGTGACCTACGCTCTGACACCACTTGTTGGGAATCACGATTGCCTTTAGACCAAAACCCACAGGTGTTATTCAACAATCGCATTGCCAGGGATAAGGATCCATTAAAGGTGGTCATTCCATGTCGCGAAACACATGGGCAGCATTGGTTTATCCCATTTCTGACAAATGGGTGCCCAAGGTGATATTTTATTCTATCCATGGTTTGTCAGAAATGTCAATTTTAATGGTAGGAGAGATATTGGCAATATTTCCTTCTTCGAAAGAATTAGTTGCAAGGATGGGATTTCTAAACCAATCGAACTCATTAGGAATGAAGTCTTTATTTTCCATAGCATATTGGTCATGGGACTTCTATGGGAGGAAGTATGCGCGCTGGTGCATATCATCCCATGGAAAGTTAGGTTCGACCATAGCTTCCATAATGTATTCATCGGAATAGAAGATGGGGTGAATGGAGGAAGAGAGACTGCCTGATGTGGTAGAACTACCTGACTCATCGTCATGTGAAGAAAGGCTCACATGCGCAACGTCATGGGGGACGATAGAAGAGTAAGCAGATAAAGGATATATCGATGTTGAGCCCAAGGTGATCGTTGAAGGGAGGTCAAACGAAACATGAGGGGAAGTTTCCAAGGGGACTTCTACCGAGGGTCTCATGGATGATGATAGGAAGAAAATGTGGGCCAAAGGCTCTGTCATCTTAACATCGGGAGGTGGAATGTCAATGTTCTACTGGAGCATAACTCACAGGCAAGTGAGAGGTGAACTTTTCATGCTTGGCCTCGAATTGGCGGAACGCTTCCAAAGAGGAGCAATACTCTTCAAGGCGGGGATAGAGGTGAGTGTAATGGCCATGGAAATCGCACAAAGCATAGGGGTGATTGGTGTGCAAATTTTTTAGTTTTGGGACTGAATCGGGTATAGTGACAAAAACCTCAGGGATATCAGACTCCAAAAATGTCTCATTGACCATGAACTTAAGGTGAGAAAACTTTGGACAAGTGTGGGTGGCGTGACCGACAACATCACACAAAGCACACTAGATAGTTCATTTTGGTGGCCGAGGAGGGGCAAGATTTGTCGGAGTGGCCTTGTCTTTGGTTGCCCCCATGCGAGCTTTTCCCTTCTTACCCGAAGTGGTTGCAACAAGATGTGGTTCCTATTGAGGTGGTTGAGGCACTGTTGCAGTGGGAGAAGTCATGGGGACTGGTTGAACTAGCGTAAAAACAAGATAAGGTTTGGATTGACCAGGCGGGGTAGTGGCTGGAGGATCAAAGTACAAGACAGGAGTCCCAAGGGTCAAGTTAGGAAGAGAGAGGGTGGCCATGACAGGTGCCATATAAAATCCTGGTGGGGGAGCTAGGAACGGTATCTGATCGGAGGGGTAATGGCTAGGCAAGATGTCTCCTTAATGGTTAAGGCCTGGAGGAACCGTTCCAAGAGGGTAGAGAGGCTCATGGATACCAGCTGAAGGGCCAAGAGGAGGAGGTCCAGAAGGCTGAATCAAAGGGCTACGAGTAGGTTGCGGAGGGTGAGGAGGCGGTTGACTAGCTGAGGCAGGCTGCTTGAGAGTAGCCTGAGATGATTGCATCATGCAAACATTCGATGATATGGGATCAGAGACAGGAGGAGGAAGACTAGGGAATGTACCAAGAAATGAGGAATCTTTGTAGACTCCAGGTGAGACATTGATCAAAGGATCGATGGTTTTCTTGTTGGCCACCGAAGAAATTGTGGACTTAGGGGAGGTGTGAGACTTCGTTTCGTAATATGTTAATTTTTCAATGGTGACTATATTTCCATTATGAGGGAAGGAAATTTTGCGGTGGACCGTAGAAGGGATAGCAGACATCACATAAGTGTAGCTACGACCCAATAGAATTTTGTAATCTAAGGGGGCATCTATGACTTATACATCAATGCAAACATTCTTGCCCACAAGAGTAATAGGACAATTGCAGAATAAGCCAATGGGCTGGGAGGTGTGGCCATCCCACGCTCAGAGAGTGATCGTGGAGGGAGCAAACTCAGGTGATCCAAGTTGCTTCCAAACTGAAGTGGACATCACACAGGTGGATTCCCCCTCATCAATAATGCATCAGGAAACATTGGCATTCCAGATCTTGACTGGGATTTACAAGGTGACGGAAGCATGGAGAGGAGGATGTTCTGACCGATTAACATCAAATATAATCAATCAATATTCAAAAGGATCTGCAGCACCCATGGTAGATAGTAGAGCTTTTCATTGTGAAGGGCACGACTGGACGAGTTCCACCATTGAAATGTTAGCAGGAGATTGTGCCAAATCATCTACTATGCTATACAAATGGGCAGCTTTATCGAAAGCAGCATTTCGGCATAGTGGTCCCTTAGGGATATTGGTATGAACTTCCACCTTAGGCTGAGGGATATACAAGGGACCATTAGGTGTCAAAAGAGGCTCTGTAGAGACTGAAGGAGGCGGCTCGGGGATAGACATAGTGGGAGGCTTGTCGTACTGACGGGACCGAGTCTGAAGATTGATGTCTATGGTTAGAGGTTGATCAGAGTTCATCATGAGAATCTAGTAATCAGAGATACCAGATGGAAGAGTTTGAGTGGCCACCTATCCTTCAGGTGGTTGGGTAACCATAAATCCTTACTGAGGGAAAGGATCAGTAGGCACAGCTTGTTTACTAGTGCAACACTGGGAGGGACAGAAGGGGAGGCTTGTTGTCCTCGCAATGTTTCTTGAGACTCCCACAGCTGCTGCATCTATGGTAAAAGAAGACAGTCATGTGTTTAACGACCATAAATACCACAGCAAGAACAAGCCTTATTCATGCGAGTAGGCTTGTCCTGCTTGGGTTGGGTGCTGTGTTGCTGGTTAGTAGCGTTATGAGCATTATTTTGAGGATTAGGTCCAGGATTACTAGGAGAAGACTAATTTTGAGTTCCTTTCTTCTTCTTCTTGGAGGCAGGAGGATTAGTCGTGCCCCTCTGTGCATACACCTGCCCCTGAGGGGGTGGTGACTGCTATTGTGGGGGTTGAGAAGGCAAGGGAGGAGGTGGTGCTAATTTTGGAGGAGCTGGAGCACCAGGCTATGGATACGCATAATAAGGAGGTTGGGTAATAGTGTGGTAAATAGGAGGTTGGGAAAAAAGCAGAGGCATGCCTTATCCTGGATATGTGCTACCAGGAGGGGGAAAAGTGCAAGAGGTGCTGGCCCCCCCCTGAGGAAAGCGATAGCCCATGGGAGGTTGAGCGTATGGATTAGAGAGAGCTCCAATGATACCGTCGACGGCGTGAGATGCCCTCGGTGCATTGGCACCACCGGGTCTAGGAAGATCAAGTAGAATAGCATAAAGATAACTTGACTGAGCATAGATCAGGTCATATTTTAACGCAATTTGGAGAGTGGCTTATTCAGTTTAAGGAAGGTGTGATGCGACATCTTTCCCGATAGGTGGCAAAAGAGATCTAAGGAACTAGTCCATGTGGACACTGTCTTCAAAGGTAGGAGCTTGACATAGGCTCTTTCTTCTCCGCCATTCCTGGATTTGGTCGAATGGGCAGGTCACAGATGATTGACAGAAAGAATTCAAGAGTTCGGTACCAGTGTCATAATGAAGGGGAAGCTGGAAGTAAGACAAAAAATCCCGGGAAATAGTCACAAAGGTGGTATGAGAGGAAGGGGCCTAATCAACATACCACTTAGAAGCTTCACCTATAAGAGTACAATGGAACAACCGAAGATGGATAGAGTCATCGGTAATGGAGTTAGACGAACACCACATGTGGAAAGATCAAACATGATTTTTAGGATCTTCTCCAGCAAGGCCTTCGAACTTTGGGATGTCAAAAGGGAGCTTCGTCAGCATAGCAGGCCAACTAGTGTCATGGTGTATAGGGTCATTTATCAATTGGTCAAAATCAAGAAGGCTGAGGCCTGTCATGAAGGGGAGCAAGGGCGTAGCCAAGGTAGTGTCCGTTGTGGTTCCACTAGTGGTATTCCCAGCATGGGGGCTGGGGTTACCACCAGCATTAGGTATTGCACCAGAGATTGTGAAGGTGATAGGGGGAGAGCTGAAGGTGGAACGAGAAGTAGAACCCAATGGACCAGAAGAAGAGTGGGAGTGCGGACTCAGTGGAGGAATAACTAGAATCCTACGTGAAGGAGTGAGTCTTCCTACCGAAAACTGAGGATGAAGGCCAAGAAGTCTCCAAGATAAACACCTTGGTGGTGCAATAATGACGACACAAACACGACACAAATGAAAAAGAGACCGAGAAGGGCAGGGAGGTGAATTATCAACTGATTACAATGTTGAAACAAGGGCAGAGAGGTGTAGGATGAATTGATTTCAATGTTTTAGAGTCTTTTCTTGGTGGTGTTAACAAAGCCCTTTTTCGCTTAGGGTGTAAATGTTAATTTTTAAACCTAGACATTTGTAGAGAAAAATAAAAAGTGTGTTGTGTAACTGAAAATAAACCTGCAAATAACAGTATATGAAACTGAAATAATAGTAAATAAATAGCTAATAATGCAATAATCTAAACCCAAGGAGGCGGGCCTCTCAACAAGTAGTTTGTAGGTGGGTAAAAAATTAATCAAAACACACTAAAAAATCCAATAGATCTAAGGTCAGGAGGGACAAGGATCTAAAGGACAAATTTGTTGGAAAGTGGTGTAGAAAACAACAAAAAATTAGAGGACAAATTGTTGTAAATGAGGTGGTGAAAGGCTATCTCCTGGAGGGAAATGGAGTGAATCCTAGAGGAAAACCCAAACAAAGCTAAATTAGTTAATTTGGATGGATAACAAGATGATCTGAAGTGGATCTGAAGGTGAGGTATCAGATCTGAAAAATGGTTGAAGACTCTAAAATTTCAGACGACCTAGAACAACAAAAATTCTTCCACAAGAGGTGGAGGGTACTGAAGCCCTAGGGGGCTAGGTTCCCACTTAGTTGAGAAAAACAGAACAGGTACAAGTCCAAAACACGCGGAGATGGAGGTTAGAAAACCCTAAACATAGGCTTAGACAAACCCAAAAAACTTTGAAAATTTCCCACAAAAAGTCCAGGTCGCAATTTTTGACCTGTTTTCAGCAAAGATCACATTTTTTGGGCTGAAAGGTGTGTCCTAAGGGTCCAGGTTGCAAATTTTGGGCCAAAAAGTGCATTCTGCACTTCCGGCACTCTCGGTGGCAGAATTTAGAAAAAATTGTCGTCTCAGCTGCAGCTAATGTCTGTCACCGGCGCAATAGGTCCGAAAACACACACAAGTTAGAATTTTTATCTTTTTAGGCTTTTATAGGTTAAAAACAACATCAAGAAAAGAAAAAACAAGAGGCTGAAGAGAAATCCTAGGGTTTGAAGTAGCTAGATATGTAAGGATCAGAAAAACGACAGTGGTCGTAATCGTAAACTTGTGGGGAGTCGCTAGTTGTTAGTATGAATCTTAATTCCAAGCATACAAAAAGATACCACTTTAGATGTGCATAACAAACAACCCTAATAGAAAATATGGCTGCCAATATCCTCAAATATGTAGTTAGGTGATCAGGATAAATGCTGCAAAAATCTATATCTATGCATTAGAAGACATTAAGCAGTAGAAAAAACAATATTTACTCCATGCATCCAATAGACAAGACAAGAATATTGTTGGATGGAGGGGTCCTGACCCAAGTTCCGAGCTCAAGGTTTGCCAACAAACCCCGATACTACTGGCCCTTTCAGCAGTGACCCACTTTCACAGGTCAAAGTCTCACCTGAAGTAGTATGGGTGGGTGCTGGGACCAGGTTTCCGCACCCTGAGAAAGGATGGGTAAGGCAAGCAGGGCTGCGTTAGACCCTGTAATTCCCAAATTACCTCATTTTGCGTAGGGTCACTTAGGTCTCGATTCGCATCCACGTGCGCTAGATATATAATTATATGCTTTTACAACAGTATCACAGTATTGCATAACAGAACAGAACAGATCTAGATACAGAAAACACACTTACACAGATCTTCGCAGCTCAAATACAGAAATTACACAATGCAGTAATTACCAACAATTCACACAAAGAGTAATCATAGATTTAGTTCTCTATCAACCTTTCTTATTCATTCATTCATCAATTCCCCCTTACAATTCCCTTCCTAGCCTGCGCACACAGCAGCAAGGTCCGCACATAGCTGGACTTGGATCTCTGTGCACACAGCCAGCAGGAGTCCTTTCCCCAAAACCCAAACAGATAGCTTAAACTAAAATTTGCATCAATAGCTCTTTCATTCCTACCTTAGAATAAAAAAATGTTCCTCTATTTATAATAATCTAGCCTAGACATTCCTATGGTCTGAAAACCATGGTTTTTCGACCCCCGGTTTAACCTTTTACCCATTACAACGCTTTCAGGGCTTTGACCCACCCCAAAACCCCTGCGCTAGATTAAATCTAATCAAAAGTATTCAAAATGGACCAGTTTCACAGCTTCTGGGAGACCCTATTCCAACAGTCCCCCAACACAATCTTGTGACTCGTCCCAAGTCACTGTGGTGGTGTGGCCTCAATCTATGCTCGAAAGGTATCAAGATCACTACTGAGACGAGGGATTACACCCTGAATTTGAGCCGTAGCATTCTATGCAAGATCTACCAGCTTCTGGGAGGGCGGTCCATTAGTGGCTGAGGTAACGCTTCCAAGAAGCTGATTAAGTCACTTGGTCACGCCATCAATGTCTTCTGATAATCAGAGGGTTGTGGCAGTCCAAGGCTTCAGACGTTCAGCCATAATGTGATCTTTATGCTAGAGTTTCTCAATCTTGCCCTGGAGATCATTGTTGGTTTTTAATTGGGCTAAGTGTTGGGAAAGCACCAAAGTAGGCAGCATAGCGGTGATATGTTCGACGACTTATTCCTTTTGTCATAAGTCTTGATTGATTTGTTGGAGGACCAGATCATGCTAGACCCTAGTCCAGAGTTGGATGGCTGACTCCAACAGCTTGGCGCCTTGGGAAATTTTCCCCAAAATAATAGTGGTTGCGTAAGTGATTAGGTCTCGACAAATGCCCACTTATCTTCTGTAGCCATGGTAACTATGTCCATGATCTATTCTAGGTCACCGTCCGTCAGTGTGACTGTCACATCATATTGTGTGTGGTAGGCATGCTGTTTATTTTTGGGTCCTGATGCCAATTCCCCTATCCTCTTAGTGCCTGGGGAGGAGTGGTAGCATTTTCAGAGCCTACCTGGGCTGGGGCTGCTGTGGCCTACTGCGGCTGGTTACTTCTAGGCTTGGCTGCAGCTGATGCCTGCTGGTGGGGCGCCACGGTGTCCCTAGGAGTGTCAGTGAGACATTTTTTCTAGGCAGGGGGCCACAGCGAGATCAGTAGATCAATTTCTTCATCGCCTACCATATAAGGGAGTTTTGTCCATGTATTATTGGTGTGGCTATGAATCCAGACATGCTGGATGGTGATTTGGAATGTAGCAACATTATTGTATTTGTCATATATTTTCAGGGATAACCAGGGTCAGGAGTTTATGGAAGCTGCAACACTGCCGTGGAAGAGGATCCAAAAGACCTTGTTATCCTTAATGCACTGCTTATCCTTAGAGTCACATAAGTGAGCATACCGAGTGCCTTCGCACATCCCTTGAGGGAGCTCCGAAATGACCGGCTCCTCGCGTTTGTCCTAGGCGACTAGTGCTATTAGAAATAATACCCACGAATAGAAAAAACGTGTCCCTTGCTCCTGCGAGTCGCAGACATTAGCTAGAAATTCTTCGGACAAGTACTGAGCCCAATTGAAAAGAACACCCTTCGCGCACTGTCTGGCTAGCTGGATTACATAGGCAGGGATAGTAGCAACCGGGCACTCCTCAGTATTTTGTAGGCTAAGATCCAAGTACCCATCTGCGTGGCAGGGTTATTGATAGTCTGGATCACAAACCCACGTTGATTTCGTTGTACCACATAGGTCTCCCAGACAAACACAGCGGTAGCGGCTTTGTACTTCTTTCCAACCTATGCTAGCGGGTGCAACCCTTGCATCGGGAGGCCTGTAATCTTGTGGATCAACGCAGCATCAATAGGGACCATCTCATGAATCCATAAGCAACCATCGTGAATGAGAGAGAGTAACTAGCGAGGCAACTGATTTGTAACATTGTAATGGCCAAAGTGGGGCATTCAAAGCAGATTCAGAAGTCCGGATCCCACCAAGACACATACCCATCACTGTGGTACTACAGTGACTCCATCATCCTTATGGATTGTATCAAAGTATAGGGTAGGGGCCAATTCTGGGCGGGCGTCATGGTCTGCCAAATCGTGATCATCAAACTTGACCTCATGGAGGTGTCCGCAAGGATCACTGAGGATGGGGACTTCTCTTGGAGTTAGGGGGGCTTGTAGGTAGGTCACCAAGCCATCGAAGTTTTTTGGCATTCGTGTAGAGGGTCTTCATGTCCGAACAAAGGGGGGTAACCAATTGATCGAGTTAGCTGGAAGAACACCCTCTTTTTCATCTTGTTCTAAGGGTGGGGGCCCGGCATGTCTTGGGGAGCTTCAAGGTCGTCTTGCTATTTTCAGGGATTTCCCTGAGCTTTACACTTTTTCCTTGCCTTTCTTTGTGACCATTAGGGGGGGGGGGGGGGGGGACTTCTGCTAATGCAAGCTCAACCTCCAGGAATTCTTCATCACCCAGCTCGATCGAGGTTGAGGGTTCAGCAGGGGTAGTAGCCGACATCCTTGTGAGGAAAATGAATCCTAGCTCTGGGTGGCTACTATCAAATGGAGGAGGTTGACCAGACATGAGAGGGACACTACGGTTATGAGGACACTTGTTGCAAAAATGCTTCCACGAGACGCTTGAGGTGGGCCATTTGTAGAAATGAGACAATACCTCTAACTGGACTATCGTGCCCCCTTTTAAGCATTTCTGAGCGTGTGATAGAGAAGGACATTTTACTAGGGGTGGGTTCCCCGAGGAACGGTAAAATTTTCCCATAACTCATCCTACTGAAGGAACAGGAGCCACTTCTTCCAACAATAACTTCTACTTTTCACCAGTAGGTATTTTCCTAATGGCTATTTCTTGTGTCCTCAGTGATCTTGACATACTTGTCACACTATGGTTACCTATTAGTGACACCTGCATGCCTTCCCCCAAAACAAGCTTGCTTCCTAGGCAACTCTTGACCTAAGACCAAGAGAATTTGATCATCTGTCCTACTAAGGGTCCAAAGGGGATTGTTGTCGGAATATACCACCTGACCCTTAGCTCCTTTGTTGCCGTAGGGGTGGCCTGATGCATGGGGCCACTACCTAATGAGCCTACAGCTGTCGTAGGAAGCCTGTTGCTTGTTTGTGGGCTAGCCTGATCCTCTCTCGGGGTGGGTTCGCAGCAGTTCATTAAGCCTGGCTCCATTCTGGTCCTTTCCTTCTGGACCATAGGGAGGAAGTCCTTTGTGATGCGAAAACAATGCAATGTAGAGGCTTCACCTAACCGATTCTGCCAAGTTTCTAGTTCCTCACTGGGATCAGACAATCCCTCAATATCCCCTTCGTAGCACAGTACTGCATCCTTGGTTGGGTTATCCCCATTTCGCGCTGGCAACTTATAGATATACTTCATATCTCCCCCATGGGGTATGGGCTCCATATATTGGTTACCTTCGGTAGGGTCTAATGGCACGACTACCCTTGTACCGTTACTTTCGAATACAATGCTTCATTTTTTTAAGTTAATGATACTTCCCATGTCGATGGCCCAATCCAATCCCAGTAGCACAGGGTAGGGGTTCGCATCCCCGACGATTTGAATGACTTCAAAGTCATCCTGGACTCTTACCCCTGCGACATCCACGATAATCCCAGAGAGCCTCCCTGGAGGTACTATTTTTTGGTGATTGGCCATTTGAAGCTAGATGGTGGACCTTTCCAGCTGTGGTTCCCCCATGCATTGCCAGGTTTTCTTAGGTAATATATTTTCATCCGATCTGAGGTCTAAGATAACCCAATCCATCTCGTAGTTGTCGATCTGGACTATTAGCCTCATCTCCCTCCCAGTGCATCCTTGATACTTGTATAACTTATGCACATTCTTAATGTCAGGTGACAGGGCAGTGTGTGCTGCGCAGCTCTCTAATAACGCCTACAGATTCTGTACTACCTGGGGGTTGCGCAGTAGTCTCATACATGCCTGTAGGAAAGGTTTAACCTCCTCAACTACCTTCAAGTCCCCAGAGTGGGTGGAAGCAGAGGCTTTAGTCGCGAGGAAGTCCTTCCTAACTTCCATTAATGTTTCCCTCGCTTTGGCCAGGTCCAGCCCTTCTTGGTTTCTAACTGCTCTGCGGATCTGTGTTTTAGTTTTATCTTTCTCCTCGATTCCCTTAGTCGCCAATCCACTATGTGTTACCACATTTACCTTTAGCCCCTTACCCCTTAGCTCAGTCTGGACCCTTTGCACCTTTTGATTAGATGGGAGCTTCTTTTCCTGTATCTTCATTTTCAGGGCTGGAAAATATTCCAGCGTATGGCCCAACTGTCTACAATACCTGTAGGATTGTCATGTGGGGTCCAGGAAATCCCTTGCAAAATTCCCCATGCCCCCACAGTTATAGCAGATCAATTGGCCCCAACCCTGACCTGCACATCTGCTTCGGCTCTTGTCCCTTCCTTCGGAGGGGGAGTCATCCCTGGTCGTGGGGGTTTTCGGCGAGGCAGGGTCTACCTGTACTTCTGGAAGCTTTCCCCAGTCTATTACTAAATTATGGATTCGGCAATCCTTCTCCTCATGGCCAACTGACTGGCAAAACTGACACCAACGTTGCTTTGGTTATAAAACTTTGGTGCCCGAATAGGGTTAGCGGTTGGTATTACGCAGCCCCTCCACACGAATATCCTCGTACCAGAACGTAGATCCACTTGAGCTTCATTGTTCTGGACTAGGCCCCCCTAATCTCGAGTGTCCTGGACTAGGTTCTCGTATTCATAGGTGGCCTGAAAATTGTCCTAGTTCTGTGCCGACCTCTCTTCCTTGTTCCTCTTATAGATCCTGAATCTCCTGGTGCATAGCCCCAAGCTGCACCTAGATCTGTTGTACCTCCAACGCAACATATTTCCTTAGCATAGCTTCTAGTTTCATGGCAGCTTCCAAAGCTTTATCTTGTGAATCAAAAGTCTAGTGACCCATAGGTATGTGTAAGTGAGGGAGTAGTGTGGCAATGAACCATTCTGTAAGTTGTCTGTCATCATACTCAAATCCTCCTTCTCTGATATATTTTTTTAGGCATCGATCTGCTTCCCAAATAGACTCAGTTTCTCCCTGCTTGAAATCTTTTACATCAGCTACAACCTGAGAGTAGGATTTAGGTTTCTGAAACTGTTGCTTTAGGGCATGATTAATGTTTCGAATAGATGCGGCCCCATTTTGGGATACATACCCCATATACCAGTCCAAATCTCTTTCTTCAAAGGCTAGGGATAGCTGCGCCTTTTTCACAGTATCACCCACCACGCCCTGCACAACCCATACCGAGTCTGCCAAAAATCAGAATCAATCCATGTCTTCATCAGTCATGCCTTTAAAGGTAGGTAATTTCAAGTGCACCACCATGTATCCTTTTTTATAGGTTTCCCGCATTTGTTTGTTACTACCCAAACCCTTTCTCACATTTGTCAGGTCCCGGCAATGGAACCATTTGTTGGCTAGAGGGGTCCTGACCCAGGTTCAGAGCTCAAGGTTTGCCAACAAACACCGATACTACTGGCTCTTTCAGCAGTGACCCACTTTCGCAGGTCATAGTCTCACCCGAAGTAGTATGGGTGGGTGCGGGAACCAGGTTTCCACACCTTGAGAAAGGATGGGTAAGGAAAGCAGGGTTGTGTTAGAACTTGTAATTCCCAGATTACCTCATTCTGCGTAGGGTCACTTAGGTCCTGATTCACATCCACGTGCGCTATATCTATAATTATATGATTTTACGACAGTAGCATGGTATTGCATAAAAAAACAGAACAAATCTAGATATAGAAAACACACTTACACAGATCTTTGCAGCTCAAATACAGAAAATACACAACGCAGTAATTACCAACAGTTCACACAAAGAGTACTCACAGATTCAGTTCTCTATCAACCTTTCTTATTCATTCATTCATCAATTCCCTTCCCATCCTGCGCACACAACAACAGGGTCCACACACAGCTGGACTTGGATCTTCGTGCGCACATCCAGCAAGAGTCCTTTCCCCAAAACCGAAACAGATAGCTTAAACTACAATTCGCATCAATAGCTATTTCAGTCCTACCTTACAATACAAAAATGTTCCTCTATTTATAATAATATAGCCTAGACATTCCTATGGTCTACAAACCGTGGTTTTCGGACCCCTGGTTTACCCTTTTACCCATTACATGCTTTTGGGGCTTTGACCCACCCCAAAAGCCCTACGCTAGATTAAATCTAATCGAAAGTATTCAAAATGGACCAATTTCGTAGCTTATGGGAGACTCTGTTCTAACAAATATGGTGAATGATTTTTGTATTAATGGCACTTGGGAGGAAAACACAGAAGGGTGTTACTAGTTCTCCTTAATGGGATGGGTTTTTGTAAGTCCTCAACACTTCAGATCTAAAACTCCTCTCTCTTGATGGTGTAGAAAAACCAAACAAAAATGGTAGAAAAATATGACTATGGTGGTGGATCAATAGTCAGATCAAAAGTATAGATCCAGAGTGATATTTAGGCAACAAAAGGTGGTAAATTAATGGGAAAACCCTTCTATTTATAACAAATATTGAGTTAGTCTAGATATTGGTGCATAATTAAAATACTATTAACCAAATCAAGATCCAACTTTTATGGAATATTTTATTATATTTTTTGGAGGGAAAAGGAATTTGTCTTGGGTCAAATCCCTTTATTTATAAATAATAAATAAATAAATGATTTATTTATCATTTTAAGGATGTGGTTGATTAATAATCAATTAAATAATGATCTATTTAATTATTTATGGATGATTTAGTCATATTTAACAAAGAATATTATTTAAATAAAGTTTAAATAACTATTCTTGGAAAATAATAAGATAAATAATGATTTATCTAATTAATTTCCTTGTTTTGGGTTAAATATAACCAGGAATATTAATTAACCTGTTGTTTAACTAATTATTCCTTGAGGAAAATCAAACAAATGTAGATTTATTTAATATTTTCTCATGGGGTTTCCTGTTTAGACCATAAACAACTTAATAAAGGTGGTTTACTAAGTTATTTTCATAATGAAAGAAATTTTACTTAGGGTAAAATTGGTCTTACATGGTGTACTTGGGTCCATCTAATGATAATAGGTTAGATGACCAAAAAATTGTGTAACAGTCTATGCCTCAACTCAATCTCATATCTCAGTTTTGGATTAATGGGTGGCTTAAATGTACTAGCTGCACTGCCAGTGAATCTGCCATTCTGTTTTCTTCTCTTGGAATAAACTGAAGATTCAAGGCTTCAAAATAATTTTCAATCTGGTCCCACACTTCATTTCTGTAAGACCTCAACCTAGAATGCTTGGTTTGACACACATTCTTAATCTGTCTTATAATTAATTCAGAATCACCAAAAATGGAAATACATTGAATTCCGATTTTGTTAGCAGTTTGAAGGCTCAAAATCAATGCTCCATACTCAACTACATTATTGGTTGATTCAAATTCAAGCTTAAAATTAAAAGGTAAAAAATTACCTTCTAGAGATATGAATAAAAACCCAATTCCTGTGCCATCCTTTGAGTAGGCACCATCAAAATAACACTTCCAAATTTTATGTACAATTGCTGAAGAGAGTTTCTTTTGTGAGTCTTCCACAAATTTTTCATCTTCATGTAGCATAAAATAAGAGAGATCCTCCTTCTCTTGGCCATATATAGGGGAATTTCCTGCATCCTTATTTGTGGTAGTCTTAAAAAATCTGTTTTCTCTGTATAACCTTCTTTCTTCCCCATTAAACACAATAATTATTGCATATGTAAATTCCAATTTTAAGACACCTCCAAGCTTTTCTCCCCAAGATCTGGACAACAGCATACCAAATCTGGTTGGAATATCTGCAACTACTACATCCATCATGATACTCTTGGCTAGAATTTGAGCGAGGGAAACCACCATGTCTTTGATAAGCCCAACACACTTCACCCTTTTTGAGTCAAATGAATAAAGGTCTCTATAGGGCTTAGTGATTTGTAAATTTAATTCTTTCATCACAGATAATGGCATAATATTATGTGACGCTCCAGAATCTAACATACAATTATGCAGAATGAAATCATGAAGAAGCACTGATATATAAAAAGGAGGAACAAAAGAATCTACCTCTTCAACATGTGGACCAAAAGTGACCACTATTTTTTCTTCTTATAAATTCACAGTATCACCAATATCATCAGACTGAGAAATATTAATAAATTCTACAATTTCCTTCTTGTAACCAGATGTTTTATCCAACTCAAGCAAGGGTACTTGAATTTTGATTTTTTTCTAATTCTTTGGACAAAGTAAAAGCTTGATTGTGTTTAATAATCTTATCAAGTTATTCTTGATTCTTTTTAGAATTAGCATTTTTCTCAGGTACAACAAAAATCTTCTCCAAAATATTAGAATCAATAGACTTATTTTGGGAAACCTCAACTTGTTTTTCATTTGCATTTATTGAATTCATAGGTTGTTTTCCCTTGTCTAATTGTTTTCTTGAATTCTTTGGTTATGGAGTCACCATTAGATAAGGGACTGACTCTAGTTCTTTTTATTCATCATCTTGAGTGCTTAATCTATTTTTTGATCTTAAGTCATACTTCTTATGCAGTTCTACTTGCATAAAATCAGTGAATTGTTTACAATAATCATCCATTTCTTCCTTATCAAATGACACATCAGATTCTATGCATTATTCTTCACATTTCTCTTCTTCCTCATCATCTTCCATATAAACAGAAGATATTTGATCTTCATCTTCTTTCTGATCATCTTCAGTAGACTGTGAAGGTTCTGCTTCTATATATAAGGGTGCTTGAACTTCATCTTGATCTCTCCTTTCCCTCTGCAAAATTTGCAAGTGCTACTTTTTAAACTGTGGATTGAAAACCCCTATTTTTTGTTGTGCAGGCTTCTTATTGTCTAGTTCCATCTTCACTAATTTATTTGACAAATTCTTGATGACCTTAGTCATTTCATCAATCCTTTGATCCTGTGATGACTCTTCTTTGATCTTGAAATGTCTTCATTTCCTGTGCTTTTCCAGCAACAGTCATGTTTGCTTCAATCTCTAAAGCATCTGTTTGAAATTCTTCAAGAGTAGCAGATATTCTCTCTCTCAAAGTAAAACTAAAATCTGATACAAATGTTCCAGCAAAAAAAAATCTTGCTCCAATAGGAGGGGGTTTCATTTCTGCAGGCAAACTATTATACAATTTGTTAAATATTTTAATGAAATCATTCATGCTTTCATTATACTTTTTATTAATAGCATTAAACTCTTTCAATGAATAACCATGATCTCTCTTTTCACCCCATATTTGGATGAATTGTCTTTCTAGTCTGTCCCAATCATTAATTGAGCCATTTGGTAATACTTTAAACCATTTTCTTGCCTCTCCATTTAGAGACTGTACAAAAAGTCTCATTACTACATCAAGATGTTCAACATTTAAATTTTTAGCAAAAGTGAAAAGCAAAGGCAAGTGTTTTTCTACAATTATTTCATCTTCACCAATAAATCTAGGAAACAATTTAAGGTATTCCTGAGGCATTGCATTCATTGGTTGTGGAAGATTTAGTGGTGCATATCTATTCATCAAGAAAGCAGGAACATGGGCTGCCATGTTTATGCCTTGATTAACTGTTCCTTGAGTAGGTGGGGTTTTTATAGCAGTTGTAGATGTGGATGGCTGAGGTGAAACAACTCATATGGGAAGAGGTTGATGAACAATAGCAGAAGAACTCGCAACTGTATTAGGCTGAGTTTCTATAAATGCAAATGAATCAGACTCAAAATATTGTTCTTCTAACTTTGGTTCTTAGAAATGAATAGGTGAGGACAAGGATTCTTGTTCCGAGAGAATGAGTTTCGAGGACTTGGATGAAAGGGTATGAGAACTGTTGCCTGGTGTAGGTAGTGTAGCATCAGGTGTAGAAAGCGTTTTTGATTTCCGGTTTTTTTAGAAACAAGCTTTTCAGGATCTGAAAGAATAGGATCTTTCTGCTGAGATGTATGTGACCTCATATGTGGCCTTTGATATGCCAGAATTATGAAATAAAAACACACCCTGATATTTCCTCATCTCTAAACAACCAAAGGAAATATGAACGAAACCCAGGGAAATAACTTCGCTTCCTTTTCCCCAGAAATGGTGCCAAAAAAGTTGTACCTTAAGAGACAAACCCTTAGCTGTGACAAGGAATCTGTGCTTAAGACATTTATATAATTATGTCACATAAATATTGGTCTTTGTTTAATCACCTTCAAATATTTATCATCAAACCCTCAAAAATCAAGTACAATAAATGTCCCACAATGCTATTACCTGTTGATATAGAATGGAATGATCAGAAAAAAATGAAAAAAAGAAGCCCAAAATGATATGCTATTGTACATAATATATCACCTCAAACCCTAGAAGAATTATAAGAAAAGAAACAGTTAAAATGAAGGAGCACCTATCGAGGATTTTAACTCTTATTTACATATGTAAAAAGAGACATGTAGATTCATTACTTCATTTTATTCAGAGATGGAAAATACACAATGTAAACTAGAAGACACATCAACATCAACAAATGCTATAAACTTTCTTTTCATTCATTAATCATTTGAAATCTGAGTACAAAAGTTTCAGTCTGAAGGTCCACAACTCGGACCCTTTCTCTTTCTTCTCTATCTCATTAAATACAATAGAAAGCAGTTTGTAACTGCTGTAACTGATCCTAACTACTTCAACTAATTAGGACTTCGTCAACTATCTATTACATGTCCTAAAAATGTCTTATTACAATTACATTATCTTTAAAAGAGGAAAATAACATGAAATTAAAATCCTAATCTATATTTTGAATGCGAATTGATGACGATGCTACTACATTTCCTTGACTGGCTGGTTTATCCTTCTTTAAAGTCAAGGGGTCCTTTGGTAAATCTTCCATCCAGGCTCTGCATTTCTTCCATATCTCGATGTTTGTCTTGAGTGAATGGACTAGCTTGTGATATTCCAATCTCAAAACAGTGATTTTGTTGAAAGATGGTCTTTCTACAAATAAAGTTTTTACTAACCACAGTAATTGAAAATGTCTTTGAAGGAAATTGATCATTGTTGCTCCTTTAAGAACCTGAGCCTTTTCATGAGTACTTTCTACCTTACTTTTTACCAACACTAGTAAGGTTTCATAGGAATTCCGTGATAAAATACCACCTCCAAGACCCCAACATGATGGTAAACCTGCTCTTGCTATTTTATCAAATAATTTATCAATCTGGTTCATTGCTTCCTTAACCTTAATCAGCTTCTTTTTTGAATACTTTCTGCAATCATTTTTTACAATCATTTTATTAATTTCCATAGAATATAAAATCTTGTCTTTAATTTCATTTTCTTCCAACTCCAGGTTTGTTTTAGAATCAATGAAATTAATCAACTTTCTTGCCCAAATGGCCCTATTAATTATCTTCTACTTTTCTATCATGACTTCCTCTTAAAACTCCTTGATAATACTTTTTTCTTTTGCAACAACAATCAGAAAATCCAAAATTGTTTTCATTTCTGCAATAATATCATTCCAGATGATATCCTTAGCCTGTATTAAGGATATATTTCCCTTAAATTTTTCTTTGAGATTTTTAATCTCAACATCAACAATTTGGCAGTCCATTTTGTATTTATTGACTTATCCCTCAGTGGATTTTATAATCTTTGTTGCTATTTCTAAATCAAATTGTGCCATTTTTCGATCTCTCTCTGCCATCTATAATTCAGTGGTTAATTGAGATATTTGTGCTAATGTATCTTCACTACTTGACGAAAAAAAAAAGTGCAAGTATGAGATTCAATATGATTCTGCAATGGCAATGCAGTTTTTTTTTTAATTTGGTGATTTCTTCTTCCTTTTGGAGGAGCTGCTAAAGAATTTTTTCTTTCTCATTTTCTGTCTCTACAACTTCTGCTGCCATGGAGTGTTCTCCTGTAGAAAATCTCAATTTTTTCTTCAATACCGAGATTTCTGATTCAACACTTTGCAGAAGCTTCTGTACAACAGACCTGTCATTAGGATCTATTCTAATATTCACTATAATATTTTTGAGTTCCTCATTCTGGATTGTGAAATCCCTGGAATTGACTTTCTCTAACTTCAACTGATTGATCACTTTTCCAAGCATATTTTTAGCCTTTAGTGCCATAGCATTTATTTTGGTTAGGTCATTCAAAATCAGTTGACTTATTTACATGTGTAGATTCACTTTGTCCAGCAATGGAATTTTCTTCACATCTACAGTCAAATTCACAGTATTAAAATTATTAGATGAACCAATAGACGTATCAGAGGGATGTGAAAGGGAAATCTTGAATTGATCCTTTTCAATATCCATTGCAGTTAGAAGTCTTGTTTGATATTGGTCTATCTGGTACTCAGCTTGAGCCTCCATGCTTTCCTTCATCTTCTGATTTCTCTCTACAATCGAGGCAAACATTTGTTTAATTAGGGTCACTTGTTCCTGAGTGCTTTCATGTCTCCTAGGTGAATTAGGGACATTTTGTTCATCTCCCAATTTTAATGAGAAACCAAGTTGAGCATCTACAAAATCTTCATTGAACTTTGTTCTCTTCTCAGTACTTTTTTCTTCACCCTATGAATCAATCACTGCCTCTTTACCTCTCTTATTTTATTTTTCTGATATGAAAGGAGTTTGAACATTTGAGCTCACTAAACCTACAACACCTTTACTTGCCACTTTTTCTAGATCCAATCTGCTCTCATGAATGAATACTTAATATCCATTTTCAATTCTCCTATTAGAAATGACACTATGAGGGTCATAAGCCCACTTCTCTCCTAACATTAGGTGCATTTCATCTAACATATTAGTGGCTTCATCAATTTCTTGTATAATATTAGCTATAAAGGGACCCACAATCATTGGCAATTTGAACATATGACCTTTCTTCATAGGCACAAAGTGTATTTGGTCAACATTTAAACTTTTCCTAATGAACTCCACACTGAATAATCTCATAGGCACAAATACAGGAAGCCTATAAGGTACTACACTAGCTCCATAAAGTATAATTTCAAAATAATATTCAAAGACAAACCAATCACCAAACTTACAATTTTTCCCCAGATGCAAGAACTCTTGAGCTTTGGGCAGAAAGCAGGGGGAGAAACTCCATTCAAAAATTTATATGCATTAGACATAAAATGACCAGTAAAATCAGAAAAACCAACCTGATTTTGTTCTTTTCTCACTATGTTTGTCCAAAATGCTACTGATTGTCTTTTATTATTCACATCGATAATGCTTAACCCCAGATGCATGAATTCTTCTACATTTTGATATAAAAATAGGTAAACAATAAGAGAGGGAAACCTGAATGAACCCGTCAATGATAACATAATGAGCTGAGAATTAACATCTTCTTGCCAATAAGATGGAATATACAACACCACTCCTGGCTTCGTCATCATGGCGAACATTTCCAGAACTAAATTTTCCACTGTACTGTCATCATCCTTTCCCAAAATATTTGTAATGCAGCTCAGCACTGGTCTGACTTCTATATCAAAAAACTCCATGGCGAATTATTTACTGTCAGGTACAAAATTTTGTGTATTTAGCTTCAGAAAATGAATGAACTGATTAAACTCCTGACCTGTAAGAATGTCATAATGTGCTATCAAGGAATCATCAGTGAATTGGACATACAACTCTAAATCAGGATAACACAGAGCTTGATGAATTAATTGGGATGAGACTTGCAGAACATTTTCCCTTTGAAAATTCATTACAAAATATTTACCAGGGTCCATAACAGACACTAACCAGTACACAAATTTGGGAAAAAGGTGAGTTCTTGGGATACATGCAGACAACACACCAATTTTAGCCATGGTGGTGTAAATTGGAGAAGTTTTATCGTTTAGGAGGACTTGTTGATAAAAATAAAGGTGGTCAAGGGAACAACCTGTGTCCTGGATATCTCTCAGTGTCCATGAGAGGGATGCAAATGGAAGAACCTGATAGGGATGAGCGTTTAGCCATAATTTAACTGTGGGATAGCATACAATTGACAGGGTGACAAATAATTGACATGATGACAGATAACTGAGAAATACATAGCGCATTAAAACTTCAAACTAAAACTAACAATAATAACTTCATAAAAATGAGAATCCTCCTTAAATAAGTGGCGTATGCTTTAAAATTAAATGCTGACAAGACGTGCCAAAAGACTGTTAATAAAACCTGACGTGGATTACAACTATCACCCACTTGGCCGCATACGTCACTACGGGAGGCCTCGAGGTACGGAGAACTCATTTGGCTTATGTCCCCACAGTGAATCTCAACCGTTCATTTGGATTATCCCCATTGTCAACAGCGTCAACTATGGAGGCACCCTCCATGTTAACCCACGCGTTAAAAGTGCTCGCGGGTTGAGCCTTTTACTCACCATTTGATAAATCATCAAATCATCCTCCATAAAGTGCTCGATATTTAATCTTTGAACTGGAACCTGATTTCAACTTTAAACTTTAATATAACGAGCAAATATATTTTTATGCTAAAGTACATGAATTTTGATACTCTAACATATCTTTTGATAGTTTTCTATTTTATTTTTTATTTTTGAAAATTAAAAATAAAGGATATTGAAAATGAGCCATAACACATGGTATGTGCATGCTAGTGTATGGTTGTTTTTCTATCATTGGCATGGATTTTCTGAGATTCAACAGTGGATTTCAGCCTAGCCTTGCCATTTCTAGATAACCATGGTGTGATGGGATTGTTCTCGTTTTTGAGATTTCGATTTCTAGATGGTTTCAAAATCTGCGGTGAGGTGTTCTCAAGAAAATTCCCAAAGGCATAGGAAACCTTTAACTATTAATGGAAGGATACATGATAAATCCTGAGAGTGGAGACAAGAAAATTCCTCAAGGATGATGAAGAAATTATGAGGCATCCAAGCTCTATTCGGTTTTGTGATCTCGTCATTGGTTTAGGTGTGATCATAGTATGGAGAGGGTGGATGTGGTTTAAACTTTGGATTCTCTTAGTTGTCTTTATATTCGTTTATCCCATGATATCCCACATTCATTCTTAGAATATGGCATGAGGGTGATTGGATGAAGAGATATTTGTCTCAACCAAAATATGGTCGGGGGGAACGTGGAAGTCTTGAACCCATAAGGTATTTTCCTATGTGTTATAGCATCATTTATCACCTCTATATACTGGATTTTCTATGTATTGACCTTGGGAAGCCCTTTCCCTTCAGACTTGGTCCTTTACCTAAAAAAAAATATTTTGAATTCCATACGCGACTTTGTCCTCTCAAAAGCATGTGCAGATGTGGGTCCAGTTATACCCAACCCGGGTATATAATTTAAAGTATGAAAATAATATAAAATTCCCTATTTTTTGGGTGGGGTTTACGGGTTACACCATAATTGTACATAAATAAGCCCATAGCTAGATTGTTTCCCAACTAAAAAAACTGTTTTGAGGAAGTATAAATATACCTCATGGGAAGGCCTAAAGGGGAGAAAGAGATAGGAATTGATACTTTTGTAGCCCAATTTGACTCAGCTAAATGTCAAGAGAGGTTCTGAGGAATTCAAGGTTATTGAGGAACAATTGTTAAAATCTCAAGAATACCTATAATATGCTCGAAAGGATAACCACAAGCTCAATGAGGATTCATTATCACATGTGCACTCGAACCAAAACCAAATAAGAAAAGGTGTGAAGGTGTCGCGAATGTGTAGGTCAAGTTGGGCTTATTCAAAAGCTCAGGAGAGGCTAGTGCTATAGAATACTGAATAAGCTCAGGATGGTTCCACCGTGGAGAAAAACAAATTAATGATCAAGATAGTTTATTCATTAAAGGAAGATATGTGAGCCTGTTGAGAGAAAAAATTTTCATTATCAAAGAAATCATATTAATTTCCCAAAGGCAGAGAACTGGCCTATTTTCCTTAAAAACTTAAGAGTTTTGGAAGAAGCGTAAAGGGGGGAAATTGACAGTGAAGATCAAGTCACAGAAGTGATAGTGACGGACCACATCACTGAAGATAGTTGGCTCATATTGCACATCAATGATTTTTCTTTTTTACTGCTAAGTCTTCGCACAACAAGTGATTTAAGTTGCGATGCTATAAATATAGGAGGTGGAGATGCAATGCGAACTATATCGCACATCGCATGCGATAATTTTTAGCAGTGATCACAGAAATTGGAAGTTAGTAAAGTTTCGGAGTACGACAAAGACCCTGTATGTGATGTAGTTTCAAAGATGGACATCAAAGGATTTCAAATCCAGATGTAAGGCATATCCTGTGTTAAATCACATCGAAGGAGGATAAGGAGGATTATAACATAAAATTGGTGAAATGTTGAAATCCGATAGAAATAAGACGCGATGCATTCTTCAGAGGTGAATAGAATATATTTCAAGTCCAAGTATTTCGGTGGTTTATGAAGAGAAGGCTAAATGCGGGAGTATACTTGGGTATGTGACCCAACACAGAGCAAAGGAGAAGAGGTAGAGCTGAGTAGTAGGTGACATGATGATAGTGTTCGAAACATAAAATCATGGGCAGAGTCGGGTGGAGATGTGTTTATGCACACTATTAGGACATCACAACCAAAATTGAAGGAGACACATCAACAACAAATCAGATCCAACAAATATATTAATAATTCTAATTTTATTTTTATTTCTTGTTAAAAGATCGATATTTTAATAAAGTCTTTAATTGCAATGTAATAGGTAGTTTACATAGTTTTAGAAAGTTTGAGTAGTTACAAGAAGTTCCAGTAGTTAGAAACTACTTTTATTTGTATTTAAGGAAGAGAGAAAGAGAGAGGCTGGTTCGGAGTTTTGGACCTCTTGGGGACTACATTTTGTACTTCTTTTCTGATGGGTGAATGAAAGAAGAAGCAAGTTTCCTTCAATTTTTGATGGTGATTCATGTTTCTTGTGCCATTTTATGTGGTTTCTTCCTTGAATGAAGTGAATTAAAGAAGCACTCTTATTTAATTTTGTAAGTAAGAGTTAAATAGCCTTAATAAGTGCTCCTTCACTCTATCTCTTCTCCCTTCACAAATTCTCTCTAAAACTCTACACTAATAGATTCTGTGTTTATAACATGTTATTTTTATTTTCCCCTCTCCATGAATTTCCTCTAAAACTTAAAAGTAATAAATTCTGTGTTTGCAACATATTACTTTGAGTTTCCCCTGCATTTCTTCTTTTCCATTCAAATATCAGCAGTTAATGGAATTGTAAAATCTTTTATTATTCCAGATCATTAAGGGTTTTTGAAAAATAGTTTCCAGTGGGATAGAACTAAGAACTCATGATAAAATTATTTCTATGACACACTTTTAAAATGTCTTAAGCACAAATTCCTTTCAGAACCGAGGGATTGTCTCTTAAGATACAACATTTTTTGGCGTCGTTGCCGGGGACGAAGGCACGAAGTTATTTTTCCCTGGTTATTTAAATATATTTCTTGATGGTGAACAAGATTTAGATGCAAAATTTGTTTTTTTCACCTAGAGACTCCACTGATGACAGTTTCATTAGATGAGGAATTTTATGGGAAAGAAAATGAGAAAGTGCCATGGAAAATATAGATATCAGAGTTTGAATCTTTTAAGAGAAGTTTTATTTTTCATTATCAGTTTGGTGGTATATTTTCCCTTACATATCAAGAATATTGTTTCCTACTTTATATTCTTAGAAGATTAGAAGGCCAAAAATGTACATTCTTTCTTGGAGAAAGAAGATTTTTCTTCTGATTGTATTATTGATCTTCACACAACTTTATCTCCTAAATATGAGAAGAGAGATGAATGTTGCCCTACAATTCCTAAAGATAATTTATCACAATCCAGGAATAAAGGTGACAATTCATCATCCTTGGATGATAATATTCTACCTCATCAACAATCCACTACTTTCCAGCTTGGAACCAAGGTGATTTTCAAACCCTTGGTGCTTCCCATAGTCCTCCTTCAATATCCTTCAAAAGGATTCAAATTTTTGCCAAGTTTTTCTAGAGAGGAGAAGGATATTTCCGCTGAACAAAATATCTTCAAATTTGAGTACTTTCTAGACTAATTTCAAATTATTTATGAAGGTGTGGCTTTAAGGATGTTTTGTCATTCATTAAATCAGGGTGCTCAACAATGGTTCCAATGTTTGGAAGCAAGTTCAATTAGTTCATGGCAAGGTTTTCATGATATATTTCTTAGATATTGGGGCGAGCATAAGTCATATGAAAAACACATTTTGGAATTATTTTCTATCGAGAGGCAGATAAATGAATTAATCTTTGAGTTTAATAGGAGCTTTCAAAAAATTTACATTAGCATGTCGAAAGAGATTTGGCCTCCTGAAGTTGCCGCTATGGTTTACTGTTTGAGGGCTATCTCTGTTGTCTTGGATTTTTAACTCAAGGAGAGAAAGCCTTGCACTCTAGAGATGAATTTTCTTTATGCACAAGAAATCAAAGATAATGTGTGGGATTTTAGAAATTTTTCCTCTCATATTGTAAGAACGAGTTTTGTTGAAGACAAGAGGGCCTGTCAATAAAACATTGGAATTGCTTTACAAGAGAATGCAAATTCAGAGATTAACAAGGATTTTAAAAATGGTTTAGGGTATTCATGTATTAATGAAACACAATAATTTAAGCATTCTGATGATTCTTGTCAAAAATCCATTCCAAGAACTGAACTACCCACTAAAATCCTAGAAGATCATTATAATTTTCACAATTTTAATGATTTTGTGAATATAGGAGAAACTAGTGGAACTCCTCAGGTTTGTTTGCAGGAGGGGGAAGATTTTTGTCAAGAATTGGTAGTATACAAATAATATCAACATTATGAGGAAAAAACCTTATATTTCTCTTTCCAGCCTAAGTGGTTGTCAGCAGAAAACAACAATCAATCTTCTCACATACAACCTCAAATTGAGGAGTCAAACAGTGAAGGAAGCTGCCCTATTCAAAGAGGCCTACCTCAGCAAGATGTTCAATAAATGGAGGCAACATAAAATTGGTCTCGTCAGTTCTGTGATTCAGTATCAGACTATATGGAAACTTTCTTTTGTTAGGAACAAACATTTATGCAAAGGTATGTGCGAATTTTTGTATCTGGAAAAAATTCATGGTATCTCCCTATTGTGATCTTCAAATTTCAACAATATGCAGACATTAGGTCTAACATGAAAATGTTGGATTGGTGCCATTGGAAGGTTGAATTCACCTGATTGAGTTTGGATATGAACACATATGTAGGAGTAGTGCATAAATAATCTCAGAAGTTGAGCATTTTTAGTTTCATTACTTCTGGTTCGGTATTTTCTGTTTAAGAATAAAGGAAGGGGTCCAAAGTGTAGCAGGTTTCAAGAGGATTTCATACTGAATCAACTCCCATTTGGGATTGAATCCATGCCCAATAAAAGATACTAATCTATAGGTTCTCCTTGACTCTATGCTCAATATAGGCTATTGATCTATAGATTATCTTTGACTCCATGCCCAAGAAAGGCTACTGATATACAAGTTCTTAGCACTTTTCTACCAAAGTGTTGTCCCTAGTTGGAGCCATATGTTGTTAGCCCAATTTGACTCTGGTAAAATTCAAGAGAGGTTCTGAGAAATTCAAGTTTATTGAGGAACAATTGTTAAAATCTCAAGAAGACTTGTAATATGCTCGAAACGATAACCGCAAGCTCAATGAGGATTCATCATCACATGTGCACTCAAACCAAAACCAAAGAAGCAAAGGCATGAATGTATTTTGAATGTGTGGGTTGAGCCGGGCTTATTCGCAAGCCCAAGAGATACTAGCGCTACAGAATACCAAATAAGCTCAAGACGGTTACACTGTGGAGAAAAATAAATTAATCATCAAGATCGTTTATTCGTTAAAGGAACATATGTGACCCTATTGAGTGAAAATGTGTTCATTATCAAAGAAATCATATAGATTACCCAAAGGGAGAGAACTAGCATATTTTCCTTAAAAACTTAAGAGTTTTAGAAGAAGCGTAAAGGGGGAAATCGAAGGTTATGATCAAGTCACAGAGATGATAGCGACAGACCAGATCACATAAGATGGTTGGCGCATATCGCATATCAGTGATTTTTTGTGTTTATTGCTAAGTATTCGCATGGAAAGTGATTTAAGTTTCAATGCTATAAATACGAGAGGTGGAAATGCAATGCAAAGTATATCACACATCGCATGCGATAAGGTTTAGCAACGATCGCAGAAATTGGAAGTTAGTAAAGTTGAGCAGTGCAACAAAGAGCCTAGATGAAATGTAGTTTCAAAGGTGGAATTAAAAGGATTTCAAATCCGGATGTAAGGAATTTCCTTTGTTAAATCGCATCGGAGGAGGATAAGAAGGATTATAATGTAAAATCGGTGAAACGCTGAAATGTGATAGAAATAGGACGTGATGCATTCTTCAGAGGTGAATAGATTATATTTCAAGTCCAACTCTTGTGGTGGTTTACGAAGAGAAGGTTGAACGCGAGAGTGGATTGGGGTATGTGACTCAACGCAGAGCAAAGGAGAAGAGGCAGAGGTGGGTAGCAGGTGACATGATGATAGTGTTTGAAACAAAAAAGCATAGGCAGAGTCGAGTGGAGATGCGTTTATGCAGAATGTTAGGACATCACAGCCGAAATGGAAGAAGACACATTAGCAACAAATCGGATTTAGAAAATAGATTCATACTTCTAATTTTATTTTTCTTTCTTGTTAAAAGATCGATATTTTAATGAACTCTTTAATTGAAATGTAATAGGTAGTTTACATAGTTTTAGGAAGTTTTAGTAGCTACAAGAAGTTTCAGCAGTTACAAACTTCTTTTGTTTGTATATGAGGAAGAGAGAAAGTGATGCAGGGATTTTGCACAAAACAGATCCTTGCGCACAATAATATGTGTGTTCTCTTTACACAGAAATCCAGACACAAAATCCCACTTAAACTATCTATATTTAATACAAATATGAAGAGTGAGTCGAAAAAAATGAAATACTTGCTTATAAATACACAAGAAAACTACACATTCAAACCATTTTGGTCGAATATTACAATTGGTGGCCTCTCAGCTCTTGGCCCTTTACATAAACTCTCACACCATTTTTCTCTATCTATCTCTTTGTATTACTCATTGTCTCCCATCCTCACACAATCCTCATATTTATACATAATTATGAATTAATTCCAATCCATGATTTCCTTCACACAAATATCAACCAAACCGTAAAATATATTTATCCCTTATTTGACTCAACTCAGTTCCATTTAAGGAATTCCTAATCCCTAAATTATCTATCCAACTCCATTCCACTGATATTCTCAATTAATTAAGAGAATATTTAAAATAATCCTCACACTCAATTTTTTCTCTCTTAATTTATTAAAAATGAGCATAATAATTTTTAAAATAATTAAAAAGACATCACCCCCTAATTACACAATATTTTAATGAAAATCAAGCAGGATGCTCCTACATCAGACTCCCCATGTAGAGAAGTTTCCATAGACTTCTGTCTATGAGGTCTGTCACTTTTATGTAATAATGTGACAGCCACAAGTCTCAATAACTTGCTCCCTCTAGGACTCCAAACTCTGTTTTGTTGTTGGTCTTTTGAAGTATCAACTCTATTTTGTAAATTTGCATAGAATTTCTAGAATAGTATTTTTAGAATACTATTTATTGTAATTCTCGTTGTTCCATACCACATCATCTTTATTTCGAAAATTACAGACTCATGTAGAAATGTTGATACCCATTCTTCTAGTCTCCAAACTATGAAAGAATCTCGAACTGGCTATACATAAGCACCACTCATTCTATCAACCACATTCCATCGGCCTCTCCAACAATTTCTTTCACCAATTCCTCGAAGTAATTCCTCTTTGTCTGATGCTTTTTTCTCAAATTGTGCTAAACACTCAACTTCCTAAATTGAAGAATAATCAAGAATTTATCCTTGATCACAACTATAGTCATTGACTGCTCCTATAGTAACAAATTTCTCATCCGGTGTTGTACCTGCATTCATCAACAAACTATTAGTTTAAAAAATACAAGACCTTTCAGCCTCTTTTGATGCTTCAAGCATCAATATCCCATCATAGACTTCCTGGATTTCAGTAGAGCCAGTTTCAAATTGTTGGCTACTTTCATCTTTATCCTGCTGTTTCAATACTTCTATTTCCTTTATATCTGTAAGGTCATAACTTTCTTGCTACTCCTCATCTTTCATCTCATCTTCAAAGACTTTCTACTCAATTTCTCTGATTTCAACATCATATTTATTGATGTTGTTTTCTATACCTACAACCACATTTTTATTTGAAAATTTATAACATTCACTCCATTCTATAAATGTTAAAAACATTTCATCCCTATCATGCACGACAACTGCAATCTCTTCTGTATCAGGTTCTGCAAGTTTCATCTCCCCTTCAAGTTCCTTAAGCCATCTTTCCAAGAACTCTATTTCCATGTGAAATCTTTCCAGAATTTCATCACAACCTTCATTCCCATTTTATTCTTCTTTTGGAAATCCTCCTGAGTTATCCGAGTTTCTGTATTATCACATTGCAAAATTCTATCAGCAATTTCATTACACAAATTCATTTGTTTACCTCCTTGTAATATCACTTCAGCATTTTCATTATGCTTCTGCTCTATAACAACTTCAACTGGCTGTCTTACACTAAACAAGAATTCATTTATGATTTCTTCCTACTACAACAAATAAATACCTTCCTCCTCTGAAAGGCATTCTCCTTCACACTTTACCTTAAGATTTTCATTCATCACTGTGACCGTTTCACCAGACTGTCCACCATCTTCTGCACATCCTGCAAACGTACATAAACTATGAGATTTAAAAATACAAGGCTTCATAGCCTCATCTGCTTCTCTTGTCAACATATCTTCCAATTCTTCTGAACCATTCCAATAGTTCATGAGATCTTTCTCATTGATCTCTCCACCCAAAATTTCACCCTGTTCTGGGCTATAAATGGAAACTTCCATTTTCAACTTATCCTCTCTAAGTTCTTCACATCTCAATTACATACTCATCATCTCCTCGAGCTTCCTCAGCTCTTCTATCAATTTTATGTCTACCTGATGTTCTCTCTTTGCGTGTAGTCTCTGCTATTTCACTTTCTTCCTCATGGTCCAACCATGTCTCTGGTCTTTCATATTTCTCTACAACAATTCCATCAATAAATCAAGGTGAACTTCTATCTAAGCTTTCTCCCACTCATACTCCTCATCGGGCAACTGCTTAAATATGCCATTTGCCTTGGCATCTTCCTTCTTTTTTCTTCTATTGCGGTCTTTCTCAGAACCTCTGAAATGACTATCACCAGTCATCTTCTCCTCCTTTGTGAACTTAATCTGTTCACTTGTGGGTTTCATTCAAATCCCGTTTTCAGCAAGCCTCCATACTTTCCATTCAAAAATACAAGCTCTCTTCCTGCACTTGACCTCTTTCAGTTCTCTGTCTTGGAATCATTTCTGGAAACTTTCTTGCTCCTCTTTGCTGCAAACAGCAACTGCAGTATTTCATGTGTTAAATGACCAAACTCTTTGGGTGTCAGGCTCTACCGATCATGCACCCAATTACATTCAAACCTTTGACTTGGGTTATGACTCTTTGACTCTAGACTTTACATCAACTCTTCATATTGGATGAAAAATACACCCTCTTGTACAATAACTCAATGGTTTAACTTGACTCAAGCTATCCAAATTTTCATTTGACCTTAACCTCTGATTTGACTTCAAGGTTTGACCCAATAATTACAATAGTGGATATTTTGACTATAATTCAAGTTATACAACATACTAAGAAACATCCACCCTTAATACATTTTTTTGATGTAAAATATTCACTCTCTCTCATACTCCATTCTTATGAAGATATCATCAATCTCCCATTATCCACATGATACTTAAGCCTCTAAATCGAAATGCAATCCACTTTTTCCAAGATTTATTTTATGATGAAAATAAAATAAATCATTAATTTCCAACATTTAAAATACCTCTTTGAAATGAATGATCATACCTTATGCTCTCTTCAAGGTTATTTAATAAACCTTTTCTTCGCACTTTCAAATATCCTTATTTCACTCTTCTCTGTTGTTCTTATCACTGAATATTCGCATGCCCTTCATTCAACACACTGATCATCTTAGCTCAAATAGTTTTCCTGCACTTCCATGCAGCTCCTCCATGTAGATCTCAGTGATCACAACCTCAAAATGATATGCCACAATCACGCTGGCTCACCACTCTTCCACTGCAATTGGGTTCACCACTCTTCCACTGCTGATTGGGTTCTCAATCAGCAAGGTTTTTTTCATTACCATATGATCTTTTCATTCGATTTAAATATGCGATATTTTTGTTTTTGTGGAACAAAAACACCTTAATATTTAAAAGTGAAATATTCATTCCATTGTGATGTTCCACAATTTCTTTCATGATGCCACAATGAAATTTCTCCGAAGAATCTCATAACATAAATTAATGACAATTAATTTTGATATTATGCCTCTGCTGCTTTCAACTTTCAAGATCCTTAGCTTCGATTACAATACGAAGAGAAATTCCTAATTCCAAAACTTGAAAAAACTGAGAACTGTAGTGTTTTCAACTAAACATATCTAAACTTGAAATATGATCCTTTTGGTTGGCTAAAGTCTCCAAACATGCACTGAAGAGTAGAAGAAAAGAATGACCCAAGAATTGCACATATTATTTTGTTGCAATAGATTACCTCACTTCACATCAAATATCTTGATAACAGAGGCCACTCCTATGTTGTGTAATGAAACAATAACATCACCCTTCTTACATAAGCCTTTTACCATTGTTGTTTTAAGAGCAGCATCCAGAATCACTTCACTAAATTCAGAATCAGTTGCCTTTGCAGATCCTTCTACCAAAAGTGGGACGAATCCTCTGTATATAAGACTTCCTGGTAGGAGTTTCATCACTACATGCCAAATAAAACATAGTTACCGATGAAATAGGTAACCTGACCTCAAAACGGGAACTCTAGCCCAAAAACACTAAAAAAACATGAAAAAACACCCCCAAAAAAAAAAGTGTGTCTTCCAGAACGCACTTGTTTTTTTTTGAAGGTCAAATTTCAACATTTTCTAAAATTACGCTAAAAACAAAATTGTTTGTTGAAAAAAGGATTGAAAAAACACCCCAAAAAAAAAAGTGTGTCTTCCAAAACGCACTTCATTTTTTTTTAAGGTCAAATTTCAACATTTTATAAAATTATGGTAAAAACAAAATTGTTTCTTGAAAAAAAGATTGAAAAAACACCCTCAAAACAAAACCAGTTGATGCTGGAATAACAAAAAAAAAAATTGTGTCATACTTTTGGCATTTTTAAAAATAGAAGTAACATTTTTTTAATTTTTAAAATTCAAACATTAAAAAAAAACCTAAAATTTAAGAAAAAAAATAAATTTAAAAAATAAAAACATTTAAAAGGTTAAAATTTAAAAATATATGAAGATAAAAAAATAAAAATAAAAACAAAGTAAAAATTTTAATTCAATCATTAAAAAAAACCTAAAATTTAAGGAAATTTTTTTTTTAAAATAAACCAAAAAAAATTAAGATTAAAATTTAAAAAAATATAGAAATTAAAAAATAAAAATAAAAACAAAATAAAAATATTAAATTAAAAAAAAAAAAAAAGTTAAGAAAAGAAGGAAAATATAAAAAATAAAATATAGAAATTAAATTTAAAAAAAGAAAAAGAAAATGCTTATTAAATTTAAAAAAAGAAAGAAAAAATTTAAAACAAATAATTAAATTTAAAGAAATATATTAAATTTTAATAAATTTAAAAATTCAAAATTTAAAAAAAAACCACTATTCAACTTAAAAGAAAAAAAAAAGAAAAATTAATTAAAAAAATAAAAATAAAAATAAAATACAATGAAAATATTAAATTTAAAACAATATATATGAAAGAAACAAATAAACTATAAAAAATAAATTAAATTTAAATTATAAAAAATAAAATATATATATGAACTTAAATTAAAATAGGTATAAACATCAAATTTTATTAAATTAAAAGAAAAAAGTTTAATATTAAAATAACAAATTAAGTTTAAAAACAAAAATATTAAATTTTAATAAATAAATGAATAAACAAATAAATTTTGAAACAAAAAATAAATTTTAAATATAAAAGAAAAAAAAAAAATATTGTTAAACGAAAAACATTAAAAATTTTAAAAATCAATTAAAAATGGAAAATTGAAAAAATGAAAAAAAATATTAAATAAAAAAAAAATTCATTTAGAAAAATTAAGTTTCATTGAAAAAAAAAACTAATTTTAAATACACAATTTTAATTGAAAAACAAATATATAATTTTTTTTTTTGTAATTAACAAAAAAAAAAAAAAAAAACGGAGTAAAACATTAAAAAAAATATTAAATAGAAATAAATTAAAAAAATATATATAAAATTTATTGAATTTTATAAAATAATATTAAAAAACTAACCGTAAAAGTTAAAAACAAAGAAAAATTATGAAATTAAAAAAAAAAAAAAAGCAATTAAATAAAAAAAGTGGGCCAAATTTAATAAAAATTATTAAAATAATAATAATAATAATAAATTTAAAAAAAAAAATAATAAACTTAAAAAAAATTAAAACAAAACCAATTTTATTTTAAATAATTAAAAAAAAATTAATATTTTGAAATTAAAAAATAAAAATAAAAAAAATCAATTAAAAAAAAAATTAAAAAAAAAAACAAATAAAATAAAATCAATTAAAAAAAACAAATAAAATAAAATCAATTAAAAAATAAATATAATAAAAAAAAAATAAAGTAATGGTGGTCGGGCCGCGGCCTGCCCGCTGGGCGGCGGTGGCCGGCCGGGCGGCGCCACGGGGGGCGACAAGCCTCCCAGGCCCCAGGGGCGGAGGACGGTCAGAATCGGCCGGGTCGACCCTCACTTGGGTCCAGGCAGGAGGCGAGCTGGGCCGCCCCGTCGGCCCGTCGCCGCCGGCCGGCCGCGCCGCCCGGCGGGGGCGGGCTCTGCCCAGCGTAAACCGCCGTGTGGCCAAGCACAGCGCCTGGGCCGCCTGGCCGGCCTCCGGCCCCGGCAGGCGGAGAGCCCAGTCAGCCCTCACGCCCCGTCGGGGCGGAGGCAACTGAGCGGCCCGACTTGCCCAGCCCGCCAGCTGTGTAGGCCGCCGGCCCAGGCGGCGGTGGCCGAGGCGGGCGGCTGAGGCGGCCAATCCGAGCCCCGACAGACGGAGGGCGGTCCGGAATCGACCCCTCACTTGATCGCGGCGGGAGGCGCGGGGGCCGCCCCAGTGGCCTAGCCACTTAATCGTCTGCTCCACACCAATGGGCGGGCGCGATTTTTTTATTTTATTTAATTTTTAATTGATTTTTATTTAATTTATTTATTTTTTAATTGATTTTTTTTTATTTGTTTTTTTTTAATTGATTTTTTTTTATTTTTTAAATTTTTTTATTTTTTCCATTTAATTTGTAATTGATTTTTTTTTTATTTTATTTATTTTTTAATTGATTTTTTTTATTTGTTTTTTTTAATTGATTTTTTTTATTTTTAAATTTTTTTTTTTTTAATTTCAAAATATAATTTTTTTTTTTCAAAAGATTATATATTTTTTTAAATTTAATATTTTTATTTAAAATAAGTTTTTTTTTTTTAAATTTTTAATATATATATACATTTATTTTTTATTTGATTTTGTTTTTTATTTTTATTTTTAATATTGTTATTTTAATTTGATTTTTTTTTAAATTTGAATTTCAAAAAATTTAAAATTATTTTTTTAATTCAATTTTTTTATTTTAAATTCAATTTGTTTATTTTTTTTTAATATTTAATATTATAGAATAATTATTTTTTTAAATTTAAAATTTAAAATTTATTTATTAAAATTTTTAAATTTTAATTTAATTTAATTGTTTTTCTTAATTTTTTTGTTTATTTAGTTTTTCATTTTTAAAATCTATAAATGGTTTCATTTAAAAAAAAAAAAAAACACTAAATTTATGTATATTTGTTTTTTAATTATTTGCACGTGGTTTTTTTCATTTTTTTTGTTTTTAATGATAGCTTCTTTTTTTTTTTTTTTAATTTTTTAATTTTCTTTATCTTTTTCAATTTTAATTGTTTTTTTTTTTAATTTGTTTCTTTTGTAAATTTTAAAATTTGTATTTTTTTCCTTATTATTATTATTTTTTTTAATTTAAATTTTTAAATTTAATTTTTTTTTTTTTATAATTTTTTTTTTCTAAATTTTGATTTTGTAATTTTAATTATTTTAAATTTTTTTTTAAAATATATATATATATTTTTAATATATTGTTTTTTTTAATAAGTTAGAAAAAAATGTTTTTGATTTTTTTTTTTTTAATTTTTTGGTCAATTTTTGTTTTTTTTCTTTAAATTATGTGTTTTTTTTCTTCAAATTTTGTCATTTCCTTTGATATAATTTTAAAATATTTTTGTTTTTTTAATTTATTTTTGTTTAAATTTTTTATTTTTATGAGCTATTTTTGTTTTTTTTTACATTTTTATTGGTTTTTTTATTGTTTTTATATATTTTTTTTTTTATCTAAGTTTTGTGTTTTATTACCAACATGAAAATCACCACTCTAAAAAAAAAAAGGTTGATGCAGCATCAATACGTTTCAAAATTAGCATGAAAATCACTGCTCTAAAAAAAAAATGTTGATGCAGCATCAATACGTTTCAAAATTAGCATGAAAATCACTGCTCTAAAAAAAAAGGTTGATGCAGCATCAATACATTTCAAAATTAGCATGAAAATCACTGCTCTAAAAAAAAATGTTGATGCTGCATCAATACATTTCAAAATTAGCATGAAAATCACTAACATTTTAAAACAAATATTCATACTTCATAAATAAAAAATTTATAGTGTCAAAAATGTGCACCAAAAAAAAAAATGGTGATTCTGCATCACCACTTTTCAAAATCGGGTGCTTTTTATGCTACCAAAAAAAAGTAGGTAACATTGCGGTTACCTATTTCATCGGTAACATTGTTATAAAATGAATCTGTTGTCAGTACAGGAACCACAACAAAGAGAAAAGGTACCACTGGTATGTAATTTGCTACCAATTTAGTAGTGGTGCCACCACGAGTTAGAACTATAATGAGTGTTGCCTTTTCTTTCTCGCACCACAAATTCAGCATCTAGACTTCCTCGACATCATGCAAACTTCCATTCTCTACTCATATAGAATAATTATAAATCATAGAGACAACGATTTATATTGGTCAAGCTCTATTAGTCACAATTGCCTTTTTAACTTCAATATTCATCAACGCAATTTCCATTCCATTAAAAATGTCGATACAATCCACAATGAAATAGTTACTCTATGTGAGGTGCTAGCACAAGAAGGAGTATACTGTAATCAATAGTTTGTTGTTAATGGTATCATTACCCAACACAGGACGTCGCACAAGAGAGAGAAAATGCTGAATGCATTTCTCTGCATTACTGGAATTGCTGCTAACCATAAGGTGTCACACTAGAGCTATCAAAATCTGAATAGCGTTCCTCTGTGTTACCAGAATCGCTGCCGAACATGAGACGTTGCACCAGAATTATCAAAGGTTGTAGAGCATCTCTCTCTGCGCTACAGTCAATTCAATTGGACCCTTATGCAATTGCTAGAGTCACATAATGCCAATGCACTCTTCTACAGGAGTGTCAACGCTGTTCCACCATCGAACTACAGCTTTTCCAACATTTGCGTCTAACTGTCTACAGCCTCTCCACGCTGACAAGCTTCCACCTATGCTGGCTATCTTCAGTTTTCGACTTCAATGGAACTCTTCCTTTCACTTGCACTCCAGCCAATCCGAGGTTTATTTTTCCATGGATTTTGTTTCAAATGTATAATTATTCACTGGCACGCTTATCACAGCAGATCGAACAAATAAACGCACAGTGGATCTCTCCTTCACATTGTCCGCAACTTTCAATAGGTCTCCAGATATATGCATAAAAATTCTTCCAATCTGCATGGATTTACAAAAATGGAATCCATCAATAGTGATCCACTTTCTACGGGATCATAACTCTTCCAATAGTGTTCTTCATATGTCAACAACGTTGTGAATAAAAAAGGTAGGGCCCACAACAAAAACTAGTGCGCTTCTCTCAATAATTAAAACCACAATAGAATCAACCACTGCATAAACTACTCAGCTCTTGAGCTCCAATACCAAATGATGCAGGGATTCTGAACAAAACAGATCCTTGCGCACAATAAAATGTGTGTTCTCTTTACACAGAAGTCTGGACACAAAATTTTTGGGAAAATACTAAGGGGGGGGGGGGGGGGGTGAATCGGTATTTAGAGCTGACTGACAATTTTTAGTTTTCCTTCCTCTTAAAACCATATGTTACATTACTGCATCCAACTTGTATGTCCAGAGATCTTATTATGTCTTTACTTAGATCATTGCATCATTTATTCATCAGATAAGTAATAAGCATGAATAGAAATAACAGTACACACCATCAAACATAAGCAACACATATGAACACCAGGATTTAAAGTGGAAACCCAATTCAGGAGAAAACCACCGCTGCATTGTCTATGTCTTCAATATTTATTACAAAGAAAAATTCTTTCAATTTGTACTCGTGTAGACTCATACCAACACGCAAGCACCCACCTGCAGAAGGCTACAACCTTCTCTCATTTACCAGCCTCTCCTGAAAGGGAGCTACGACCTCCTGCTCTCGTTTACCAGCTACCACTGGAAGGGAGCTACAACCCCCTCACTAAAGGATTCGACCCTCAGATCTACTGAGGACCACGTTTCATCAATTTTCATACTGAATCCACCAGTTTCCACATGACATACCTTGCAAACCACCAGATTTATTCATTCAGTATACTCACACCAGTTCTTCATGATTTTTTCCGTCATTCAAATCAGAGATTCATCATCGTCAGATCATTATATCCGTGGGTGCATCGTAGTTTCAGATTTATCAGTTAAGAACAGAGCTCACCCATATAGATATTCCTTGGAGAAATTTTTTGTTCACAACCCTTACAATGCACACAACGTTCTTTTTTTTCTTCTCCTTATATAGTTTTCCCTTTATTAAAACCATGAGTCAAAAACCATTAATCCGCTAATGATATTCCTTTGTTAGAATTTCCTTTAGTTTACCACACGAGGCTCATAGATTTATTTTTAAAAAATTTATCAATTTCGAAGAAATTGACAAATAAATATATTTACAAAGTTTTAAACCCTCCTTCGGACTTTATAAACAATATCCAATGTTTTCAAATAGTTTAATATTTCAATAAAACTTTGACCCCTGGCCCACATATGTGCCGACCATACCAAGATAAAATTCACGCAATTCCATTTCCCGATCACCGTTAGATCGCGAGCCTCCAAGATCAACGGAACATATGCATATCGCTCGACCTCCGATGTCGAATGTTAATGTGCGATGGCCATCATAGTTTGGTTATCCTTCGCTCATCTTCTTTAACCTTCGCGCATATTCCTCATACTACCATCGTCTGATGGTCCCCTTTTAGATCGATGGCGCATATCAATATCGTTGGGCATCCTTGGTCGAACTATAACGTGCAATGGTCAAACATTATCATGCGATGGCGCGCAGTGGTGGCAGTTTTCCCAGGACGCGTGTCACTTGTTTTATGGAATCGCTCCCCAACCAGGAAATACTACTTATCCCGCAAAAGTGGTGCGATATGGTCAATCCGCTTTCAAAAATCCACTCACGGTTTTTAAACAGTGATCATCGGTCCAATCGCTCCATACCCCAAGTTCTGTATAACTTTGATTTAATTGTTCTTCCCCCGTGATTATGTTAATAAAAATCGGGTTATATATAATTTTGTATAATGTGCCCTGTACACACAGAACCCGTTCGAAGCTCACTATACCATGGCCTTAGCACCCTGAAATCTTATACAAAAACACGAATCTATCCATAGATCATCACACAAAGTTGCAGAGAATTTTGTACAAGAATTGAACCAATCAATACCCCAATTGCTCTCGGTATTTTCCACCTAACAGAGTATCACCGAAACTCAACCATACATAGATTTTCTTTCTCCTTCATTAGAATACATACATTATATTTATGAATTAACTTCCGCAGGGATTCTAATATCCATCAATTCAACTCAACCCTGTCTTTGGACAACTCTCCTTCAATTCATTGCTTGTCTCTGTAAATGAATTCTTCCTCTGTTCTTTGCTGCTGATCCTGCTGATCATTGTTCTCTGCACCTATTCTGTTCTTCTTCGTTGCCCATGCCTTTGCATACTGCTCTATGTTTTCTCTGATATCTTTGCTGCCTTTCCAAATCTCCAATCAACTAACCCTTCTAAAACTGCCTCAGCTTCATATTTCATTTGCTCTTTTCTTTGTTGCTGTTTCAAGTGCTCCTCTTTTGGTATTGATGAAGATACATCATTCTTACATCTTTAACACATAGGTTGCTTAAGTAGGTTTCCATAAAATTTATCAAGTAGGTTTCCATCAAGGACAACACTCTGCATCATATTGCCAACAATCTCCCCCTTTGGACTTGATGGCAACCATGATGGTGTTTGATCATCACAATTAGATAGATACATTGATTAGATCATTATTCAAACACCATGATACTCTCCCCCTTTGACATCAAGGGCAAAGGATTTCTCATTTCCTAGTTTTCTTTTTTCATTTCTTCTCTCTGATTTGTGATTAGATCTTCTTCTTCTGAATTTGGACCCTGCTGCTCCAAACTGGTGTAAAAGAGTTGTTGAGAGAACACTTTTGGGGATTTTTGAACTTGTCTATACACATTAAATCGATACGATTCTGAAGCATAGACTCTTTGCACTTGTGTAGAGAGTAGGTGATGACAACCATATATAATCAGACTTGTATAATAAGAGATGCATTATTGGATCAAGACTTAAATATTGTGAATGCTCCAAGTGACATATCAGGCTTGCTTCAACTATACTTCAGTCTATATCTGATGTAGTGCGCCAATATATTTCTTGATGCATTCTTGCCATAGTCCTTTGGTCCTGAGGACCTGTGCCATACTGTTGTTCCTCCATGATAACACTTTATATTCTGTTTGATAGGCATGCTGCTTGCACCAAGTACCAAATGATATTACCTTGATAGAAAATGCAGAAATTTCACTTTAGTTTCCACATTTACCCATAATTTAAATCTTCATCAAAATCATCAGAGAATGAAACAGAATTATGAGAACAGGAACACCATCAGAGAAACCAAACAAAACTGCAGCTGTGTTTTCAAATGTTATCCAATAATTGTAGCATAAGCATGTCAGTAACCAAGCCTTCAGGCTTTTCGTCGTATCAACATATTCTTCCCAAGAGGAATTATCATACCAGAACAACTTCTTCAATAGACAATATGTGTCAAGTAATCATCCATGTGATCTATTATCACGAATATCTTCATGATTTATATTTATTTCATAATCATGATGTATCATGTGTAGGAATTATGTATAAAAGTTCTCAATCGGGATCAAATTATCCATGATCTGTCTTTATCTCTGAATCATAAGACTTCCATCTCATCCATGTGTGAAAAAAAAAGATACTCTTCAGCAAAGAAACATTCAGGGGTTACCCATAATCTCATTATGGGAAACCATATATCATTTGCACTTCTCCATGCCATACGTTTTCAGTATTTGCTTAAGATATTTTTCTTGTGATAGAAATATGCCATATGTTGTTTGTTTTTCTTCTTTTGAAGCAAAAATACCTCAAGAGAGAGGTCATATTTCAGAACTATCATAATGCCAATAATGCATTTCTCCCAGCAAGGCTAATGCTCCCCCTAAAATTATGCCACCTATACATGTCCTCTTTACATCATATGCACTGTTAGAAATAAACACAACTCGAATTATCAAACCTACCATGGGAATCATCATACATTGCTCCCCTTGTGATGATACATTCCTGATTCCTATAGTGTATCTCACATCACTCCTGCAGTCATTATGATAAGTAAATTTTTTAGAAATAGATGACTGCAGTAGGGTCAATATTCCCTACGTTTATGACTGGTCCTCCTTCTTTTTCCATCTTTTCTTGAAATTTCTTATATTGTGCTGGAAATTGTCCAATTTCTCAAATATATTCATCCTGCATTATTTTTCTACATTTCCATACTTGTTACAATCATAACATCTTGTGTGACCAGAAAAGTAAGAATAGGGATCATAATGTGTTTTTCTATTCTTTCTTCTATTGCAATCAGTTGCTTTATGACCATACTTGCTGCATGAAAAACAATATCCCTTAAAGAAACCTGAGTACCTTTCTGTGTAGAATCTGTTTATTTGTGACTGAAACAATCTGCTTCTGCAATTGGCTACAACATGCCCATAATTATGACATTTAAAGCATTCGACATTATTGATCAAAGGAGGGAGTGATTTCTTTTTAGAGTTCATGATTTTCGGTTGACCTTTTGTTTCTTTCAACATTTCAGGTTCTGCATTGATATCCTTTGAATCTTTAGCACTTTCTTATGAACTAGATTCTCCTTTAACAGTTTCATTAAAACCAAGACCAAATTTAATAGAAGGGGACCTTTGATTACTAAGAATATTGTCCAGAATCTTAGTACTATCTTGAAACCTCAAGAGTTTATCTTTTTCTTCTAATTTACCTTTCAAAATATTTACCTCAACCTCCAATTTTTGGCATTGCTTCTTCATACTGTCCTTCATACTGTCTTCGACCCTTCTTCCTTCTTCTACTTGATCATTCAATTTTAAAATCTCTTCCTTCAACTCATTTTCTTGTTCTTCAAATGTTTGTAGAAGTTCTTCATTCTTCTTATTTGATTTTTACAGATCTGTTTTGAGCGAGATGATTTCTGCTTCAAGTCTTTCACTTCGATTGGTTACTTTACCCTGTAGTCTTTGATATATTTCTATCTGTTCCTTCATTGTTTCTATCTGTCCATTCATTTTAGAGATCATATCTTGGTATATAGATTCCTTCCTTTTAAATGGATCTTCATCATTTATTTTGAGATTTGCTTCTAGACTCATACTGCTACTTTCACTATCTTTACCATTGCATGCACAAGAAAGTGGATCACAAGAACAACAATCAATACCTGTTTCATCTTCTTCATTTTCTGTTGCACATGTTTTCTGAGATATCTCCTTTCTTTGAGAGCCTTCTTCTTTTGCTTCCTTACCATGAGCACTTGCAGATCTTGATCAGAATCTTCTTCATCCTCTTTTGACATTTCATCATTATCTTCATTTGTATAATAACTCTTTCCCTTTTCAAATTGTTTCCCTCTGAAACTTCCAGAACCTGGTTGGAGTCTTTTCACAAAATTTTCTTCTTCTTCTTCTGATATATAACTTGATTCCTTGACAACTTCCTTTTCTTTTCCTTTTGCACATGCCTTAAAGGAAAATTCTCTGATTTGAGAGGGACCCTCTTTTCTCATTTCAAAAGTAGTTAGAATACCATGTAGTTGAACAATAGTAAGAGTTTGCAGATCTTCCCTTTCTTCAATAGCTGATACTTTTGACTCAAATTTTGAAGTTAAATATCTTAAGACTTTTTCAACCAGAGTAGTATCCATTATGGTTTCACCCAAATTTCTCATATGATTTACAATATCATCTAGACGTAAAAAGAAACTGGCAATACTCTCATCACTATGCATCCTTAAATTTTCATATTCAATTCTGAGAGTTTGGAGTTTTGCACTTTTTACCTTTGTATCCCCTTCATAGCTTTGAATGATTTTGTCCCATATTTCTTTTGTTGAATTTAGTTGCATCATTTTAACATATTCAGATTCAGACATGCTTCCTAATAAAACATTGACTGCTTTGGCATTGATTTCATATTTCTTCTTTTGTGCTGCATCAGTAGGAATAATTTCCGGATACTGATAACCTTCTTCCACGGTTTCCCATACTTCTGCACCAAGACTTTGCAAATATGCTTTTGTTCGTATCTTCCAGAATAATAGATTACTTCCATTGAATAGAGGCAGCCTTAGAGAAAGTACTCCTTCATGACTTCCCATTGCGACGGATCTCCTTCAAGCGATCAAGCTTCTGCAGAAGGATCTCCTCTAATACCAATTGTTGGAAAAATACTGAGGGGGGGGGGGTGAATCAGTATTTAGAGCTGACTGACAATTTTTAGTTTTCCTTCCTCTTAAAACCATATGTTACATTACTGCACCCAACTTGTATTTCCAGAGATCTTATTAGGTATTTACTTAGATCATTGCATCATTTATTCATTAGATAAGCTGTAAGCATGAATAGAAATAACGGTACACACCATCAAACATAAGCAACACATATGAACACCAGGATTTAAGGTCAAAACCCAATTCGGGAGAAAACCACCGTTGCATTGTCTCTGTCTTCAATATTTATTATAAAGAAAACTTCTTACAATTTGTACTGGTGTAGACTCATACCAGCACACAGGCACCCACCTGCAGAAGGCTACAACCTTCTCTCGTTTACCAGACTCTCCTGGAAGGGAGCAACGACCCCCTGCTCTCGTTTACCAGCTACCACTGGAAGGGAGTTACAACCCCCTCACTGAAGGCTTCGACCCTCAGATCTACTGCGGACCACGTTTCATCAATTTTCATACCGGATCCACCAGTTTCCACACGAAATAGCTTGCAAACCACCATATTTATTCATTCAGTATACTCACACTAGTTCTTCATGATTTCTTCCGTCATTCAAACCAGAGATTCATCATTGTCAGATCATTATATCCGTGGGTGCATCGTAGTTTCAGATTTATCAGTTAAGAACAGAGCTCACCCATACAGATATTCCTTGGAGAAATTTTTCGTTCACAACCCTTACAATGCACACAACATTCTTTATTTTTCTTCTCCTTATATAGTTTCCCTTTATTAAAACCATGAGTCAAAAACCATTAATCCGCTAATGGTATTCCTTTGTTAGAATTTCCTTTAGTTTACCACACGAGGCTCATAGATTTCTTTTTAATTTATTTATCAATTTTGAAGAAATTGACAAATAAATATATTTACAAAGTTTTAAACCCTCCTTCGGACTTTATAAACAATATCCAATGTTTTTAAATAGTTTAATATTTCAATAAAACTTTGACCCCTGGCCCACATATGCGCCGACCGTACCAAGATAAACTTCCCGCAAGTCCATTTCTCGATCACCGTTAGATCGCGAGCCTCCAATATCAACGGCACATATGCATATCGCTCGACCTCTGATGTCGAACGTTAACGTGTGATTGCCATCGTAGTTTGGTTATCCTTCGCTCATCTTCTTTAACCTTCGTGCATCTTCCTCATACTACCACCGTCCGATGGCCCCCTTTCATATCGACGGCGCATATCAATATCGTTGGGCATCCTTGGTCGAACTATAACGTGCGATGGTCGAACGTTATCATGCGATGGCGTGCAGTGGTGGTGGTTTTCCCAAGACGCGTGTCACTCGTTCTATGGAATCACTTCCCAACTAGGAAATACTACTTATCCCGCAAAAGTGGTGCGATATGGGCAATCCGCTTTCGCAAATCCACTCCATCCTCACACAATCCTCATATTTATACATAATTATGAATTAATTCCAATCCATGATTTCCTCCACACAAATCTCAACCAAACTCTAAAATAGTTTTATTCCTTATTTGACTCAACTAAGTTCCATTTAAGGAATTCCAAATCCCTAAATTATCTATCGAACTCCATTCCAATCATATTCTCAATTAATTAAGAGAATATTTATAGTAATTCTCACACTCAGATTTTTCTCTCTTAATTTATTAAAAATGGGCATAATAATTTATAAAATAATTAAAAACACATCACCCCCTAATTACACAATATTTTAATGAAAATAAAACATGATGCTCCCACATAAGAAAGAGAGAGGGTGGTTCTGAGTTCTGGACCTCTTGGGGACTACATTTTTTACTTCTTTTCTAATGGGTGAATGAAAGAAGCAGCAAGTTTCCTGCAATTGTTGATGGCGATTCGTGTTTCTTGTGTCATTTTATGTGGTTTCTTCCTTGAATGAAGTGAAGTAAAGAAGCATTTGGTCTCTGATTTACATTTGTAAGTAAGAGTTAAATAGTTTTAATAAGTTCTCCTTCACTCTATCTCTTTTGCCTTCACAAAATCTCTCTCAAAATTTAAAGTAATAGATTTTGTGTTTACAACATTTTATTTTGAGTTTCCCCTCTCTCCATGAATTTCCTCTGAAACTTAAAAGTAATAGATTCTGTGTTTGCAGCATATTACTTTGAATTTACCTTGCAGTTCTTATTTTCCATTCAAATATCAACAGTCAATAGTATTGTGAAATATTTTATTATTCTAGATCAGTAAGGGTTTTAGAAAACTAGTTTCTAGTGGGATAGAACCGAGGCCTCATGATTCTATTATTTCTGTGACACACTTTCAAAATGTCTTAAGCATTGATTCCTTTCACAACCGAGAGATTGTCTATTAATATAAAACAAATACTATAGCCATTTTGTCCCTGATCAAGTATGATTATCCCTATGCCTCCTACACTTCCAAGGTTGTGGAAACCCTTGTTTCCCTTTCATAGATGTTCACCTCCTTTATGTGACATCTTTGTGTATCCTTATGGAAGAATATTGTTGAGGCTTGGGCTAGACAGATCCGGAGGATGGTTTCTCTTGGAGTCGTAGATGAATCAAGTGGTTTCCCTCCACATATCTTACATACGTCCATAAAGAAGCTTTGTCTCATTCCTAATGTCATGATCTTTAATTCTTTTATACATGTTATGATCTTGTTATATTTTATTTCATGTTATTATCTATAAGCTTATATGATCTAACCATTGACATCTAGAACATGATTCCAATTACTACAAGTCTATGTACTTTTCTTGAATGAGTTACAGGTTTTAAATCATGTGGAAAAGCAGAAGGTTTGAACCCTGCGAGAACACCCTCAAACGTAAGACCTATGGGTAAGGCACTTCTCCCAATTTTACTAGTTTAAGCATTAGGACCATTAATTTTTTTTTCTTGCTACTATAACCCAGACCCTAGGGTGACTCATCCACTAATAGAATTGGTGACTCCATTGGGGATTACATCCATGTAATTCCTAGTTTGGATTGCTTCTCTCTAGAGTTGGGTTCTCTGATTGGTCTGATCACTTTTCCAGTCCTTTTGGTTCTTTATCCATCCAGGAAAAAGTCTTGATCTTCTGAATCAGGCTTGGATTTTTATTTTTTCTTTGTTTCCCTTTTTATATCTATTTTTTAGGTTACACAGTCGCATATATATGCATTTTGGTCCAATGAAACACGTGTATACGCGGGTTTCCTTATACACAGTCATGTATGCACAGTGGTTGTTCACTACAAATTTGTGTATGGCTAGTTTTAAATGAAATTTTGATGTTTTGAATCTTGTAAGGTATTTTTTCCTGTTCTTGGCCACTTTTGTTGAATATTTGATGTGTCTGGGAAGTTTTTCTTTCTGTCTTTTATCAATTTCTCTCTTTCGTAATTGAAAACCTAGTCAACCTAGGGTTTACCTTACTTTGTGAAGTTTTAGTTTTGGGTTTGGCACCAGGGCTTCTTTCCAAAGTTCTTGGATGTTCTGACATTCTGGTACAATGAGTTACTGTCAGTTTGCTCATGTTTTTTCTTCTTATTTCTTCACTTTTTTCTTTTATTTTGTTGGATTTCATGGTTTTCTTGGTTTCTTCAGAAGGACATTTTTGGCAATATTGAATAAGTCTTCTTGGTTTTCTTGAAGTTTCTTTGTTTGTTGGAGATTTTGTATTTTTTATCAGGTCATTTTTTTGAGTTATTTACTTGTTTCTACTTGTTAAGTCATGTCACGAAAATGATATTGTTGGCTTAAGGAATTTGAGGTCTCTTTTTTTCTCAACCTGGTGATTTTGAGTTTTGGGTAGTTTTTTCTTTCTCAAAGAGTTTTCTTGTTTCCTTAAAAAGACTCAAAAACATATTTTTTTCCTTTTATTTTTCTTTTGGTTTTTTTAAGGCTTTTTATCATTTTTGACAAAGTGAAGTTTGTCATTTGGTCGGATTTGTTAGTGTCAGTCTTTTCAGCCTTCCTTTAGTGATCAAAAATGCTCTTAAAAAGTGATTTTAAGGTGTCAAAGTCAAATTTTGTCATTTCAATGAGTCTTCAAGCAAAATTTGGTCACTAGGCATTAGGTCTAGGGTTTGTTTTCACTCTTTTCAAATTTGTCCAAATGTCGGTCGATGTCACCATTCAGCTGAGTGTACCATCATTCAGAGGGATTTCATCATCATGTCAAGTTCCATTGGGTCATTTTACAGCTTGTTCACAGTTGTGCCTAAGTAAGGTCCATTTCCCTCTCCTAGGGTTTTGGAGGTAATTTCTCTTGGATGGTCAAATAATTAGAAAAAATTGTATCCTGATGTTCACACACCTTCCCCTATCCTTAATATACCTTATTAAACACTTCCCATCACTGAGATCCCTCAAATTCCTCATTTTTCCACAAACCCTAGTTTCTTACCACAACTTGGCAATTTTCTAGGCTAGGCCTATGTTTTGCCCTTTTGGACCCCTTCCCCCCACTCAATCTCTGAGATTCCACTTTCCTCTGCTTCCTAACATCCCTCCCTACTTCCCAAAATTTCCCCAAGAATTTAGAAGCCCCTTATCCCCTTCATTTCGCTTCATTTCGACAAAATCCCTTGTTTCACACATCGGGATAGGTTTCACTCAAATGATTTTTCAGAGCAATAAAAGATGAATTTTGGAACACTGAGAGAGGGTTTTGGTCACAACATGCCAAGGAAGAAAAACCTCCTTCACTTTTTACACAGGTATAATGGTTTTGGATAAATGTCAAGAATACCGTTGCCTCAGGAGAATTTATGCACCTGCTGGAAGTAGTGTTGGGAGATTTGATTTTTGATAAGGTAAATGAACTCCAAATTGAACAATTACACTTGGGCTGGAAATTATACTCCAAGAGCTTTCCAACGAGCTATCGCATGCTCAATTTGGATACCGGGAAGGCCTCCAAAAGCCTCCTGAAAAATGCACTATGTAGCGCGCTACACATATAAAGTGCACGCTACGCATTGGGCCAGAACTCAAAATTTTTGTCATTTCTTCACTGATTTTTGACAGGGTAAATGAAGTAAAAATTGAAAAATTCCACTTGGGTTGGAACGTAGACTCCAAGAGCTTTCCAACGAGCTATCACACGCCCAATTTGGACACCGGGAAGGCCTCCAAAAGCCTCCTGCAAAATGCACTATGTAACGTGCTACGCATATAAAGTGCGCGCTACGCATTGGGCCAGAACACAAAATTTTTGCCACTGCTCTTCAAAATTCAAATTCTCTCAGTCTCCTTTGCCCCATGTAAGTTTAAATCATCTTGCTATTATCTTTGGTCAGTGTTTGGAGTTGTTTGAAGATTGGTTGTAAGAGTTTGAATGTTGAAGAACACAAACCCTACTCTCTTGTTAAAAATGGCTCTTATAGGGTTGGAGTTTGATTGTTAAATTTTGATTTTGGTGCCAATTAGTTCAAAGTCCATTCCACACATGTGGCTCATTTCTCATCACTGAAATATTTTCATTCATTATTGTCAATCCCTTTTCTCCTTATATCCTAAAATACCACTCATATCACTTGTTCACATTCCCCAATTCTTTCATACACTCACTTTTCCCATTCTCCATTGACGAAGCCTAACTATCATTGCAAGGGCTGTTTCTTTGTTCTACATCACCTTATACTCCTTCCTATTCTCTTGTCAAATCCCATATAGTCAAGCAGTGACTGTTGTCCATTCAAACTCATTTGACAGAACCCTTATCATTGTGGCTTTCCTATAGCACCTTGACATATATGTGACACATCTGACATTGGAGCATATACCAAACTCTTGTTTTCATCATAACCATATCAGCATACTTTTCATACACATTGTGACACCATGACAGAGACCGACACATCACAACAGAGACAGTGTTTTCACTACTGAAACTGCATGCACCAGGAGGATACTGAAACGTCGTGAAACACATGATCCACTCCAAATATTTGTGAACAATTCCTTGGCCCAACATTGCATATGACAGAGGACACTCAGTCCAAATTTCAAGGAATTTGGAGAAATTTTTGTCATTTTGAAAAATTTTGGTCTCAAAACAGATTTTTCAGCCATACGAGTAGCGCGTCGACGCGCTCGCTTATGATTGGGACACTTGCTGGAGGAAAAATTTATATTTTTGGGTTTTTCATGGTAAGTTATGCATGCTCCAATATGGCCGAAGCATTTCATCAAGTTCTGGATGATCAAAAGGCCCAAAAACACCATGAAAACCACCTTTCTGCCACCTTTTGCACCAGCAGGAAGTACTTCCAGGAGAATGAAGTTTTGGAGGGGCAAATGAGCTCCAAATTTAAAAATTCCACTTGGGTTGGATAGAAAACATCCAGGGCTTTCCAACGGGCTATCATGAGCTCAATTTGGATGCCAGGAAGTGCCCAAAAAGTAGGCTAAAAGACGCGCTACGCATATGGCTCAGGCGCGCTACGCATATAGATTTTTGGTCAATTTTTCACCTTCCAGCTCAGGATTTCGGCCAGTTGGACCAGTTTTGCTTGTGGATGTAATTTTTGAGTTGTATTGATGTAATTTTATGGTTGGCATGTAACTTGGACTCACTTTTACCTATTCTAGATGATTCACTCCTAAAAAAGTAAAAATCAAATGTAAGAATCAGTTTCCTTCCTTTTAGAGGCAAGTTGTTTGGGTGCCTATATTCTAGCTCCTTGTTTAGAATTAGTTGGAAATGATCCTAGAAGGAGGAATTCGACCCCTAGAGGCATGGGAAGGGGTTAGGATGCTCTATATGATGTAATTTCTCAATCCTTTTCAGGGGTTGGAGAGGTTGGACTCTTGGGAAGATTTTGGCACACTATTGTACATATTTTTCATATTTTGGCTAAGGAAAGATCAGAGGTTTTGCAGCACCTGTTGGGATTCTTGTGGCTTTCAGTTTTTGATGGTGTTTTCTCTCAGTTTATTGTAAGTTATTTCATGTTTAATGTATGCCATCCCTTCTTATTCTTCTGAAACTAAATGAATGAGTAGATGAGGTTGAATCCATTGTTTACAGTGCTCTGCCTTTGAATTCGTTTAGTTTTACATGTTTTCGCCTGTTTGAAAAGGATCCATGTTCATCCTTGCCCTTTTCAGCTCCTTGTCTTTCTGATCCATCCATATACTCGATCAAAAGCATCAAGACTACTGCCTACCTCGCCCCAACTCGAATTCTGCAAAGATCTGGCCTTATCCCCGGACCCAAAATTGTTTTTCCCATCTTTTCAACAAAAACCCAAAAATCAAAATCAAACTTTCCTATCTCTTTACTAGCCTAAAATCAGTATTCGTTATAAGTCATCTCAGTCCCTTTGAAGACCTTTTGCCGAGATAGACCAGGAGAGAGCCCTCTCTTGTCCTCGTAGGGCTAGTTACGAGGCCGAGCGTGGTTTGATGTAGCCTTGAGTTTTACCTTATTTCAGCCTAAGGTAGATTTGAGCGCTAACATAGTGACTCCATCGCCCATTAGAGACTCCACCGGGAGGACCGAATTTTTCTCTGAGAAAATGGAAGGATCTTACATAAAGTTCAGTTATCTAAAGTGGAATGGTATTCAAGATCTAGTTTGCTTTCTTGTAAACTATTTCTTTGCTGTCCTTGAAGCTATCCTCAAGGTTTTTCAGAATTTGTTGTATGAGAAAGGTGATCAAAATCTTCACTCGACCCATTCAAAAAGTGTAAATGCTGAGTTTCCCTTTGATCCTGGTCTCCTTACTTTTCCCACATATTATGTTGACTCTCTTCAGAGTGATGAGCCAGAAAATCAAGCTGATCCCGCAGCTCTTGTACATGCCCCTACACCTTGTAAAATTCCAGATCGGTACAAACCTCTTGTTTTACCTTCTGTTCTTCATGCTTTCCCTACAAATTATGACCTATATCTACCAAGATTTGATGGTGAATGTAACAATGTCAACGTTGAGCAACATGTGCAGAATGTTGAGACTTTTCTAGATCTTTTTGAAGTTGATGATGAAGATGTTAGTATTAGGCTTTTTGCTCTTTCTTTGCAAGGCCAAGTGAAGAGTTTGTTTAAAGCCCTGCCTGATGCGAGCATTTCAGATTTTCAGCAGTTTGTCAAAGTTTTCCTTGACAGGTGGATGATCGGACAGAACTTTGTGTTGATTATAGAGGAGTATAACCAGCTGAAAAGATTGCCAGGAGAGACAGTACAACAATTTTCTGCTAGATTTAACCAAGTATATTTTTCGATGCCAGCTGATATAAGACCTTCTCCTAGATCTGCTCTCTTGCACTACCCGGGTGCCTTTGATCCAGAAATGGAGTTTCAGCTGAGAAAAAAGAATATTGCAACACTTCACGAGATGCAGAACAAGGCAGTGAATGTAGAGGCTCATTTGCTGATCTTGAGGGCAAGGTTGAAGGAAGAAGAAAAGAAGAATGTTTCAGAGCAGCTGACACCTTCAGAGGAAAAGCTTGATCTTTTTGTAAATGCAGTAGAAGAGATGGCGCGGAAAATGACTGCAAAAAATGAAAATGACATTCAAGAACAAGTGGCTGACCCAAAACATTTTGTTTCTTATCCCAGTTGTCATACCGATTGTTTTATAGATCATTGTGAAGAAGAGAGAGTTGTTGATATGACATGTATGCTTGATGATGTGTTGTATACTGATGATTTGCCTCAGTTTGATCAGTATGATGATGATTATGTTCTCCAAACAGAAGCTAATCTTGCAGACGAATCAGTAGCTAGTTTGTGCGAGGAGGAAATTCACTTTCAGCAGCTCGAGTACAGTGATCAACCGATGCATATCAGCTATGGCAACGATGAGGAAAGTGCAAAAAATTTTGAAGTAAGTGAAGGATCTTTGCCTTTTTGTTTTGATTCGTTTCAGTTCATTAGAGATAACTTCCATGCAATCAGAAATCAAATGTCAACAAGTCTTGATCTGGATCGTCTTGAGGGCAACGAAAACTTCTCATATTCAGACTTGCAGCCCCCAAAAGTCATTGATTGTCAAGTTGTAGCTGAAGACTTGGAAGTGGGCACACATGATTTAATGATTCAAGGTGACTCCGTACCATTCTGTTTTGAATCATTTCAGTTTTTGAGAGAAAAATTGCATAGTAAATCTTCAAATGAGCAGCCTATAAGAAATCAACAATCTCTTAGTGTTAATGTTGAGGATGAGACAGATAACGAAATTCTTGAGCAGCCTGTAGCATCAGATTTGCAGCCACCAAATGAAATTGAAGGTCAAATTACAGATGAAGGTGTGGAAGATGAAATACATGATTTGATGATGCAGGAAAATTCTATACCCTTTTGTTTCGAAGCATTTCAGTTTATAAGGCAGAATCTTCGTAAAATATCTCAAGGAAAAGATGAACAGCCAGTAGGATGTCATACAGTTTCAAGGGATACAGTGCAGCAGTCTTCTCAAGTTTTTGATGATCCTATTGGTCGTGTGTTGGATGATGTTTGCTGTAAAAATTCTTCTTCATTAGCTAACCATGTGCCGGAAAAGAATGTTGATGATAATCTTATTCAAAATTTGCCTTCATTGTCTTGTCTAACAGATTTTTCAATACAAAGCTCTCATCAAGGTTTGCAGTCATATGAGGAGATTGATAAAGGAGGCTTTTGTTCAGTTTGGAATCAGCAACAGAGTTTGGTTATTCATGAATTTCAGGATCCTTTTGACAGCTTGCTGCAATCACCAAAGAAATGCACCGCAGATGTGAGGAAAAGTTTAAGATCAAGGTATGGAGATTATCTGGACCAGAGCTATGTTTATGAAGATCCTTTCGCAGTATTCTTGCAGTCATCCAGTCAATTTGTGCTTTGCAAGTTTATCAGTAGTCAGCTTGAGTTCAAATTTCCATGGGAGTTGCCTTTTGATTCTTTCCTTTTCCTACACATCAGTAAGCATGTGGGAAGAAATCAAACAGCAGCCAAGATGCTTCATGGTTGCACTGGCTATTCCATTTCACTTGATCGGGTGGTGAAAAGTACAATTAGAGTAGGTTTGATGAATAAGCTCTACTTTGAGCATCTTTTCCAGCTTGTCAGTTGTGTTTAAGTATCGAGTCAGTTGTTAGTTGAGTGAGAGTCATTTTGTGTCATCAAGTCATCAGTTTTCAGTCATGCATTTCAGTTTGAGTTTTTGATTCCATTGCCCAATGGATAAGGCACTGGTCTGCTCTCCCAAAGATCTGTCGTTCTTGGCACCTCCAAGGAGCTACCATCCCCATTGGAGCCAATGTTAGTGTCAGCCTTTGTAGCCTTCCTCCAGTGATAAAAAATGCTCTTACAAAGTGATCTTAAAGTGTCAAGGTCAAATTTTGTCATTTCAATGAGTCTTCAAGCAAAATTTGGTCACTAGGCATTAGGTCTAGGGTTTGTTTTCACTCTTTTCAAATTTGTCCAAATGTTGGTCCATGTCACCATTCAGCTGAGTGTACCATCATTCAGAGGGTTTTCATCATCATTTCAAGTTCCATTGGGTCATTTTACAGCTTTTTCATGCTTCAGTTGTGCCTAGGTAAGGTCCATTTCCCTCTCCTAGGGTTTTGGAGGCAATTTCTCTTGGATGGTCAAATCATCAAAAAAACTTGTATCCTGATGTTCACACACCTTCCCCTATCCTTAATATACTTTATTAAACACTTCCCATCACTGAGATCCCCCAAATTCCTCATTTTTCCACAAACCCTAGTTTCTTGCCACAACTTGGCAATTTTCTAGGCTAGGCCTGTGTTTTTCCCTTTTGGACCCCTTCCCCTCACTCAATCTCCGAGATTCCACTTTCCCCTGCTTCCTAACATCCCTCCCTACTTCCCAAAATTTCCCCAAGAATTTAGAAGCCCCTTATCCCCTTCATTTCGCTTCATTTCGACAAAATCCCTTGTTTCACACATCGGGATAGGTTTCACTCAAATGATGTTTCAGAGAAATAAAAGATGAATTTTGGAAAAATGCGAGAGGTTTTTGTTCCAAACATTCCAAGGAAGAAAAACCTCCTTTACTTTTTACACAGGTATAATGGTTTTGGAGAAATGTCAAGAATACCGTTGCCTCAGGAGAATTGATGCACCTACTGGAAGTAGTGTTGGGAGATTTGATGTCTGATAGGGTAAATGAACTCCAAATTGAAAAATTCCACTTGGGTTGGAAAGTAGACTCCAAGATATTTCCCACAAGCTATCACACGCTCAATTTGGACACCGGGAAGGCTTCCAAAAGCCTCCTGAAAAATGAACTATGTAGCGCGCTACGCATTGGGCCAGAACACAAAATTTTTGCCACTGCTCTTCAAAATTCAAATTCTCTCAGTCTCCTTTGCCTCATGTAAGTTTAAATCATATTTCTATTATCTTTGGTCAGTGTTTGGAGTTTTTTGAAGATCGGTTGTAAGAGTTTGAATGTTGAAGAACACAAACCCTACTCTCTTGTTAAAATGGCTCTTATAGGGTTGGAGTTTGATTGTTAAATTTTGATTTTGGTGCCAATTAGTTCAAAGTCCATTTCACACATGTGGCTCATTTCTCATCACTGAAATATTTTCATTCATTATTGTCAATCCCTTTTCTCCTTATATCCTAAAATACCACTCATATCAGTTGTTCACATTCCCCAATTCTTTCATACACTCACTTTTCCCACTCCCCATTGACGAAGCCTAACTATCATTGCAAGGGTTGTTTCTTTGTTATAAATCATCTTATACTCCTTCCTATTCTATTGTCAAACCCCATGTAGTCAAGCAGTGACTGTTGTCCATTCAAACTCATTTGACAGAACCCTTATCATTGTGGCTTTCCTATAACACTTTTCATACACATGTGACACATTTGGGAATTGGAGCATACACCAAACTCTTGTTTTCATCATAACCATATCAGCATACTTTTCATACACATTTTGACACCATGGCAGAGACTGACACATCACAACAGAGACAGTGATTTCACTACTGAAACTGCATGCACCAGGAGGACACTGAAACGTCGTGAAACGCCTAATCCACTCTGGATTTTGGCCAAGGCTTCATTGGCTGGGCATGATACATGATGGAGGGTCTTCGCTCCGAATTTGAGAAAATTCGGAGAATTTTTTGTCATTTTGAAATATTTTGGTCTCAAAACAGATTTTTCAGCCATACGAGTAGCGCGTCGACGCGCTCGCTTATGATTGGGACACTTGCTGGAGGAAAAATTTATATTTTTGGGTTTTTCATGGTAAGTTATGCATGCTCCAGTATGGCCAAAGCATTTCATCAAGTTCTGGATGATCAAAAGGGCAAAAAACACCATGAAAATCACCTTTCTGCCACCTTTTGCACCAGCAGGAAGTACTTCTGGGAGAATGAAGTTTTGGAGGGGAAAATGAGCTCCAAATTGAAAAATTACACTTGGGTTGGATAGCCAACACCCAGGGCTTTCCAACAAGCTATCACACGCCCAATTTAGACTCCGGTAAGTGCCCCAAAAGCAGGCTGAAAGGCGCACTATGCATAGAGCTCAAGCGCGCTACGCATATAGATTTTTGGTCAATTTTTCACCTTCCGGCTCAGGATTTCGGCCAGTTGGACCAGTTTTGCTTGTGGATGTAATTTTTGATTTATCTTGATGTAATTTTATGGTTGGACAGGTTGGAATCTTGGGAAAACTTTTGGCACACTATTGTACATATTTTTCATATTTTGGCTAAGGAAAGATCAGAGGTTTTGCAGCACCTGTTGGGATTCTTGTGGCTTTCAGTTATTGATGGTGTTTTCTCTCAGTTTATTGTAATTTCTTTCATTTTTAATGTATTCCATTCCCTTCTTATGCTTCTGAAACTAAATGAATGAGTAAATGAGGTTGAATCCATTGTTTCGGTGCTTTGCCTTTAAATTTGTTTAGTTTTACATGTTTTCGCCAGTTTGGAGAGGATCCATGTTCTCCCTTGCCCTCTTCAGCTCCTTGTCGTTCTGATCCATCCATACACCCGATCAAAAGCATCAAGACTACTGCCTACCTCGCCCCAACTCGAATTCTGCAAAGATCTGGCCTTATCCCCGGACCCAAAATTGTTTTTTCCCATTTCTCCAACAAAAACCCAAAAATCAAAATCAAACTTTCCTATCTCTTTACTAGCCTAAAATCAGTATCAATTTTGAGTCATCTCAGCCCCTTTGAAGACCTTTTTCCGAGATAGACCCGGAGAGATCCCTCTCCTGTCCTCGTAGGGCTAGCTACGAGGCTGAGCATGGTTTGATGTAGCCTTGAGTTTTACCTTATTTCAGCCTAAGGTAGATTTGAGCGCTAACATATCTTGTGCTGAAGCCCATCAAAGAGAACTCTACTATTGAAATCATCTGGAATGAAGAAGACACAGTAATGGATCCAAATGTTCTCATTCATACTGTCAGTCCATCATTAGAACACAGCCTTCATGAAGAAGCAATCCAGTCAGTTCATGAAAAACAAAATGAGATCTTTGTGCAAGTAAGTGATAAATCTCCTTTCAATAACTTAGTAATAAATGATAGTTTGAATGCCCTGTCATATGAAGATCATTACTGTTTAAGCAGAAGAAAACAAAAAGCATTGTCTCCTTTGTCTGAAGATGAGATAGATCTACTTTTGAGAGGTCTTGTTACAGCCCAAGCTACAGCAGTTTTGCAGTGCACACATAGTCAGGAAAATGTTGGTGAAACTTCTTCCTCTTTTGAAAAAGATGACTGTCTTGTAATCAGTTTTGTAGATCAGCAAACAGATAATTTTTTCTTTCACAAAGATGATAAGGCTGTCATGTTTGATAATCTTGAAGATTGTTTTTTGTTTAAGAATGACCTAGATCATGAAGTTGAGGAATATATGCCATAATTTCTCATGGTCCAGGAACCTACAGCTAACACTCAGATGGCAGATACCTCTCTGTGCATTTCTATCCCTCGGAAATCAATTGTCCTTTCAGATCAGAATGGAGTGAATACTTGTATTTTTGCAGCTGGATCTCCAGATAAGCCAGTGCTTCAGGATTTTCAAGACCCCTTCAGCATTCTTCTGCAAACATTAGAAAGGATAAATATTGCCTATTTCATTATCATAAGCTTCGGTTTCAGGGGTTATTTTGAGTTGCCTACAGGTTCATCATTCCGCTTGCTCAAGGAGAGTAAGAGCAGAAATTTGGGGTGTAGCCATCTACTGGATTGGTTACATTGGAAGGCACACTACACATGATTGTACATGTCACATCAGTATGCAGGTGGTTGTCATCATGATTTTAAAGCTTGATGGATTGCTGCCCTTTTTCAAAAAGCTTTTTTTTTAATTCAGTCATTTCAGTTTGCATCGAGTCAGTTTGAGTCGATTTTCCAGTTAATAAGTTGAGTTATCAGTCTTTAGTCTGTTTGTCAGAATAATGATTCCATAGCCCAATGGATGGAGGCACTGTCTGCTCTCCCAAAGCTTTGCAGTTCTTGGCACCTCCAAGAAGCGACAGCTACCATCCCCATTGGAGCCAATGTTAGACTCGGTCCTGTCAGTCCCTTGTCAGAATCAAATTCCCCAAGGTTCATCTCTCATCATTTGCAGTCACTGATGTTACTTCGGTCCAGAAAAGAGTCATTTTAATTCTTGAGCCCAGGGTTTTTGTCTTCAGAAGTGCTTCAATAACATGTGCAGGCCAGAGGAAGGTTCAATAAGTTTCTTATTTCAAGAGTTCTCATCATTAATAATGCTGAAGGACATTTCTTCTTCAAAACAGAGTTTTGAAGAAGAAATCATTAATTTTTTTTAAGACACGATTGATAAGGTGTTCCAAATTTTACAATTCTTCAGGCAGCCCTTGTCATCTTGTCAGTTTTCAGTAGCTCCTATCCCTGCAAAACAATCAACAGAAGAGCCATCAATCAAGCTCAAAAAATCAAAAAGGGAATTTGAAAAGCAGAGTTTGTATTAATGTGAAAAAGTGCCGAGCCAAGACAAGCCACCATCCCTGCAAAAGACAACAAAGAAAACTCTGTAGAAAACAAGGAGAACTTGCTCAACTGGAGCCCCGAATTCACAGTTGTTGGAACCAATGTTGCGTGGATTGCTAGAAAACAAGTTTGCAGAATTCCTACTTTTCATGTTTATTGTGAGTGGTGAACTGTGTGGTAACATGATAATTATGTAGCTCTCAATACATAATTCAAAAAGAGTTCGAATTTAAATTTGAAGCAAAGGTCGAATTGCAGATTAGAAGGACAAAATCTTGTTTTCAAAACTGAAGACTGGAGGTGTAAGAGGCGCGCTACGCGCAGAGGAGGCGCGCTACCCATATAGAGCGCGCTACGCATATAGCCTCCCCAGCCTGTGTTAAATAACAAGGGCGCTACGCATTGGGTGAGCGCGCTACCCATACAGTCTCAGAGCCAAAAAAATTTCCCTTGCGTCCAGTTTCATGCAAAACGCCTCAATCGGCTTGCAATGTCACGGCCCTCACACTCTCAGTTTCCCATTTCACCACTGCTGGTCTTCGTCATGCTGCTTCATTTCGAGTAATTCCTGATTTATCTTCAGGTGCTGGATGGATGGAAGGAAGTCGTGGGCTTTTAGGCTTATGCTGAAAAACAATGCAATATTAAATTGTTCTGCAATAGCACAAGCCGGCCATGTTATACCTCAGAGCTATGTGCCAATCACTGTGAGCCAGTTTATGGATGATTTGACAGCTGAAGAGACTGGAATGAGCAATGGTTCAGACAACACTTTGGAAAATAGTGGTTCAGACCTGTTGAAATCTTCCCGTTTGAGGGATTTCATCAAAACCTTGCTTGAGAAACATTTTGAAGATGCAAAGAACAAGTTAGATTCCATTGACCGTTAAAGAGTATTGTTGTCTTAGAAACGTTGTGAAGACTGATGAGGTTTCTGAGAAATTAAGCAGTGCAACAGATTTTGGTGGTGAAACGACTTGCAACAGGGAAAGCATGAAGGGAATCTAGTCTTTGTCCAATATCTCCATTATTATATGCCATCCACCTGCAAACAGTTTGAAGAATACACAAACAGTTGTTTGAATTTTGTTTTCACTGTCTGAGTAGTAAAATGCATTAAAAGAGTTTCCCTTTCTCTTGAGACGAATACAGGAATTGGGACTAGAAGCAAAGAGCCATCAATTGGTACCAAAGGTCGAGTGATACTTTTTCTGGATGAGAATCCCAATAAAGTTGGAGTCCGGCTTGATAAACCGGTTTATGGTGTAAAACAACATGGTGGATTTTTGTGAAGATAGCTATGGGTATTTTTGCAATGCTGCCAACGAATCTTTCATACAGTGTTGGAGCTTCGTTTGGAGCATTCTGTTGGTGAGGATGGGAATAAGACAATGCTTTATGCCCTTACTGATGTTTTAAGTAGTGAAGCATCGAAGGAGCCTTTGGTCCTTTTCATAAAGGATGTTGAAAGATCTATAATAGGCAACCTGGAACACTACAAGAAATTCAACCCTCTCAGGGCATAGTTGTCATCATTTTAGTTTAAAAACTATTTTTATTAAAATTAGTTTTTATTCAAATAGAATTTTGTTAATAAGTTAGAAAATAAAGGAAAAACAAGTGGCAGTCAAAGGCGGAAAGTTTAAATTTAAATGGAGACATCTGCCACAACAGAGCGTACTATCTATTTTGGTCTTCAGTTACAAATTTAAAGGGTCTTCAGCTACAGCTGTTGCCTCTCCATTAGTTATTAACAAACAAATGTAACACTACTCCTTTTAGAGCAGAATTTTCCTATTTTTGTGATGATTGATGTAACAGTGTTCTATTTTCATCGATCAGTTATCACATCTCTGAGTTATATTTAATATATTTTAAATCACTTGTTGAAGAGTTCTGGAAAAGCTGTGGGAGGAAATAACCCAGCACTATCATTGTACAGTTTGACAGAGGAGTAATTAAGTGGTGCAGCTCTGTTTCATCAGATTCTTGTGGCGTAAGGTTTAGCATATGTTTCTTCTACTGTTTCATATGTAATCTCGTAATGTTTTACATTTCATTCATAATCAGTTCACTGAATTATTTTGCAGTAAGATAGGTAGAATCCAATTTATTTGCTCTGCCTTGAAGGAGCGTTCAGTATTTGTGTAATTTTCTTCTGTTGGAAAGGATTCATTGTTTAATGCCCTTTTCATCTTTCTTAAACAGTCTTTACATTCCATTTAATTTCAATTTAATTGTTAAACTTCATTCCTATCTCGCCTTATGAAATACCCTGTGCCTTTGATTAAATCTCTGTTCATGCTGTCCTTAGTCCCCATACTGCCCAGAAAACCCAGTCATTTATCAAAAACCCAAAAAATCAAAATCAAAATTTCCTATCTCTTTACTAGCCTAAAATCAGTTCCCATTTTAAGTCATCTCGCACCCTATTGCTCATTTTATCGAGATTGACTGGAGAGAGCCCTCTCCTGTCCTCGTAGGGCTAGCTACGAGGCTGAGCTTGGTTTGATGTTGCCTCGAGTTTTGCCTTCCTCAGCCTGAGGCAGATTCGAGCGCTAACAGGATTCACTTGGTTTTGAGAGAAGTTCTTGGTTGAATTTGTCTCTTCTTGTATCAAGTTATTTTTGGCATTTTTGTCGAGGGAAATTCTTGTTTTCACTTGTATTTTCTTTTGTGTCAAGTGTTTAGAACTCTCTATTGAGAAACTCATTTTCTTGTTCGATTAGAGTAGACATAAAATCTTGCATTTGACATTGGTAGTTTGCATTAGAGTAGTTGCACTGTAAGCATTTTTAGTCTTTTGATTGATTTTGAGTGTGTGAGCGTGTATTTTGAAAAAGAAAAGAAAAATTTCTTGCTTTCATTAGTTGTTCATAGAACCTATGTAGAAATCCATTTTCATCGAAGAAAATTTTCATTTGCATGTAACAGGTTTGTATTGATGTCTTCTTGGGTCCAAAAATTCACAAGTTGCACCTCCATTTTACCCCTGACTTAAAAGAACAACCCTTAAAATAAAGCGCATAATTTAAAATGAAGTAGAACCTTTTTGAATTGTCATTAATTACATCAATTAGTTTAGGTAATTAGGGCCTTGGAATAGGTGTGTGGAGAGCTAACTCTCCAAGGCCACTCTAAATTTTAAACTTAGAAGTTGATTAAAAGAGTAAAACCCAGTTTCGATAAGTTTTCTGGGAAAACTCTCCAAAAAATGGATTCAAGCGCGAAGACAAGTAAAAGCAGGGAATAGAGATATCCCCTTTCATACTTGTCGGATCTCAACCAAAGATTGTTCTGCTTGGCTTCCAAAACAAACTAGTGACCTTAGTTTCCATTCCTAGGTATCTCATAGGTGACTGCAGCAGGGAATACCCATGGTACATGAGCCAGATGTCGCATCACGTTCATTAGTAATTTTGGAGGGTTCCCTTTCAAAGCTTGGGTACTTGCACCGACAAAGGATTTTTTCAAGAGGTCGACCTAACTATTTATGTTACCTTCACTAGTAGGTCTGGGGTGTAACTACCCCAAAGTATTTTCAAAAGGCCCTTATTTTCTCTTTCTTGTATTTTTGTGTCCCGTCCTAATCACATGGAGAAAAAATACCTAAGAGCTTCTTGATTGCTGACTGTTTAGGGACATTTTAGAGAGTTCTCTTTGCTCCTATACTGACATAGCTTTGTAATTTTTGAGTCTGTGTAGTTTCTCATAATAATTAAAAGTCATTGATCGATCAGTTCATCAATCTAGGAGGCTTCGTGGGCTTTCTCCTGCGAGTGATGATCCTTCTTCTAGAAGGCGTAGGAGTAATTATACTACTGATTTCCAATCAATAGCAGTGAATGCATCAAAGAGTGATCCTCCCTTTGGAGCTATAGTTTCGGAAGGTCAGCCTAGTGTTAGTCATGATTTAGAGAGGAGTACTCCACTCCTTTCTCAGGTCCTTTTTCTGGCAGAAGAATTTGAGATTGAAGAAATTCCTGAACCTCTAGTTACTCATTTCTCTCATCTTCCTGCTAGTTTTATGGATGTTTTATTATACATTGGGCCCCCAATTCATGGGCTAGTAAGCCCTCATATTTCTCCTTCTTTTATTTCGATCTCCAATGCTGGGAACACAACTTCGGCTATGAGTACTTTGAGTGTGAATACTCCTCTTTCGACAAAAGGAGGAGGTACCATTTCTATATCAACTATCACTCCTAGTATTGCAATGTGTGTCTCTACATCCATTCCATCTACGATTGGGGACACCCAAGATTTTTCTTCTCATACTAGTCCTTTTTCATTTGGGATGCCTTCTAGTGCAATTCCCTCATTTTCTTTCACTGTTGCATCTTCTCTCTCCACACCCATATCCTCTATGGCTAGTGTATTAGACTCTTTTTAGGTTTTTCCCTTCGTAAGTGGTCATATTCCTCATTCTAACCCTTCCTTATTTTATTTTCCATTCTTCGTGCAAAGTCAAGGTTTCAATCATTTTCTAGGAGGTCAAAGTTATAATATGTTTCAAGGCCAAAAACCTACTTTCAGTGGTTTAGGAACTGGGAATAAATTCATGTATTTTCAACAGGGGAACGTGCCTTTCTCCTCTGTAGGTACCTCTCAAGTTTTTTCTCCTTTCTCTAATGCATGGAACCCTTACCAAGGGGTCTCATCTTCTTTTAATACTTCTATTGGGGGGGGTCATTCATGTTTATGGTAGCCCTTTGGCGAGAGGAGGTCCTACTCTTAATTTCTTTTGAACACAAGGTTTTACTTATGGTTAAGCTTCTTATATGAACATTCCTTAGCAGCCTAGTGCCTCAAAAAATCCAGGATATTCTTTTCAAAATGTTCAGAATCCTTCCCAAGGTGGATGGAATTCTCATGGTCCTCTACGATTTCCATTCCTAGAAACCCTAAATTTCATAGATCTATCCAAGTTTACTAACAATCCTATCTGATATAGCCCGGATTGGCCTCCGGTTCCTACCAAGCTTTCATTAGATATTCCAAAATTTGAAGGGAATACCAATGACGATCCAGCCGACCATGTCACCACTTTCCACTTATGGTGCTCATGGAAATCCCTTATTGATGATTCAATTAGGTTGAGATTATTTCAACGCACCTTGACTATAAATTATGCTAAACGGTACATCAAGATTACTGGGAACACCTGTGCTTATTTTGGTGAGTTGGCTTCCATGTTTTTGAATCATTTTTAGTTATCCATTTGTTATGATATTTGAACTGAGATTTTGGCCAACTTCCAACAATATAGGTAAACTCACACTTCTGATCATATTCAAGAATGGAGAAGAAGGAAGAGGTTCATTAAAGTCTATTTTCCCAATGAATTCCTTCTCAAATGGTTCGTCAAATATTTACAACCAGAAATATCAAAGGATGTATCTCTTTCTAGTGTATTCACTGATGAGCAAGCTATCTTTAGAGCCCAGCAATCGTAACTTATCTATTCTCAGTCTGGGATTCTTAATAAGATCTTTCTAGATGCTCCTCATTCTAAGATATATTTATCCAAACCAAAGCTAGGTGATCCCCATGTTGATAGGCTTGCTGGTTCGATCGATAGTAATACGACTAACCTTTTGAATCCATTGCAACAGTTGTCTTTACATTTTTCTCCTTCCATTCAGGCTACGTCGTTAGTGTCTACGCCTTCCCAACCTTTAACGATTAATTTTTTTCAATCCTCTAACCCCAAATAAAATAAAAAATCCAATGGGAAGAAGAAGGGACAAAATAAGAAGAATAATAAGGATAGGAATGGTAATGCGACTAAACCCAATGATAATGTTTGAGAGGGTAAGAGAGAGTCTAAAAATAAAGAAAATTTTCCTTGAAAATTGTGCACTGGAGACCATCTTACTCATATCTACCCTAAGATTCAGGATGCTCAGCACTTGTTAGCTCAGCAGGGTTCCTCTAGTTCCCAGGTTGTCCTGACTAACCCTTTTCCCCAAGGAAGATTATTCAAATGTATACATGATGAGTGCTCATGTTGATGTCGCCATAAGATCACATGATTATGGTGACTCCAAATCTTCTAAGGCTAAGGCCGCTCCTGATACATTCGAGCCACTCCATATTGAGTGGTCAACAGTTGAGCCTATACCTCGCATGTCAAAAGCTTTTGATAAACGTTTGACAATTAACCCTAATGCCAAGGCAGCTCAAAACTACTCCATCGTAGAAGATCTGGCTCAGAGTCGTTGTGCTATGTCTGTGTTGGAGGTACTCTAGTCATGCCCAACAGAAAGGAGTGTGTTGATCACTACGATTGGGGAGATATATCCAAAGAATTCTCTTATGATCACATTCGATATGTAAAATATTAAGAAGAGGCTTCCTCATCATATGGATTTTCAGATCAAATCTACATATCGAAAGATCAATATTTTTCGAACTGTAGTTGATGAAGGAGCTTCCACATGTGTTATGTCTATCTCATGTTGGAAAGCTATTGGATATCCTCAAGTCATTCCTTCACCTACTCTCTTGAGTGGATTTGATGGTCATTCTCATGGGCCACATGGAACTTTCCCTGCCTTGCCCATCTGCGTTGGGGGCAGGGTTGTCAATATCCAAGTATAAATATTTGATGCTAATTTGGACTATAACCTTCTATTGGGTTGAAATTAGATTTATGGGATGGATTCCATTGTTTCATCATTATTTCGCATCCTATGTTTTCCCCATCAAGGGAGAATCATTACTGTTGATCAAATGGATTATTCTCTGATATATTCAAATGCATCCTCTGATTCTATTGTTCCCTTCGTGAAGAATTCCAAGCAACCTCTGGAGAATCTAGGAGTCGGTATGTATGCCTCGTAGATGGGTACTTTTGATCTTCTGCCTCTTGATGTTCATATCAATGCTATTTCATCATCGAAGGCTCCTACTCGAAAAGAGTTCTTCCAAACTCATTATTTTTTGGATCCTTGTCCCTTATCCTCTTCTATGACCACATTAGAATAAGGGAAAGTGGGTGGAATGGCATATCCTATATCTGCAAGAGAAATTTCTTATCAATATATTTTAAACTTTGTAGATTCTGATTTGGTTCTTCTTTCACCAGAGAATTTGGATCGAGATGTGGCTCTAGCTTGGACCCTTAACTCATCTTCTTCTTTGGACTGCCTCGATATTGTTTTTCCATATGAGGAAGAAATCCTAGAGGCAATGACAGGTGTGGAAAGAACATGGGATGATTTGCATCATCGGTCATATTTTCTACCTGATAAGAGTGAAGTTCAGTCAAGATTTTCTAGCCCTATGTCAACTCTTCATGTTCGCCCAATTCTAAACCCTCTAGCTCCAGTATAGATTTTTTCCAAAGGTAATATGGTTGTCATCTCAGAAATGATTCTGGTGAACATTTCCAGGGATCCCAATGTCATATAGAATGTTTTCATCATAGCCGAGTGTTCCCCTGAAGAGATTCAGATCTATACCGATCTTTTTAAAGCATTTTCTGATGTGTTTGCTTGGTCTTATGAGGAAAATCCTGGAATTGATCCATCTATTGTCCAGCATGAGATCAAGACCTATGAGAATGCTACGCCTATACGGAAAAATATCTAACCTCTCAATCCTAGGAAAACTGCAACTATCAAGGCTGAGGTTGAGAATCTGATTAAGGTGGGTTTCATATACCCCGTTCATTTAACTGAATGGGTTTCAAATCCAGTCCCTGTGGACAAGAAATAAGGAATTATCTGTGTGGAATAGACTTAAAATATTTGAATAAGGCATGTGCTAAAGATAATTACCCCACACCCTTTATTGATCAGATTATTGATGAATGTGCAGGGAATGAGATTTTATCCTTCATGGATGGTTTCTCGGGATATAATAAAATTAAAATCCATCATGAAGGTCAACATAAGATTGTTTTTATTTTCCCGTGTGGTACTTTTGCATTAAGAAGATGCCTTTTGGTCTTAAAAATGTTGGAGCCACCTTCTAGCGGGCCATGTCTTATGTTTTCTACAATATCAAGCATATCCTTGAAGATTATTTGGATGATTTAGTTGCTTGTTCTTGAAAGAGAATTGATCATTCTCATCATCTTCGACAAATTCTCAAAATGTGCTGTCATTATAAAATCCTGTTGAATCTGAATAAGTGTGTTTTCGCAGTCACATCCGGTCAGTTTTTGGGATTCATTGTGTATACTAAAGGGATTCATGTAGATCCTTTCAAGGTTGAGCCAATACTTTAGTTGCCTCCCCCGTCTACTATTCGTCAACTTCAGAGTATCCAAGGAAAAGCTAATTTCTTGAGGAGATTTATTGTTAAATATGTTGAGATTATGAAAGGATTTATGAGATTGTTGAGAAAATTAATTCCATTCCTGTGGGATGACTTTGCTCATCACTCAATTGATGCTTTGAAAAAGGCATTAACCTTTTCTCCTTTATTGATTCCACATGATTATAACATAGATTTCGTTCTGTATCTCATCGCGGAATAATCAACTATAGGTATGGTTCTAGTTCAGGAGGATGATGCTCTATGTGAGCATGTGACTTATTATCTAAGCCGAGGCTTGGTAGGTCCTAAATTGTGATATTATCCCCTCAAGAAGTTATCTTTGGCAGCTTTCCATGTTGTCCAACGACTTAGGCATTGCATTCTGCTTCGAAAAACTTATGTTTTGGGAGTCGTTAATCCATTTCAATTCGTTCTCAGTATGTGAGTGTTTGGGGTCAAATATAATAAATGGATTGTCATTTTACATGAATTTGAAATAGTTTATGAAGATTCATTTCCTGATGAACATCTTCTCCTTATTTCTTCACAAGATCCTTGGTATGGGTATATTATTGTATATATTGAGACTTTGAAGTTTCCCCTCAGTTTTTTGAAGGATGAGCGTAGAAAATTGCATCACTTGGTGAAACTTTATGTTATCATTGGTGATACTTTATATTGTCACGGGGTTGATTCAATCCTTAAACATTTCTTAACCCCAGAAGAAGTTGAGGTTGTGCTGAATGATTTCCATAGTGGAGCTTGTGGTGGTCACTTATCTAGGCTTGCTACATCCAAAAAAATTCTGCGTGTCGGATATTTTCGGTCTTCAATGTTCAAATATTGTGTTGAAGTAGTCAAAAAATGTCATCTGTGTCAATTTTATACTCGAAATATGTGCACTCATCCAGGTCTGCTATTTCACGTTTTTACCATTAGTCTGTTCACAAATTGGGGCATAGATTTTACAACTTGTAACCTTCATTCGGAAAATGTTCATAAGTATATCATTGTAGCAGTGAAATATTTCACAAATTGGGCCGAGGCTATGCCTACGCTTTTTAACGATGGTGAAACAATAGCCCTATTTCTTTTCAACCAAGTCATTTCTCACTTTCGTATTCCTAAAGATATTGTCACTGACCATGGTAGTGATTTTCAGAACTCCATGATGGCTGAATTGACTCTCAAGTTAGGTTTCTGGCAGGAGAATTCATCTCCTTATTATCCTAAGGGAAATGGGCAGCTGGAAGCCATGAATAAATCCTTGAAGGTTATCCTACAATGGAAGATCAATAAAGATAAATCCAATTGGCATTTCATGTTGTATCATGTGCTTTGGGCATACTGGATTTCATTTAAGACTGCAACCAATTTCAGTCCTTTCCAACTGGTTTATGCTTTGGAATCAATATTACATCTGGAATGTGAGATTCCTTCCCTTAAACTAGTTGTTGAACATCTTCCAGGCACTACAAGTCTTGAAGAATGCCTCATTTATCTGGAACGTATTAATGAGAAGCATCGATATGAAGCCACGGTTAACAAGGGTCATAAGAAAAGAGTGAAGGTTCAGTATGATAGGACTGTGTGACTTAGGGTTTTCTCTAAAGGTGACCTAGTCCTGGTCTATGATCAAGACAAGGATGCCTTTGGGGTAGGAAAGTTTAAATCCATGTGGTACAGTATTTTCATCGTCAAAAGAGTCCTTAAAAAGGGAGCTTATTATTTGGTTGACTTTAATGGAAACAAGCTGGTGGAGCCTAGAAATGGGCTTTATCTTAAGAGGTATTATGCCTAGGATTATGCCTATAATTTTCTTTGGTTTGTACATATTGTATTTTTTGTGCGTATATATCTATTGGTTTTTGTTGTGACGTTGATATTTTTTATTTTTCTTGGCAGGTATCTATGGATGATATGATCTATTTAGGATTTTTCAATGGTGATAGTCGACACACCTGGAATCTAGTTTCCGCAGCTTGGGTAATTTACTATCCATCCGGTCAGTTGTTTTCCTCAAGGGGCATATGTATTGGTCCTGCTTCAAACAATGTTGCAGAATATACTGTTGTGTTCCATCTATTGTATGAAGCAATATCTCTGGGTGTTAGTTCATTAGTAGTGTACTTGGAATCACAACTACTAGTGTCTCAGTTGAATAACAACTATCATGTCAGAGATCCTTATTTATATCACCTATTTCTAAGAGTTTCTTAATTACAAAGATAATTTAGTTTCAGTACATATCTCCATATTCCATGATCATAACATACATTTACTGATTCATTAGCTAATCAAGCAATTTATTGGCATATAATTCATTCATCACATTAAAAACATCAAAATTCATCAATAATCATTGTATATATGAGAGAGTAACATCAAAAAAGTACCTATATATAGATTAGAGTCATGTGTTCAAAAATATAAAAAAAAGGACAACAATGTCCTACAAAATTAGGGCTTACACCTGATCATGTCTACCATAAAAAGATCAAGTCATCCAGTCATCCTAAAATCTATGTCCAAGGGACCTGCCCTGGATGAGCATCTTAGAAGAAGACTATGGTAGTTGCCACACGTCGGCAAAATCTCCCCCAATACTATGGTACACCAACCATGCATCTCTAAATAGCTACTGGAAGAGCATCCACTGTAGCCATAGGCACCTTGTGGGTTAAACCCTCCAAGTTCCTCTGTATGGAATGGAGGATTCTCTCAGGGTGACGTGTGACATTTTCCACCTCTCTTCCGCAATGCATGTGCCTCGGCAGACCCTCAGGTCTAACTGGTCCAACATCTGTGTCATGATCAATAATTTTTTTAGTAATTTTTCCTATCAAAAATATTTTTTCAATTCAAATTTTTTCGAAAAATCCAAAAAATCAAATAAATCAAAAATCATTAAATGCAATCTTACCAATTTCTCCCCATGCAGCTCTGCGTGGTAGGGGAAGATTTGGGTCTATGCTGAAGTCCATAACTGCGTAGGGTTAATCCTAAATGGCAATCATGTGTTCACCACACCACAGGAAGAATTCATCATCAAAGGTAGTCCTTGGGACCTCGCCACCCCCTAGTATCTTTATCATATCAGCCAACTGTGCAATGTGTGGATCTCTTGGGCTGTTGATTTTTGATATCACTTTGGCTTGAAGCCCAGGAAGTCTCTCAAAAAATAAATTGAAAAGGATAGTACCATATCCAAAGTGCTTGGTCTTACCCTTCCGAATTGAAGTTAGTTTCTTTTTCAAATTGATCAGAAAATTTGTGCACCAATCATATAGTGTAGTTAGGAAATTAGTTGCCAAACTCATAGTAGCTCATGAGTCTTGGTGCAGTGATTTTGATCAAGATACTCGGAAAATGGTGAAAAGAAGGATTTTCATGTGCAATCCCTCTACATCTCTGATTGGGATCTGAATCCCAACATTCTATGTATTTGTTGAGAAATATAGTTGGATGTAATCCTCTACATTTAGTCCTCTTGGAGCCTTCCCCTGCAAGTTTGCTAGCTCTCTTCTTCGGGAAAGTCCAGTGATGATGTATATGTCTTCTATATCTATTCGCAAAGGCATCTGATTAATCATAAATGCATATTATTTTGGCTCCCAGTAATCCACAAGAATTCCAAGAAATGTTGTGTTTTTCTTCATATTTGGCATTTTGAAAAAAATTAAAAATCCACATCCTCAGAGCACTTCCAGTGACAAGGCATATTCCATTACCTCATTATCAATGGCATTGTTTTCCCTCTCTCTCCAACTGATAGTCATCTTGCATCAATCAAAATTTTCATCCAATCGATATTTTATTTAAAAAATTATGTTGCGCATACGCGGGTTTCTTTTATACACAGTGGTATATATACGCAACTTCAGTATATTCAACCCATTTATATGCAGAGGGTTAATCTAAAATTTTGATTCCTATTGTCAAATGATCTAGAAATTACTTGAATTGATAAAGAAATTCATTAGGAATGAGTTTGAGGGGAATACCTGGAATATTCACGATGATCCGTCTTAGAAATTAGACGGATTGAACTTGGTGGTTTTTTTCTTGAGAGCCTTTTTCTCAAATTGACCAATGCAAAAATGACAAATGTAAGTCAAAAAGGTCTATTTATGCTCAAATTTCAAAAAATTCTGAAACCCACTTTTATAAATTTTGTGTCTATCTTTTAAAATTTGTTGAACTTTATAACCTTTTGGCTTGCAATTGTTGGAAAGGTTGTTTTCAGGACCAATTGAAGATATTGAGATGATTTCTACCGCTTTGATTCCATGACTGCTGACCCTTCATGGAAGGTATTGTTTTTAGCACTCGCATATGGGTTATGGAAATCCACTTTCCATTGCATTCTGCATTCTACCCTCCATACTGATATCCTGTTAGGTCCCTATATTACTAGTGTAGTCCCTTCTTGTTGTGAGTGTTATTGTTATTTTTGTACCACTGTATCCCCCATATTGTTATTATTGTGCCCTTACATTATTATTTCTAGGTCGACTAGGATTATATTGTGACCCCATGGACTCCTATATATAGAAGGAGGTTTTTTCCTTTCTATCATCCAGGAATTGTTCATTTATGTAATGTAAAGGAGGTTTCCCCCTTGGAGTGGCTTATTTATAAGGCATTGATCTCTCTTTTCTTCTATTTTTGGGGTTGGTTTCATAACATTTGGTATCAGAGCTTTGGATTCTATGGTTTCACTGCTTTAAACAAGTCATCGTAGTATTTTAGCTATAACTTTCTTTCTACGAAGTTCTAGAAGCTGAAATTTTTACCACACAAATCCAAAATCCCGAGGAAATTCGTGTATAAATTCTAGATCTTGGTTTGCAATATTTTCAGAGATATGATCTATGGAAATTATGGTTTTTCATGATCCCAAATTTCATCTAAAAGAGTTGACCTTGGGAAAATTTTCATAACTCTCTCTATAAGCATGAGATTGGAATTCTATAAAACTTGGCCAAAAGTACACAGACAGTATTTTCTTGTGTATCAATTTTAGAGCCAAAAGAGGAAATAGTGACATGTGGCACGTCATACAAGTTCTCTCCATTTTACTTTTTTACTCCAAAAATGGTGAATCATCCCCCATTGTTGACACAATCATCTTGAATCCTATTGGTTCTCATAAAGTTTATTTTGGTTGTAAAATTTTCTTAGGAGGCCCATCTTATACCTCAAAATTCCCCTAATGATATTTCTACTCTGGCATACAAATTGGAGCTTTCTGCTTCTTCCCGAGTGCATTCAATTTTCCATGTTTCATGCTTAAATAAGGTTATATGTGACAAACTTCTAGTTCAAAAAATATTTCCAAAACTTGATGAAGGAGGAAAAATTATATTGGAACCTGAACCGGCCACGAAAAAAAGAACTCGACAACTACTAAATCGATCAATTTCAGAGTATCTCATCAAGTGTAAGAACTTACCCATTGAATATTATACATGGGAGAATGAGAATTTTATATAGAAGCATCCAGAGCTACTCAAGCATTGAGGACAACACTTTTTTTAAGGAGAGGAACATGTTAGGTCCCTATATTACTAGTGTAGTCCCTTATTGTTGTTAGTTTAGCCCATTATTGTTATTTTTGTACCCCTGTAACCCCCATATTGTTATTATTGTACCCTTACATTATTATTGTTAGGTCTGCTAGGATTATATTATAACCCCATGGACTCCTATATATAGAAGGAGGTTTTGTCATTTTTATCATCCAATAATTTTTCATTTATGTAATGTAAAGGAGGTTGCCCCCTCGAAGTGGCTTATTTCTAAGGTGTGGATCTCTCTTTTCTTCTATTTTTTGAGCTGGTTTCATAACATATATTTCCAGAGAGCCGACCCCATTATGTTATGATTATTGAAACCATTTTCACTCGTTGATTTATAATATTATGATATGGTGGTAGAGCCATCCTTTACATCGGCTTCCTATTTAGATCCTCGCTAGCATATGTTGCAAATTTTAAAAAAAATGTGTAGGCTTGGGAGTCCTATTTAGTCCTGCCATGACCTATGCGATGATGCTTCATTCTTGTTCTTCACTATCTTTCTAGATTTATACCATAGAGGGTCCCTTTTGTGAGTTGTTTTGTTGCATTGCATGTTGACTATTTGTATCTCTTGGCCTTAAGCCAGCTTCACTTGAACTCATGTATAAGCCAACTTCTTGACCATGTATTTCTGCAAAATCAACCTTACAATCACTTAGCATCTGCAACTTGACACCCTTTTCCTGTGGACAGAACATTCCTCTTAGTGTCATTTACTAGTTTTTCCACCTTGCATTGAGCATAGGATTGTTCCTATCCTAGGAACTAGTGCATCTGTTTCCCGACACTCGTTCTATCCACTTTACTATAGGAATTATTTTATTACTTTCCAAGCTTTCAATATAAAAAAAAAAAAATTAATTAAATATCCCAAAATGAGCGAAAAATGGGACATTACTTCCATATTTGATGGAAGCTAAAATTTAGCTGTGTCGCCCTTGAAAAAAGCACAAAAAAGAAAATTATTTTCTCCATTGGGATGGGATTTAGTTTAAATTAGGAGAGCTATAACCTTGTTAATAAGTCAGTACTCCCCTGGTTGGTTATCTCTTCCAATCATATGGAGGGTTTTTTCATGCCTCCTGCATGACAAGCTTATACAAAGTTATCATATTTTTCCATATAGTTACATTTGAGTCATGCTTTTATTCAAGGGAAGTAAACCTAAGTTGGTATTTCTACGGTGTCTCTTCACTCTTTTTTCAGCCGGCCATCCTCGGTTTGTCAGAGTTATGTTCTATCACATCAGTTATTTGGTCCTTTTCTTGTGCTAGTTAAGAAGGTCTTCATTGAATTCTTGATGGAAGATTTTGTCTTATTTCAATCATTAGTAGGTGACCTTCTGCTCAGCATTTGATAAACACCATGGGTCTTTGCGTTAGGGGAATTTTGAGGTCTAAAATGGGCCTCCTAAGGAAACTATAAAATAATACTGGAAATAATAAAATATGATTTGAATACATCATCAAATTTTAGAGGGAAAAAGAAAAAACTACTTTTTCAACTCATATTTTGAACTTATCTCCCTAAGGTTTTACTCAAATTTCGAGTGGGAATACTCGTTGGATGCAAAATTTAATTCCCCATCGAAGGAGTACCCATGTTTCATATTTTTCATGGACGCTGCTACACAAAAAATGAGAAATACATGAAAAATTTGACTACAATCATGTTTTTTATGTATTTCTCATTTTTCGTGTAGTAGGGTCCATCAAAAGTATGCAACATGGGTACTCCTTGGATGAGGAATAAAATTTTGCATCCAATGAGTACTCCTGCTCGAAATTTGAGTAAACCCTAGGGGAGATAAGTTGAAAATATGAGTTGAAAATTTTGTTTTATTATTTTATTATTTTTTAATCTTTTTACTTTTTTACTCCAAAAATGGTGAATCATCCCCCATGGTTGACATCATCATCTTGAATACTATTGGTTCTCATAAAGTTTATTTTGGTTGTATATTTTTCTTAAAAGGCTCGTTTTCAACCTCAAAATTCCCCTAATGGGTTGAGTGGTTTCCCTTGTATTCGACGTCAGCTTTCATTCTCACACATTGGGATTCGTGTAGTACCTTGGTTTCCATTTGACCTTATTGGTGGATTCCTCATCTCTGTGTCAACTTTCATTATTGGTTGGTTCACAGGGCTTCTGTTGTGAACTAACTACATTTTGTGTACGCTGGAAACATACTTCGGGTTGGTTAATTCATCTTTTTTCATCTGATTCCTTCCAAATTTGGCCTGCAGGTTACACTCATGCTGGATTGATGTGGGATGCCTTAATTCCTTCCTTCCAGTAGATGTTTTCCCATTGACTCTGACACATTGCTCTGGGAACAAGGTCTAGAGTCCTTTTTTATTACCTTAAGGTTTGCAGCCATTAGTGGCAGACTCCTTCACTATCAACAGTGAGAATACATCAATGTCTCTTGATTGGTATATTTTATCAAGTGTTCGACTTCAACTCATTCATTCGTACTTGTTAGATTTTACTAGGGTACCTTGACTCCCGTCATCATTATCGGTGATATGTCTCGCATTTGTTAATGGTATACATCAATGACTGGTAATCAAACTATTTATCACATGGTCAACTTCAGCTCATTTATTCCCATAGTGTAGAATTGTACCATGGTGATTAGTGAAGACCTCAGGTTTGCATCGGCACATTTTGGTTCAGTTTTATAGCTCCTTCATTTTTCTGCCAGTGACACCATCCACCTTATATGTTGCAGTTCATCATAGAAGCATCTTATATTTCAACACCCGAGTTGCGTGCAGTACCATTATTCCACTACTTATGATTCGATACTTGGAGATTTAGTTATGTGACTTCAGTGATAAGAAATATTTCTCAACATCACTAATCAATTCTTCTATATGTGATACTATGACATGACTTTGACATGTACTTTTTAAGGCTGTGATTAGATGATCCACTAAGTACATTGCAGTTTCTGCTATAATTTTATACGTATTGGATCTGCTCCATACTTGGTATGATGACATGCTTTAGTTTCACTAAGCATGCACATGCCCGCCTTATACATGAGCTTGCTTTTTCATCTCTTCCACTGGTTTTTGGCAAGCTAAAATCTCATAAATTCCTCTTAATTCCTCGCAAGATTATTCTTATAGACATAATAAATTTGAGCCATCATGTACCCCTTCTGACCTCATATATTAGGGGGCATCTATTATAGCATAATTTATCACCTCTATATACTTGATGTTCTATGTATTGGCATTGGGAAGCTATTTCACTTCATAATTGGTCCTTTACCTAAAAAACATTATTTTGACTTCCATACGTGACTCTGCCCTCTCAAAAGCACATGCAGACATGGGTCCAGTTATACGCAACCCACGTATATAATTTAAAATATGAAAAACAATAAATTTCCCTATTTTTTGGCTGAGGTTTATGGGTTACATCGGAATCCTACCTACAAGACCCCATGACCAAACTGTTTCCCAACTAAAAAAACTATTTTGCGGAAGCTTAAATACACCTCATGGGAAGGCCTAAACGGGAGAGAGAGATAGGTATTGATACTATAGCCATTTTTTCCTTGATCAAGTTTGATTATCCATGTGCCTCCTACACTTACCAGGTTGTGGAAACTCTTGTTTCCCTTTCAGAGATTTTCACCTCCTTTATGTGACATCCTTTTGTATCCTTATGGAAGAAGATTGTTGAGGTTTTGGCTGGATGGATCCAGAGGACGATTTCACTTGGTGTTGTGGCTGAATTAGGTGGTATTCCTCCATATCTTTTACATACATCAATAAAGAAGCTTTTCCCCATTCCTAATGTTGTGATATTTAATGCCTTTATACATGTTATGATCTTGTTATAGTTGCTTTCATGTTATTTTCTATACGTTGATATGATCTAACCACTGACATCTAGAACATGTTTTCAATTAATACTAGTCTATGTGATTTTCTCAAATGAGTTGCAGGTGTTAAAGCACGTGGAGAAGCAAAGGCTTTGAACCATGCGGGAACACCCTCAAACATAGGACCTATGGGTAAGTCCACTTCTTCCAATTTTACTAGTTTAAGCATTAGTACCATTAATTTTCTTGCTTCTTGATGTTGTGTGCCTCTTGCTCTGTTAGGGTTCTCAACCCATACCCTAGGGTACCTCATCCCGTAACACTATTACTATTACTATTATTTAATTAGTTATATGTTGGTTATAAGCATGGTTTTATGATATATTTTAGTCATGGATATTTTCCTATTTTCACTCATAACTTAATAAATAATGAATGAAAGACCTAATTAATGCCAAGATAGATAATGAGAGAAGGTAGTGACCCTTATTTTCAAGCCTCCAATGATTTTTCACTCCATCACGCTCATACTTTCATGCATGACCTGTAGGTTGCATATCTACCAAGTGTTTGAAAAAATTTCAATCCCAATTGGGGATGGTCAAGTAAATTCCTTGTTTTAGTTTTTATTTACAAGTGTTTTCTTCATGTATTTTCTAAGTTTTTGAAGTTTCGCAGTTTCTAGGTAGAAACCTATCCCCAGCCCTAGAAAATATCCTTAATCCTCAAAGCTGTTGGCACAAAACTAGAAAAAAAATGCCACAGACACATTGATGCAGGCCTTTGTGAACGACTGGGAACACACAGTCACTTGGAGACCTTGGAAAGGGAGCAACTATGTTAGGTCCCTATATTACTAGTTTAGTCCCTTATTTTTATTAGTGTAGCCCCCTTATTGTTATTTTTGTACCCTTGTAACCCCAATATTTTTATTACTGTGCCCTTACATTGTTATTGTTAGGTTGGCTAGGATTATATTGTGGGCCCATGGACTCCTATATATAGAAGGAAGTTTTGGGAATTTGTATCATCCAAGAATTTTTCATTCATGTAATGTATTGGAGGTTTCCCCCTTTAAGTGGTTATTTCTAAGGCATTGATCTCTCTTTTATTATATTTTTGGAGTTGGTTTCATAACATTTGGTATCAGAGGCTTTGGATTCTAGGTTTTCGCTACTCCAAACACGTCATCGTGGCATTCTCACAATAATTTTTTTTCTACGAAGGTTCAGAAGCTGAAACATGTACAGCTCAAAGCTGAAATCCTAAGGAACCTCCTGCAAAAATATGAGATCTTGGTTCACAATATTTTCAGAGATATGATCTGGGGAAGTTAGGGTTTTTTCAGGCTCCCGAATTTCAACTAAAACAGGTCATCATGGTATTTTTTCTATAATTTTTCGTATACAAAGTTTCAGAAGTGGAAATTTGTATAGTGGGAATCTAAAACCCTAAGGACCCTCCTGTCAAAATTTAAGATCTTGGTTCACAATATTTTTGGAGATATGATATGTGGAATTTAGGATTGTTTCAGGCTCCTGAATTCCATTTCAAAGAGGTGACCATGGGAAAAATGTCATAACTCTCTCTCTGAGTGTTGGATTGGGATTATATAAAAATTGGACACAGTCACACCGACTATAGTTTTAATTATATCAATTTTAGATCCACAGGAGGAAACAATGACACGTGGAAAGTCATACAAGTTCGCTCTACTGAACTAGTCCATATTTAAGTCATCGAGGGAGATTGTGCATAACTTTTTCTTGAAGAATCCAAATCAGGTCCGACCTATGGAATTCGAAAGAAGATTCAGAGTGCTAATTCAAGGCTGAATCTAGGATATTGAAGATCCTAAATCACAGGGATAATTCAGTTTCAATATCGAGCTCCTCAAAATCAAGAAAAAGGTGTGTATTTTTTTCGAATTACATAAGTCTCATTTGAAAAAAATTCGTTTGAATTTATTCCAAGGGCATATTGAAGAATAGATATCAGTATTGGGTTCTAAAATGCTCCCTAAAAAGAATTCAACACCCATTAAGCCTTCAGAAGTCTCTACTATGACTCATGAAGACGAAGAAACACAACATAAGATATCAAAATTACAAGAGCAAGTGCACAAAATTTCTCTAGCGCAAAGAGCAACAAAAAATGAAATGGAAGTTTTGAAGAAAGGTGTGGAAAATAAGATGGATGGTTTGAAGAAAGGATTGGAAGCTAAGATGAATGGTTTGGAAGCTAAGATGGATGGCATGTAAGTGGGCATGGAAGCTAATATGGATGACATGGAAGCTAAGATTGATGAAAAAATGAAAGACAACATGGAAAACATGAAGAATGATCTAAAAGTAGACATCAAAGGTTTAGAAAAGTTGATACAATAAATGTTTCCTAATGGAGAAAAGATAATAGAGGAAAATCATGATGAGAAAAAAATAAATGCTAATCATGATTTCATAAAATCTAATGTTGGATGGAAGAACCACCATATTCCTATGATGGATATGAGGAAGTTTGACGGCAAGGATCCCGTAGAATGGATACTATAGATGGAGCAATATTTTGATCTCAATAATGTGAAAAACACACAAAAGGTACGCATTGCAACTTTACATTTAGAACAAAATACATTTATATGGTATCAATGGCTTTGCTACCGTAAAAAAATTGTCACTTGGTCAATTTTTACAGAGGAAATGATAGCACATTATGAGGATAGAAAAAGAAACACCTTCTTTAGCCAATTGATAAATCTCAAACAAAAGGGTTTTGTGGTGGAGCACATTGAGGAATTCCAAAAATTGAATATAAGGGTAATTGATATTCTAGAGGAACATAGGATTGATGTCTTCATAGGGACTTTAAAGGATAATATCCAACATGAAGTTCACGTTTGGGAACCTGATTTATTTGAAAAGGCATTCAGGTTGGCAAGAAAAATTGAATGTAAAATTATGGCGACAAGGAAGCCTACCACTCACATATATAAATATGGAAGTGTTGCTACTCCTAGACTTCCACAACCTACAAGGTTGACACCACAACAATTTGAAGAAAAAAGAGCAAAAGGGCTTTGCTATAGTTGTGATAGAAAATACACTAAAGGTCATAAGTGTGCTGAGAAGAAATTATTTTACATAGATTGTGAAGAAGAAGAAGAAAATGAACAAGAATCTTCAAAAGAAGAGGATATACACTAGGAACCAACCCTAGAAGAGGAAGAAATGAAGGATACATAGCCCGCATCTGATAAACCATCTCCCATGTAGCTTCATTAGGTCGAAAGTGCTTCCACTTCACTTTAACTTGCTTGATTACTTGGTTACGGAGCATGACATGTTTCCACTGCAATGTGCACTGAGGTTCCATCTAGAATTCTCCTTCTGTTTCCACCTTCAAAATAGACCAATCAATCACATGATAAACATCCTTTACATATATTTTAAGAAATTAAACATGGAAAAAATCATAGAATTTCACTGTTGGAGGTAGTGAAAGAATGTAGGCCACTAGTCCAATCCTCTCAAGCATCTCAAAAGGCCCACAATACCATGGTTCCTATTTTTCACATGACTCAATCCTCAAGGTGTTCTTCTCGGGCTTGATCATAAATGAACCTACTCCCCAACCTAAAACTCCTTAAATTCCCCATGTTGGTCTGCATAACTCTTCTATCTGTCCTATGCTTATTTTAGATTCTTCTTTATACCTGTATTTCCTGTTCCATGTCTATAAACATATCCGATCCAATAAGTACCTTGTTCACGTTATCACTCCAATTGATGGGAGTATTACAAATCTTCCCATATAGTACCTCAAACAAACTCATCCTTAGTGAATATTGATAACCATTATTGTAAGTAAACTCGACCAATTGAAGGTACTCCTCCCATCTCCTATGTTGATGAATAACATACATACTCAGCATATGCTCCAAAATATTGTTGACTCTATCTGTGTATCCATATTTATGTGGATGGTAAGTCGTATTAAAGGCCAACATTGTCCCCAAACCTATAAACAGCTCCTTCCAAAACTTGGAAGTGAACTTAGCATTCCTATCTGACACAATCCTCTTCATAACACCATGAAATCTCATTATCTCCCTGATGAATACATCTGATACCTCACTATTTGAATAAGTAGCCTTCACTGGAATGAAGTGAGCTATCTTGCTCAACCTATCAACCATAACGATGATAGAATCATGCTAAATTGATGTCCTTGGAAGACTTGTAATGAATTCCATGGAAATGACCTCCCATTTACATTCTAGAATTAAAATAGGCTAAAGAAACCCACCTGAATGCTTATACTTTGGTTTCACCTACTGACATTTCAAACACCTAGCCACAAACTTTGGCACTTCCTTCTTTGTATTCTACCAACAGTAGAACTTCTTTAACGTTTTCAACGTCTTTTGATATCCTGGGTGACTTGAATATGGCTTGACATGATACTCCGTCAAGATAATATTCTTGAGTTCATTTCCATCTAGCACATATATCATGTCCCTAAGTCTCACCAAGCCATCTTCCTTAATTTTTTAGTCCACATTTTGATTACTTGTACCCCATTCTAATATCCTTATACTTGTCATCATGTTGTCCTTCCTGTAATATCTGATCCTATAAATTTTTCCCATATGAGTTCACTACAACAACATGGTTCAACTGCACCTTCCTGCTGAGAGCATCTGCAACCCTTTTCTGCATTCCCTTAATGTATCTAATCTCAAATTCAAATTCACTAATTTTAGCCATCCATATATATTTCTTGGCATTCAGATTTGGTTGGTCAAATAGATATCTCAACCCGCTAGGATCACTCATTAATACAAACCTCCTGCCAAGAAGATAATGTCTCCACACCTTCAATGCATGAATAATAATTTCCAGCTCAATATCATGAGTCACATAGTTCATCTCATGCTCATTAATTTTCCTCGACTCATAGCATACAACCTATCCCTCTTGCATAATGAATCTACCATTCCCTCTCTTGCAAGCATCTATACACACTATGAACTATTTTTTCGGATCTAAAATCTTAAGAACTGGAGCATTTGACAAAAATTGCTCTAATTGTTTGAAATTTGTTGCACATTTCTCTATTCATTCAAACTTCTTACCTTTTCTATGAAATGATGTAATAGGATATGCAATGCATGAGAAGTTACTCATGAACTTGTTGTAGTGACATGCTAACCCCATAAATGATATGACTTCATCCACATTTCTAGGAGCTTCCCATTCCATGACAACTTTTATCTTTTATGGATCTACAACTAGCCTTCCTTAGAAGCAACATTTCCTAAGTAATGTACCTCTGTCTGAAAGAAAATACACTTTCTAAGCTTGGAATACAATTGATGCTCTCTTAGAAATCTCAACAATGTCGCTAAACGCTTAGCATACTCTTCCTCATTCTTACAATATATCAGGATGTCATCAATGAATACAATAACAAAATTTTCCAAATAAGAATGCAACACACTATTCATCAAGAACATAAAATTAAATGGGGCATTAGTTAAACCAAATGGAACTAAAACAAACTCATAATTCCCGTACCTAGTCTTGAAAGAAGTATTGTATCTGTCCTCTTCTTTGATGCATACCTGATGGTATCCTGATCTCAAACCAATCTTCAAGAACATTGTTTCTCCCTTCAAATGATCAAACAAGTCATCGATCCTTGGAAATGGGTACCTATTCTTGATCATTACCTTGTTTAGCTACATGTATTCAATGCACAATCAAAGAGTACCATTCTTATTATTCACAAACAATACTCGTGCACCCCAAGGTGATAGACTTGGACTAATATATCCCTTATTAAGAATTTCCTTCAACTGCAACTTTAACTCCACTAAATTTGGAGTGTTTATCCTATATTGTGCCTTTTATGCACATGTTTCCCCCAGTACCAACTCAATAGAAAAGTCCACTTCTCTGTGAGGGGGTAACTCTGGAATTTCAGCGTAAAATACATCCTGAAACTGCTGCAATACAAGTTACCTCTTGGATATTTCTAAAAACTCAATATCCTTACCCTTATCACTAAAAATATGAATTGCATGTTAGGGTTCTGTAATTTATTAGCAATATTGGCAAAGTCCAATTACAGAAGCAACATCGTTTCAACCAACTTTGGGATTCTAGGATCTAGCCCTCCTGAATCCGGAGAGGGATCTCTCCAATGAGTGCAAAGATGGATTTGTCTTTGAAGTTTGGAATAATGATATCAGGCTAGTTATGAAGTCCGAGGGTTTTGTTTGTTTTTGGATGGTTGAACATAATTGTTGTTAGAGGTGAAAAGTCCCAAAGTAAAGAGGTTCAAAGGTGAGAAGTTGCAAGAAAAAGAGTAATTTTTGATCAAGAAGAAAGATGATGGAAGGCTTTCAGTCCATTGGGCTATGGAGTCATAAGAGGATTTAATTGAAACGATCAAGTTCAAGAGTGGTCTGTGGGGAAATTCATCTATGTCTTAGGATCTCTTTGAGGTTTGATTTATGGAATGGAGTGATACATTAAGAAGGGGAAATAAACAGATGTAGAACAAAGAGCAGCCCAGGATTTGGTAAGTACTTTGAAACTATCCAGCCTTTGACCAGGCACTTAAGAAAGACATGAAAGAAAACTATAATCTGGTAAGTACTTTGAAACTAACCAGCCTTTGATACAGTGCCTCTCCACAGAAATATACAAAAATCCATGTGAACCAGTAACCCCTTGCAGAGACCATGCCTGCTCACCACAAATCCTCTCCTAGCTCTTCTTTACTTGGCTACTTCCAAGACAATCACAGAGATAACACAGAATGGCCTAAGATCTGGTAAGTAATTTGAAACTATCGAGCTTTTAACACATTCTAAGGGAAAAAATCAAACAGTTATGCAAACAAGACTGGGACCAGGGCTCACCATATCTTCCTCAGTTCATCTTCACACAACATATACTGAAAGTAACATTCAAAAATAATATTCAACTAAGACAACATGACGAGGGAACACCAGCATTCCGATGTTTAAACTGAATTAAATCATTTCCAAATAACACCGTTGAAAGAAAACATTTAAATAAAGATTTCTCAGCTAGAGAAGGTTACTGATATGCAATAGGCCCTAACACTGTTTAAACTGTTCTTTACAGAAGAAAATGAAACAAAATGAAAACAGGAATAAAATAACAAGTTACAATAAGAATAACATCACCGTCAACATAGACCAGGATCCCATAAAATAGCTTGTATTGATGCTCCAAACCAGTTACAATCTTCAAGTCCAATGTGTTAATTCATCTTCCTTTCACAACCTAACTTATTTGTTACAAGCAGAGCTCCAAGAGCCAGTGAAATCACTATTTACAAACAGGAGTCTTTAGCTCAATTAAATTACAATGCTTCAGCAATTACTTCAACAACAAACCCCTCACTCATCTTCTACTGAAGTATATATAGAAGGATGAGGAGGTGAGATCTGATTAAAGATCTCAAATACAATTAATACAGAGTTAATGTTTTCTTGGCCCTTGGGAGGCTCAATGAAGAAACTGTACAGGTGTTTCACTGCATTAATTGATTTACACTTGTGAATTAAGCTCGAAGGGAGCTCTTGTTGACATTTGAGGCTCTGTGTGATGATAGGGTTACTCTGTAGATATTCTTTCATTAAATCCCTGGCAGAAGTAACTCTTCGATTGCGTCAAGGTAAAATATCTAATCTTGATCAATAAATTTTGTTCCTGTTTGAATACTTTGAGGCACAGGTGACACTTTGGTCACTGGGAGGAATCAATTCGCCTCCATCTGTGGCGGTGGAGGGTTTCCCTGATAAAACACTTTTAATTTTTCCTTTAAACTGTGTTTTAAATTAGGGATTAGGCTATTGATAACTGTCTTAGCTGTAATCCCCACCAATTTATCCATCAATCCTCTGCTCTGGTTCATCCTGGTCTTCGACACTGATAATCTTTGACTGTGCCCGTTTCATGGTTTTCCTTGTGGTCATGCCGGGCTGTGCAGGGTTCATAAGGCATCAATTCCTGAGAAAACATCGATGAAACATGTAATTTAACCCTGCTGGTGACTTTCCTAATGTATTCGAAGGCCGGAGGATCGTCATCCTTGGCCTACGAAATTTCTTCATTTAAGTGGAAAAACCTTAAAACCTGCAAAAACAAACAAATGTTACAAAATCTTGCGTTTATAGGTAAATCTGCATCAGAGGGTATGCGAAGGAAGTGGGTCGTTGGATGGCATCATCCAACGGTCTGGATTTAATTTTAGAATGGTCAAAAAAGCATGGGGGAGGAGGGTCAAATCTGAGCCGTTGATCACGCATGATCGACGGTTGGGAGCGGGCAAGGGAAAGTCAGCGGCAGGGAAACGTTGACTGGGCAACGAAATCGGGCGATGCGATATGGGCCATCGATCTGCAGATCAGATCGACGGTGGAGATTTATTTGCGGCTATACGAGGGCCTTGTTATCACGCGGGCACTTTGGTTATCCATTGGACACTTTCGGCGATCGACAATCGTTGGATGAGGGGGCCCAGATCGGACGGCGGAGATCCATTTCGTTGGGCATCCTGGCCCGAACTTTAACGTGCGACGGGCGACGATTGCACGGCATTTTTCAAACCGTACCAGGGACACGCATCAACCATCATATGGAATTGCTGGCAAATGGACGAAAACAGCTTTTGGCCCGTAGGCGGTGCGAAAAATACCACGCGGTTTTGGGCAACCGGCGCACTGGAGGTGGGGACCACGGTGAGTCGCACTCCGCACCGTTCGATTTGCTAAGCAGATATACGGTTGAGATTACTCCACGATTTATATGAGCGGAAACTTTGGAAATTAATTAAAACCCAAAAACACACATTTACAAAGGTTTTTAATGGTTTTGGCGGAGAAACATTATTAGGGAGGATAAACGCCTGCGAGGTTTAGCGGTTGGTTCTGGCGCTCGGGCAAATGAAAGAAAAGGGTTGGAGGCTTAGCCTGAGGGGGATTAAGCGCGGGACATAGAAAATATGGGTTTTCTATGTTTTTTCAAATAAAATAAAGGTTGCAGCAAGGTTAAAAAGTGGGTTTTCAACCTTATAAAATGAATTTTGATGAGGGGAAAAGGAGAAACATAGAAATGATGGATTTTCATGGGGAAACGAAGGGATAGAAAAGGAGGTTAGTTTTGAGGGGAAGGAAGGGGAAAGGGATGTTTGCAACAGTATTGGATTTTGGATATTTGTAGGGGTTTCAGAGGTTTTTGAGATGAAAACAGCAGTATCGGAAACTGGAAAGAGGCTTGAG